>VZTZ01046665.1:1454163-1562837 GCA_013400955.1 Drymodes brunneopygia
AGGGAAGGTTAGGGAAGGTTAGGGAAGGGAAGGGAAGGGAAGGGAAGGGAAGGGAAGGTAGCAGAAAATGTGTTTTGGTACATTTGAAAAGCACAGGTAGCATGTCTGGTGTGCCACGGTAAATCAGGAGTGACTAATAAAGTTTAAAAAATCTTCTTAATTCAGAAACAGAGGGGGAAAATGTGAGAAATTAACACCAGCAATGCAACTACAAAATACACCAGCATTGTCTGATAAGTGTAACTTTGACCCAACTACTGCGTGGGTGGATATTTGACTTTTACTGCACAAAGCCCCAGGGCTTCTTGACGAAATTCCTTAATAATCTGGGATTAACCTTCTTCGATTACCTCACAGCAGACTACTGGAAGGAACCCCCTGGACTACTGTCCTTTGCTGTAGTGAGGCACCCCTGTTCGTGCAACCACCGTGCTCACACAGTCCATGCAGGAAAAAGTGACAGGTCTGTGCATGCAGGCTGCTCCCTCATCCACACCTTCCCTCCAGGGCAGCCCCTGCAAGCTCTTCCCTTGTAGCAGAGGTGCTCACAAAGGAGGATGCAATCTCCTGTGGTTTCCACCCCTGTGAGTGATGACAGAGCTGCAAACACACTGGTTTCCCTTACAAAAGCAGGATGTGCTGCCTGCAGTGGTTGTGCCAGGGAGTCACAGTCCTCGGCAGCACCAGGCTGGGAAGAAGACACAGGCTGATTTTTTTGGGTTTTAACATTCCCACCAACTATTTGGGCAGCTCAAACTTTGTGCCTGGCTGTGCTGTGACTTAAATCACTGTTTGTGCTGGGTGCATTGCAGGCTTTGCTGGGCTGTGAGCCTTGGTCCTGTTTTCACAAGCATCTTAGGAATTTTTTTTTTTGTGTTATTACACTGAAAAATGTGAATGCAACCAGGAGCAAGCATTGCACAGGGTGCATATTCAGAGCACACTCCCTGCCCTGTTCCCCCACCTCGGGGGGCTGCTGGAGCCCTGCCTCTCCCTGCAGGCAGGGCACCTGCACTCCCTGCTCTGGGTGCCAGCAGTGCCAGGGTGCAGCTGAGGACAGCCCAATCCCTGGAAAGCCTGCCTAATCAGGCATTCTGCTATTTGGCACAAGTGACTGCATCCAGGGAAAGGTGATTCTCAGGCTGTTTCCTATCCAGGACTGTATTTCCCTGTGTTACCCTTGCATTCATGGTGGATAAAAGCGTAAGGTTCCCAGCTGGCTACAGAGTGGATCACATATAGAGGAAAGGTCTGAGGACTTCAGTCCTAGAGGTTTTGCGGAGATCCATGGAAATTCACACTGTCCTAATCATGAAACCACAGTGACAATGAGAAACTGACACAGTACAAACACAAGCAAGTAAATATTTAAGCCTGTGTGCCAAGATGATGACATGTGGATATGAAAATGCACCTGCAAAGGGAACGAATTAAGGTGTGAAGAACCCTGCTGGAGAAGCAGCACTTTGCTCAGCCTTCTCTGTGAGGTCTGCTGGGCATTTGTCCTGCCAGCTTGAGGAATCTGTCAATACAACTAAGGACTGACAAACTCTAAGTGTGTTTTGCTCATCAGAACGTTGTTTTGATTTTAGTAATCCACAGTTGATACCCATGATGCTCGGTTTCTAAGATGCAGGTTTACAAAAATCCCAAGAATTACTTCCATACGGTTGATCAGAGGCAGGGACAAATCTCACCCCTGAACATTTTTCCCTCAGTGCCCCCTTGGAATCTGGTTCAACATGCTAACCCTGCAAAGGAAAAAAATTAAACAAACTTGCTTTTATTGGCCATCTTTGTGAGTTGCATTGATTTACTGGAACCAGCATCAGCAGCAGGACATGGTGGACTGAGGAAGAGAGAAGGGACCGTTGACAAAAAATGGGCCTTAAATCAGCTCCAAATATTATATATAATTTGACTCAAATCATTGTGTTCAATCCTCTCCTGCCTTTAAGAGTGAAACAAGGTAAATCACCCCTGGTGCCCACAGGAGCACGTAATCAAGGAATTAATTAGAACCAATGACATGCTGCTATCTTGCAGCCCAGCTTCCTACCTGCAATTTTCCCATATGGACAAGCACCATATTTGTAAGTGTGAATGCCATTCTGACACAGATTTGTATATAAAATACAACACTGTTTACAATGGAAATCATGCCCAAAAAGCAGAATTATATGCTCTGTTAAAAGCAGAGCTGAAAGCACCACCTGTAATCAGCACTGCTAGGCATTGTTCTCCTCTGCTTTGGCTGTGGCTAGGCCTCATTTAAAAAATTCAACCTGCTGAGATGATTTTTTTAAAATTTTACATTAGATATGGTATAGATCCATCTATTAAAAATACACAAAAAAAAAAGAAGAAAAGAAACATCTATTTCTTACACTAACAGTAAGAAAATAAAGGGTTTTTCCCTTATGCTGAAGCTGTGTTTTTATATCCTTATTGGGCTCTGGCTTGTTTCTGTGTTGGAACAAGGAATTCAATGGCCAGAAGAGCATTGTCAGGACCCCTGTTTTTTCCAGCCCTTTGAAAAATTATGCCCATATGTGTGTTAGGAAAAATTAGCAGGTTTCATTTCGCATGTGCTCAGGAGAGGAATCAGTACAGAAAACCTCCAGAACCTCCATCTGCACAGCAAGGTTGTGCTGGCAACCCACAGACTGGCCACTCTTCATGTTGGAGCAGTTTTCTTGCCAAACACAACATTTCTTGGCAGATTTGCTTTCTTAGAGACAGCTATTTATCTGCCCTTGCTGAAGCATCAGCAGACATAGCTCACTGTAGTGTACACAGAGATCAGACAGCAACATGGGAAGTGTAAATTCAGGGTTTTCAGGAAGCAAAGCTCAGAAGGACTCAATTCCAGAAACCTGCCAGGTTGACATTTGAAGGTGGGAGGGGGAGTTCAGGAGCAAACAAACAAAAGCAAAAGCCCCCAAAACCTAAAACAAGAACCAAACCTGAAAACATTCAGAACCTCAAACCTAAATGTAGTGTCCAGCTTTGCTTTGTTTCTTTTCAATTTGAACAAAAAGAGAGTAATTTTCTGTAAGTGTGAGCTGTGGGGTTTCCCCTTTTAAATGGGTATCAAAATTTTTTTAATGGAAACCCTCAGCCTGCTGGGGCATGGGTGCCTTTGACTTGGATCTGCCTTTTTTCAGAGGCCACATTCACTATCTGTGAGGCTCAGGTGAGGCTGTCTGGACAATTAATCAGAGTGTCTTGTCTTTTAGCGCAAAGACTGAGGAGAGGCCTGAGATCTAAATGTGCTCATGAAAAGCTTCCAGGAGAGACAAGGCAATGCCAGAGCACAGGTGCTGTGTTTGGCCTCTTCAGCAGATGTGCTCACTTTCCTCTTTTTCTTGGCTACACTATGGTGAGAACTCATCATGAATCAAACTCCCCTTATTCTGTATTTTTCAAATGGCAGAGGACAAGCTGGGAGCAAAACATCTTACAGCTACTGTCTGCATATGCAAGCTTGCACTTTGTGCTGCTGATTTTTACCCTGTTTGCCCTATTCCAGTCCTCGGTGCCATCAGTTCTTCTCTTCCTGTAGCCTGAGAAATCTTTACAGTGACTTAGCCCTGCAAATCTGACTGAATCTGATTACATCTTGTTTTCCTGCTGGGTAAACAAGATCACCCCTTTGAGGAGCATCATTAATAACCCCATTCCACCCAGCTCGCTTCCCTTGAGGCACAACCTTCTGACATCCTTTCTTTAGGTAAATCCTTACAATGCTCACATTAATCCCCTGGTTCTCCAGCTTAATGGCTTTGCCGGTAGCACTGCAAGTGCTGCCTTACTGAAGTCCACTGTCTACATAGTCAATTATCTTATCAAAATAGACCTACTAAGATACCCAGGCATGAGATAGCCTTGGTAAACTCATTTTGCACTTGATCTCATTTCCCATTTATTGAGGTCAGGCTAGCTGGCTGCTCAGAGATCCCAGCTTACACAGCTCTCCAGCCTTAGTTTCTTAATGATAGCAGTGACCTTTGCTACTGGCAGAAAGTCTCATCACTGGACTGTGTTTTCACACGCCAGTTCCTGAATGGGGCAATTATGTTGCCCCTCCTTTCCCCTCACCACCACCCACATCCTTTGCAGCAAGGAGTGCAAGCACCTCTACTGCTTTGCTTCCTCCTGGCCACAGCCCAAGGCTCTGAAGGGTTCCTCATACCCAGCCTTATCTATGGCTGGACACAGCAATGTCAGCCCAAGCGTGGCCTCGCAGGTTTCACTATCACAGCCCAAACAACTCCAGCCACGCATGAGCAGGTGACATCAAAGCGGCTGGCATGGCAGGGATACTCAGTGGGAGAAAACGAGAAGGCTCTGGGGACTGAGGACAGGATAAGCAACATTTCACTTTCCAAGCACCAGTCCCAGTGCAAGCAGGTGACTGAACAGCATGAGCAGCACACAGAAAGATCTCACACTCCTCTGCCTCTTACAGCTCCCCAGCTACTCCAGCACAACGGCGGCGCTGACAGACCAGGGACCAGCACATTTCCCACACCCAGCAAATGTCTGCGCTGACACAAAGCCCTGGGCTCGTGCTCTTGTCACATCCATGTCAAACAAGGAGCTGTCCTGTGCTCCTGCTGCTGTGGGGCTGGGGTAGAGCACAGGGATGGAGGCTTTGATACAGGATGAAAGCATCAGTGTGAGTTTCTCCTCTGCTCCAAGCAGAAGTGACTGCTCAGAGGCAGAAGTGACTGCTCAGAGTCCTGTCATTGCAGAGGTTCGGATCCCAGCAATTCTGGACCTACAAGAAGGGCAGCATCCTTATTCCCGTGCTTCTCTCTGTCTCCTGGAGTTATTTTCTTAACTTTCAACAACATGAGGTCTGACACCACATCAAATATGCTTAGTTCTTTTCCCCAAACCAGATCCTCTTACACTGTCTTGCAGCTTTGTGCAGCCACATCCCTGGCAGATGGACC
The DNA here is from genome assembly GCA_013400955.1 of Drymodes brunneopygia. Classification (NCBI taxonomy): domain Eukaryota; kingdom Metazoa; phylum Chordata; class Aves; order Passeriformes; family Petroicidae; genus Drymodes; species Drymodes brunneopygia. Next base: position 1,459,125 of record VZTZ01046665.1, read on the forward strand.
ATGTCCTCCTAGACCTTAAGCACTCTCTCAGTTTAAGGAGCAAGAGGTTTCACGGTTAGCAGCTTCCTTTGCCTAGTGATTGCTGTCAGGAGCTTGCCTGTCCCTTCTGCTGGGCCAGGCTCATCCTGGGGACACACCAGGGGACTGATGACAGCATCAGTGTCTTTGGTGACCTCTTCTAAAGCCTTCATTGCCCCGTGAGTTTGGGCACATGCACAGGGCGAGGGTTAAGCTGGAAGAGCGGATGCCACTGTTAATGTCCTTGCTCCTCCTTACAGGAGAACTTTTCCATGCATCAAAACAATGTCACCATTGAATTGCATCACAGAAAGCACGTAAATAGAGAAAGGAAACATATGCAGATATTTTCATGCTCTGTCAGACCAGTGGATAAAATAGAGCATTCAGTGATGTTGCTCACATGTTCCTCTTCTGTCACAAACCAGCACTTCCCAATTCTCTGAAATTCAATTCATGAAGAATCAAATGCAGAAGTAACTTTACAAATGTTGAGCTTTTTGCTGTTCCTAAGCCCCTTCTCATGAATTCTCATGCCCTTTAGTTCTTCTGGTATATGTTCAAAAGCAGGAGTCATTCTCAAGAACAGCACTGTTAAAGAGGGAGCTGGTGAAGAAAAAGCCACAAGAGAAAGACAGGAGAGAAGGCCCTGGTCACAACCCAGCATCAAAGAAATCCCTGTGGTGGAATATAACCACCCAATCAAGTAACTCAAAGCCACCACAGGGCTTTTCCTAACGTATCATACCTACAATTTCACCTACTCTCCGTTTAAATCATTCAAGCTGAGGAAAGTCATTCTGCAGGTTGGCAGGTCCTGGTACTATAAGCTCTCCCCAATAAGCTAATAGGAATTTCTGAGTATCACTCCCATCTACCTGCTTTCCCAAACTTCAGCTACTGCCTCCAACTTTCCCTCCCTCAAGTTTAGCTCTGCTGCCTGAATACAATCCATGATTTCCTTAGACATATTGAACACACTTGCAACTTGCTGGCAGAAGAAAGAGAAGCCCTTACTCACCAACCCTGTTCCTTTCTCATCCTTACACTACTATCCTTGCAAAACCAGGAGCCTCAGCAGAGCTTTGGCTGGGATTGCAGGGCTGTGCTTTCTGTCCCAGAAGACTGACCTCCCTTTCCTGCAGCTGTTCTTCACATTCCTCACACCTGGCATATCTTTTCTACACTGTGGACTGCAATTACATTCCCCAGACTGGCTCTTTTCCCACAAAAAGGAGAAACCTGCTCTCAAAGCAGAAAGCACATTCAACACTTCAAACATCACTGCTTGCACAATGCAGGAGGAGCATCACTGTTTCAAAATTTACAGCATGATGAAACCTTCTCCATGATGAAACTTTCTCCCCTCCCATTGCTAAGCATCACATCCCATTTATTTTCACTGGCAAGCTCCAAGTTTAGCCTGCTGGTGCTGTAGGGAGACACACCTCTGATGGGCTCCCCTCCACGCTGATACTCTCAGGAAGGATAGGGACACAACTGCCAGCAGCTCCTGGAAAGAAAGCACCTGAAAGGACAACAGTGTAGGACCTCAGACACTCCCACCATGCAAGTGGGGAGCACAGTGCCAGCACACAATCCAAAATGAAAATGTCACTTGATTCATAGCAAGGAGCAACCAGCCTGTCAGCCCGGGAGCTTCAGATCCACTGCTGCAGCCAAGTGTCAGCTCCATGAGAGCTATCTGGGATTGCTTCACTGATGTCCCCAGGCTGGAAAGCAGGATTTGGAATGTACCAGGGAAGTCCCTGCCCACACTCTCCCATTTACCAGCATGTCAGGTATAAACCTGGTGAAGGGGCAGTAAAGATGAGTTTGCAGATCCATTTTACAGATGCGGACAAGGGAAAGGTGATCACCATTGAGGAGATGTTCCCTGTGCCCCTGACCTTGCTGGTTGCCCCAAGTTGGCATTGCAGTGCCTCTCTCTGTGGTAAAGCAACTATCCTGCTTATCTTCTACTGTGCAGAATGATGGTAATTTGAAACAGTTAGACTCTGTGGTATTTTTTAATTTTTTGTTTTTAAATCTGTGTTGACGATGGCTTTTAGAAGCATCCTGAGGAGAGTGGTAGGTGCCACAATGAACAGATCACACAGATTTTCTACCATTTCCCTTTTCCCCTTTTGCCCTGGAGAGTGAGTCGGGCCTGCTCTTGGACAGTTTGTGATAGAAGACAAACCTGGAAAGAACGAGGCTGATATTTCTGCAATAACTCTGTTTTCTTCAGTAAGAGACCGAAGTCCAGTATTTCCTGAAACCCAGCTACCCAGAGGCACCTCTGGTCCTGCAAGGGCATCCTGCAAGAGTGAGTGCTTCCAGGCTCAGCACAGACACCATGAAGATTTCATGTGGCACATGCTGTCCTTGCTTAGAATGCCCCGTTACAGAGCATTGTTATTTACTGGCCAGTGACAGTCACATGCCTGGGGACTGAGAGCTGGGGTAAGCCCAGAAATAATCCCCACTCAAAAACAAAAAGGAAAAAAAAAAGCCTGCTGTTGTTACAGAGAAAAAATTGCTATTAAAAGAATGAGAGACTGGTAAGGGTTTGGCATTGGTCCAAAATGAACGTATTTTTAGGGCCCCAAAAAATCCTGTGGAAAGTCTGGGGAGGCAAAGAGAAAATGAATAAAGGAGGTGAAAAATCAGAATTCTAGATGTGCCTTTGCAATCCCATTTTGGGAATAGCTGTAGGGTTTAGAACAGGGATGCTGCTGTGTTTAAGTGCACCATGCATTTTTAATGTCGATTTTTTTCCCAGCACCTGGCCTGAAGGTCCCATGTAATTCTGAGGAAACGTCCTACAGGGTCTCAACCAGTTTGCAGCTCCAGTGCTGCAGTGTTACTCTTCACAGCCCCCTCAAACAGGAGCCCTTAACCCTGAGCTCATCTAGAAAGGTACATTTTTTTAGTCAGAAAGAATTACCCTTTTTTTCCAGATGAATGTGAAGGAAAATTCTGAGTTTAAGCGAGTGCAAACCACAGTGTCCAACACACGGCAGGGGCAGGTCAGCAAGCTACTCCAACATGGTACTTTCCAGAAGGCATATCCTGGCCACTGGTGCACAGAAGCCTAAATTTTCATTAATAAAAGATACAACAAACCCCCCAGACATGGTGAGTCTTTAACTCTTTGCAGTGCTCAGCATCAGAAGGCCATCCTTGCAAAGGGGGAGAATCGTGCCCACCGCCCCACACCACAGTCTGAACCAGGGCAATGCTTCCCTGCAACATCTTGGAGATGGAGGTGCTCCCTGATGGAGAGTGCTCTCCTCATGCACCTGTGGACATCCCATGGGACTCACACACAGAGATCCCTTTGGGATCAATGCATCCCTTTCAGCCTGAAGACTGCTGCTCTCCCCACCCTTGGTTTGCAGGCTCCTGCTGCTGGTTCCTGCTGCTGGATCATCATCCGCTCTCTGCCTGCAAGGAGTCGTCAACACTTTCCTCTGACATCTCTTGGATGTCACTTAACTGCACTGCACATCATGTTTTCATTTTTTAGGAAGCTGTGAATTCAGGAAACTTGAAGCAATTAAGAGAAACAAGCATCTCAGTGCTGCAGGCAATTTTCTGCCAATTTAGAGATGCTGCCCCATCTTCCTCCTCTGTCTGAGGAGCCCTCAGACTTTTCTCTTCACTCCTCTGCCCTTCAGGCTGGAGCAGGAGCCATTCCTCACAGACTGCAAGACAAAAGCAGGAGGGGTTTTCCCTCCCACAGGCCCAAACCTTAGGAGCGAAAAACCCCACTTTGCTTTTGAGCACTGCACCAACCTGGGTAAATTCAGAGCTGTTCTAGAGAAAAAATGAAGCAGAGAAGCAGAAAAGGTCAGCAGGCACCGCTGGTAGCGTTGGAACATCGGCAGCTTCTTTTCCCATTGCCTTTTCTGTTACTATTTCTTCTGCTAGATGCTTCTCAAACTCCACATTTGCAGCAGGGAGCAGAGGAGAAGCAAATCTAGGAATGGGCATGGCATGATGAACCATTGATGAACCACCACCGGGGCTGATGCTGCTGTGCAGCCCTGTGCTCTCAGCCACCTGAATTCCCCCAGGGCCCCCTCCTGCCCCCAACTCTGACTTGCCCCCAAATTCCCCAGGCACTCCGCTCTGACCCAGCGCTACATTTGTGATTGCCCTGAAATCCCCCAGGGTTGCAGCTCAAAAACTACCACTGCTTTCTCCCATAGGCACCAAGGGGGGAATTTTTCTTTTCCTGTCATGTAAGAGGTGCAGGTACCTTCTGGGGTGAACGAGGGCTCTGCAGATGTTCATCTTCCACAAAGTGCAATCCCAGCCATGCTCAGTCCTGTTTCTTGCTCCTGTGTTGTGCTCCTATCCCTCCCTCATTCACTGACCAGACTCCTTCAGCCGCTGAACCACTACCAAAAATAAAAACAAAAGATAAAGCAAGGCAATGGGATCATCAGGCACCTCAGAACACTACATAAAGCAGCACTGCTGGACATAGCAAAGATCAGTCCTGGTTTGGGAGGGGTTGGGGTCACCAGGGAGATGATCTGGGCCATGCTGGGGTTGTGGGGAAAGCGTTGCCCCCAAATACTGAAGGAGGTTGTCTAGAGAAGAGGAGGCTCAGGGGTGACCTTACTGGTCTCTACAAGTACCTCTTCTACTGTCTCTTCCAGCATGCCTACAGGAAACAGCCTTAATCTGTGACAGGGGAGATTCAGACTAGATATTAGAAAAGGTTTTTCACTAATAGGATGGCCAGGCATTGGAATAAATTGCCCAGGGAGGTGGTGGAGTCACTACCCCTGGCAGTGTTCAAGAGGTGTCTGGATGTGGCGCTGGATTATGGTTTTGTGATTTAGGGGTTAAACTGATAGTGCTGGTTGGACTTGGTAATCTTGAAGGTCTCTTCCAGCCTTGATGATTCTGTTGGAAATGATACAACTTTAAAATTTTTTTAATGTAAGTTTACCCAGGGGTTTGTTCACCTTTGCCCAGGGGGAGGGGAATTGAAGTTTCTCTTCAGAAGATTCTGTTTAAAGAAGCTGGGTGAGGTCTGATGACTTTAACGTCTACAGATTGGGAGTTGCCAGAAAATACACAGGAAGTAAATGAACATGAATGAACATTACCCCGGGTGGGATCAGAAACACCTGGTCTGGGAAAAGTTTGATAAGAACCAAAGAAGAGGATCTAATCAGCATCAAAAGCAAAGGGATCAACAACCAACAGGAGATCGAATAATAAGATTTGAATAATTTAGGACCAATGAACATGAATATCTTTGGAGTTCTTTTATGTACAAATAGGTGAAAATCTAGTGAAGAACTATGTATAGTGGAATGATTTCCACTGCACAACCCGGATATGTGGATGTGTGGATGACATATTTTCTATTGCACATCCTGGCCAGAATAAAGTAATGCCGTGATATGCTAACACTGAAAAGATGCTGTCAGAGCTCCTGTTCTTCCTGCAGTTTCAGTAGCAATTCTATGGTTCTATAAGGGGGCAGGCACACGGGCAAAGATTCCTGACAAATGCTCTGTTCAGGCTGCAGCAAGGAGGGGAAACAACCCAAAGCTGAGGAAAGCCCTCCCAAGATCTGTCTCCAGTGACAGTCAGCGGCAGACACAGAATGGGATCCTGCTCAGCCAGCAGGAGGGAGCGGCCTGCTCGCGCAAAGGAAATGCTGACAGCGCCCTTTTTTTTTTTAAAAATGAAACAGTCCGTGTCCATGTGGCGCCTTCATTTCCCATGTGCCAGTTTCGATTCCGAGAGTTCACCCCGGCAGGCCCGAATATGAACGCCAGCCCGACCCTTCGCCTGCGCCGCGCCGAGCCGGCCGCGGCCGGGGGGGTTGCCAGGGAGGGGCCGGGGGGCTGCAAGGGAGGGCCCGGCGGGGATGCCAAGGAGAGCCCGGGGGGCTGCAAGGGAGGGCCCGGCGGGCATGCCAAGGGGGGCCCGGGGGGCTGCAAGGGAGGGCCCGGCGGGGCTGCCAAGGAGGAGCCGTGCCCGATGACACCGCCCCGGGAGGCCGCGGAGGGACGGGCCGAGGAGAGCGGCCCGGGATGGGTTAAACAGGCCGGGCCGAGGAGTGAGCTGGCGGAACCGCGCCCCATGGCCCGGGGCGGGTTCCCGTGGGCTCCTGGAAGTCTGCTGAAAGTGGTGACGGTGCTGGCCGTGGTGGCGGCCATCGGCGGGCTCGCTGTGTAAGTACCCGCGGGGCCCCGGCTCGGGCGGGCCCGCCGCCCTTCGCCGCTTCCGCTCCTCACAAGCGGAATGGAGAAAAAACCTTGAGTTGGGCGGGGGGTTTGGGGGAGGGCGTGGCAGATATTTCACGGCTGAAGTACTCACCTATTTGCCTGTGCGAGCGCCTCTGTGGTAGCCTGCCAGAGGAGCAGGGCCAGCGCGGCCAAACCGTACCCCATACTTACCCCACAGCCCTTATTTTCGTACCCCTGAGGGTCGGCCTCGCCTTACCCCAGGGTACAAAAGCCGCTGGGCGCTGGTCTGAGCTTGCTCGTGCAGTCAGAAAGGTGGAGAACATGGCTATGGTCACTATCCTGCACACGGTTTGGCAGTCCTGCCCATGGGTTTAGGTCTTTGAGTGGGGTACGATAATGCAACATTGTCCTGGGCTGCTGTCAGTGTCCCAGCAGGACATGTCCAGCTGCCCCTGGCTCAGAGCTGTGCTGCCCACGAGCTGCCACACACTTACCCATGGCAAGTGCACAGCACAGTCCATGTGCTGTGATGAAATACATCCTCTGAGTGAGACTCGTGTGCCAGGCAGGGCATCCACCCTGCTGGAGCTTAGCAGTACAAGCCCATACTGAACTGGGAAAAGTTTCATTTTCATTCCCCTTCTCTTTTTTCCTTTTCCATAGTGCCTTCTACATTGAAGTAGTCGTGGGACGAAAAATGTGTCCTAAGGAGCTGGGAAACTATGTGGCATCCATAGTGCTTGGTGCACTTGGTGACACGCTGGGCTATTACAACGGGAGATGGGAGTTCCAGAAGAGTGGCCTGGTCATCCACAAGGAGCTGGCAGAGATGGGGGGACTGGGCAACTTCAGCATCCAAGGCTGGAGAGTCAGCGACGATACAGTGATGCATTTGGCCACGGCCGAAGCCCTGGTAGCTGCTGGGAGAAACCCAAGCTTTCCACATCTCTACTCTCTGCTAGCAAGGAACTACAAGGAGTGCATGAATGACATGGAGGGCAGAGCTCCAGGTAACCCCTCCATCGTACTGTCTGGGTAGAGCTGGGCTGTCTCTCCTGCAGCTTGCAGCTGCAGCTGGCCCTGGCTCTGCTTTTGGCTGTTCGGAGTATTAGCTGTATTTCATGTAAAGGTAAAACTGTTCCATGCTGACTACCTGTTTCAGGATGAGCTAAAGAGAACAGAATAAGGCAAGCTGAAGTGGTTTGGGTGTCTCTGAACTAGATGAAAACGATAGTATTTTGCCCACATTTACAAAACATTCTTTTGTAATTGGGTGTGTTTGAAGCCTAGCCTTGAACTCGGGAAGGGCGTTGGCTTCTGCACATGGGATTCTTACAGTCAGTGGATAAAAAAATGCACATTCGATCTATATAATGCACACCCTGAGATGCTGTGTTAAAGCAACATGTTTAAACGGAGAATTAATACAGAACTTCTCATAATAAACGCAACAAATTACCTTTAAAATATATATAAAGGCACAAAGATCCTTGCTTGGAATGATGACGCCTGTTAAACCCAGTCTGCTTGTGGCTGGCTCTGCATGCCTGCTTTCTGCAACAGGACAGTCAGGCCACAATCTTCTTTTCTGAACCCTGTACTTCCATCATCTCTTTTCTCTGCATAGGCACAGTGGTGCCAGAGTTTGTGTCACAAGTAGTGGGCCTGGCAGTATTCAGGAAGGGCACCTTGACAGGCTACAGTAGCCAAGACATTTACAACATATCCTTGTGGTTCCTAGTTCACCCAGCCCTCCTGACCCAGCTCTTCCCCAAGGATTCCATCTGTCTCTGTGCTCATGGCACAGGCTCTTCTGGATGCTTGGATTACATTTAAGTTGGAGCTGCTTAGGCTGGGCCTCTAATTTGACCAGTGCAAGAAGTGTGAAGTATCCAGGAAACACTCAAATTCAGCAGTCCTGTGCAAAGTTTATACACTGAAATTATATGTATGCTTAGACATGCTTATTTGGAGTGGCCAGAGTATGTCAAGAGTGTTCTGTCTTGACATTAAACATGGGAAAGGCCAAATCTTGCCACTGAGCATAGTCTATTAGAGCTGTGCATTTCCAAAACAAACCGGGCTGGAAACCTGAACAGGAATTTATTCTGCTTACCTTTCTGCAGTGGGCTTCTATCCTCGTGTAAAGAACTAAATTATCAGTCTTCCTTTAACACCCATATTCCCAGTTGTTGGAGTGGCCTAATTAATAAAATATTTAGGAAGGGGTAATGATGCTTGTCAGGACAGCAGAAGTTGGCAGATCAAACTTCCAAGAGATTCACTGCAGTTTTGGTGAAGCAGCATCATTTAGTTCCCCCAGGCAAGGTGGACTAACCACTGCTGGCAGAGAGACAGCACCTGGAAGGTATTTTCACTATCTCATCTTGGTGACTAAAACCTAAGATGAAAAGGAGAAGAACCTAAAATTTAAATATTAGTAAATAATTATCTAAGTATAATAGGACACCTACTGCATTCCTTCTGTGGCTGAGGTGCAGTATGCCCAAAAGAAGTTCCCATTTGGAAGTGAAGAATTTGAAAGCAAACATGCTATGGACACTAAGTGTAGTGACAAGGAAAGGTCAGATGATGCAGGTGAAAAAAGAAATAAACATTGTTTAGTGAGTCCAAAGACAATTCAACATTGTAAAATCTGAATTGCTCCTGCTGCAGCCACAGGAAAGGCATTCAGCTCTGAGAGCTTAAATCCTGACCCCTAGCAGTTTAATTCCCACTGAAGGGAATACCTAATCCATACCCTGAAAAGCTGTCTGCAGTCTGGAGTCTCCATGCCATACTGGTAAATCCTAATGATAAAAGTTGCATGCTAGTAACTTCTGGCAGTTCAGAATAAATGGATTTGAACTGAGAACATAACCCATGGTGGTGCTGTTCTGGCCTAAGAAAGTAGTCACCAGGGAATTGCAGCCCTGAAGGCTAAGAATGGAAAGTTGCTGTTGGAACTTTTGCCCAGCACAGAAGAGATTTCCTTAGAACAGTGGGGGAAAGTCACATTGATGGCTCCCATGAGGGAGTCCAGACCTGAAAACCCTATGCTGCAGTAACAAAGGGATTCCCACAATGTTTTGAGTCACAGGACAGCCACAGCAGGGTCCCTCAGGGACAAAGCCCCAGGAGAGAACTCTGGGGTTAGTAATTCAATGACAAGGTAATCCCTGCAGTCATTCTTGCTATTTGTGATGTGCCACAGCCCCAAATTCATTGTTCCCTGCAGATCACAAAGCCAATGAATGAAGCAACACAAGCATACACGTTTCTTTTTTCATGGTACAACTACAGCACCTTTCCAGGAAACCTTCTGCTTCAAAATTGTCTTCTGGTCCAAGTCCTCCCCCTTTGGAATTATTTACCACTGTGTGCCTTTTTTTATATGTACTGATCAACTCCGAACAACTGTTACTATCTGTGCTCATGAAGAGTCTAGATAAGTGGAATGAAAGCCTATTGCAAAAACAGGGTCCACCTGCTCTTGAAACTTTTCCAGGTTGCTTTGATTCACACACTGCTCTTTCCTTCTATTTCTTCTTCCCTTAGACCAGTACCATGCTTAGGTTACTTTTAGTTTCCTGTTGTTAGTACAAAGGATTCCTAACCAGGAATTTCCAAAACAATTTCCTAATTAAAAAACTCCCTACAGCAGTTTTTTTAGAACCTGTTTAAAAAAAAAGACCTGATGTGGTTCCAACTTAGTCTTCCTAAATCGGCTTTCCAATGTTTTAGTATTTTAACTTTTTAAAAGCATGAGGATAATACTTGTAATACTTCATAAATTTTAAGAGTCTTAGCTGTCATATACTGGTTTGTTTTACACAGTATTTTTCACTTGCAAGTTATCAGTAGTCATCTCCTAAAATAATATGCACAGGCTTAAAGCTGCAAGCAAATTGTATTGCAAAATAACCAGTCTTCCTTTCCATTTAAAGCCTTGTCATCTTCCTTTTTCTTTTAGCAACAATTAGTGCAAGAACAATCTCACTATTTATCAAGGACTGAGGTGTGTGGTCTCAACCTGCCCAGACATGTCCTGAAGAAATGTTTTTCTCCAAGTTTCAGCAAGAGTAATCTTTGCTTTTGTTCTGCAGATTTTGATTTTAAGCTACCTTAGTCACTGTGCCCTCTCCCCTCCCCCTTGTTTTCCTGGAAGAAGTTCTCTTTTACCAGAATATACAAATAGAGTATTTGGCACAGCTTTTTTAAAATGTGGCTTTGTTTACTGGGTTCATTTTAATGTTATTGGATACAGGTCATTGGGTACAACGCTTGGTGTGGTGAGAGTTTTAGAAAAATGTCTCAATTTTCTGTTAGTCATCATTAAGTTGGAAATTATGCTGGTATCCCTCTTAACAATTTTGATACACGGCAGCCAGCACTGAATTAGTAAACTACATGAAATTTAGAACATGTTCCCATGTTGAGACATCCTAAAAGCAAATTCACAGGCACTTCAGTTAGAGGTTAGTGGTGACCAGTCCCAGTAGAGCTAAAGACACTTGGCCCAGCATGTGACATTATTCCTGGCAGTGGCCAGCTGTTAAATTTTTTTTAGCATATGTCCAGAAGCCAGCCTTAAAGCTGTGCATGGATTTGAAGATATTTCAGTTACAAGGGTGCTGTAAATGCAGGTAAAGCAGGCTGCCATAAACCAAACCCCTCTGCCAGACATGTACCTGGAAGTGCAGAAGCCAAGAGCTCTGCGGGGGACTCAGTGCAGTACCTGGCTGTGATTAGCAAGGTCACAGATCATGGTGACTGAGTTGCACCAAAGTTGAGGTGAAATTGTTTGACCAGGCTTCTTCCTTGCTACTCTATTCTGTTTAGTTTAACTTCCCAAGTAACAGAGCACCTGCAAGTTCATCAGCTGCCTGTCCCAGTGAGGGAACAAAGTGTAGGAGCAACAGGCTAGTTTTGGGGGTGTGATAACAGCCAGATGCTGCTGTCACCCTGTGTGTCTGAGAGAGGACTGAGCACCCTGGGGTCTGTTGAGTCCACCTTTGCCATTGTCCAGCACACTGAAACTTAAATAAAGCTGCTTGAAATCTGCCTTGATTTACCCTCCTGCTGGAAAAGAAGTATTTCAGACTGGGCCAGAAGACTAGGAGAAAAAATCAAGGTAAAAGAGAATCAAAGATAATTTACTGTTCCAAACCTGTTTCTTCGCACACAAGCATTTGGGCGGAGCTCTCAAAACATTTCACGGTCTTGGCTGGGGAAGCTGGCTAGTCTCTGAAATTTAGGTGTGGTTTTTTTGTCCTATGAATGTGTTGGACTAACAAGTGTCAGTCTGAAGAAGCAGCACTGAAAGCAGCAGAGTAATTTCTTTAAAAAGTAAATAGCAGAAATATGAAAGAGATGGAGGTGGGCTTGCCTCATTTCTTAGTCTTTCTGTAGTTACCCTTTAGTGGCAGTGTTTGGAGATGAACTAGTGGGCTGGACAAACCTTTGGTCTCACCTAGTATTCTTCAGCTTATGGAACAGGAGTACAGTAAAGGCAGTTATGCAGACTGTGTTGAGGTGAGGAAGGTGCTACACTCAAGGCTTTCTGATAAACTGCAGCAAGGGACAGCTGGAAAACATCTTTGATCAGTACATTTTCTATTAGTGAGGCAATGGGAAAGATTCCTGAGGAGCTTGTGGGGTCTCTGCCTTTAAAAGTACTGTGAAAAAGCAGTTACCTAGACTTGCTTTATGTCAGAGATCCTACAAACCTTTCTGTTTACAGAGAGATTATCTAGGTGTATGTGTATAGATCTATTAGTATATGTGCTTTATGGATAACACAAAATGTAAATATAAACCAAGTCAGTAAATCAGCAGTGAAGGGTTTCCTACCCCCTAGACCTTTTAATTATTTTCACCAACAAAATTATCAGGTCTGCTAGGGATGATACAGGATGCACCAGAAGTTTAAGGCAGGATATGTATGTGAGCAGACAACATACATTTTTAAAAGGAAGCTCAAATCCCTTATGCAGAGCAATGCTTTCTTCCCCACTGCCCTATCCGTCTTCCCCCTGTTCCCAAACTACATCCTGCTGATGTTTCTGTTTCTCTTTCTCTTGGGCTATTGCTGCCTGCAGGTACCATGTCTCTGGAGAGCACCATGAAGCTGGAGCCGGAGCGGCCGGGCGGCTGGCGGATCCCATTCAGCCCGCGGGCAGGCGGCTGCGGGGCCGCCATGCGCGCCATGTGCATCGGGCTGCGCTTCTACCGCCCCGACCAGCTGGACAGCCTGGTGCAAGTCAGCATCGAGAGCGGCCGCATGACCCACCACCACCCCACCGGCTACCTGGGGGCCCTGGCCTCAGCCCTCTTCACGGCCTACGCAGTGAACGGCGTGCCCCCCGTGGCCTGGGGGAAGGGGTTGATGGAGGTGCTGCCACGGGCAAAAGCCTACGTGCAGAAGTCCGACTTCTTCGTGAAGGAGAACATGGAGCATTGGTGAGTTGCACTCCCTGCACCACTGTTTCTTAAAGCCCTTGTAGGACAGGGCGAGCTCTGCTCACACTTAAATTTTAATATTCACATTATGGTACACTCCTAGGGCAGCACACGTCTGCCATAGGATCAAATCAATTCAAAATACCTTAACTTAGTGAAAAAAAAGGCAGGTTGTGCTTGGGTCGTGTAGATGTGACGATTTTTTGGATCCAGTATGAAACAGGTAGACTTGTCCTCTCGTGCAACTGTGATCTTATGAAAGGTGGGAAGCAGGGCTGGGGAACAGCACCAGGCTTAGGGCTGAGCTCAGTTTGAAAGTTATAACCAAATCTGACTGCATATTCACTGCACCTCTGTGTGCAGGGGAACAGACAGAGGTAGAGCTGCTCTGAATTTGGGAGGATGACTCAGTTCTCACTCTGAGCCTTTGAATCCTGCAGGTGCTGGGCTGCCTTCTCCCACGTGGCTGGAGGGAGGGGAAATCTAACTCACTGAAACATGTCCTTGTGCCTCTTACTGTAAATCATGTCCCTAGTTTTGACACATGGGGGCCGCCTGCCATTTTGCCGAGCCCTTGCTCCGGGCTCCTGACGTAGCGCGTTTTCCACCAGCGCGTGCGCAGTGCTCAGCTGTGTGCTGCTGCCCTGGCACAGCTTACAGCCGCTCCATCCCGTCCTGTCTGGCAGGTATTACTTCGAGGAGCAGTGGAAAAAATACCTGAAGGAGAGAGGCATCTTGGATGGGGTCTCATCGCCCACATTCCCACCCAAGTACGGCGTGGAAGAGCGAGATTTGTTCTACACCTCCCTGAGCTACAGCGGCTGGGGGGGCAGCAGCGGGCACGACGCGCCCATGATCGCCTACGACGCCCTGCTGGGCGCGGGGGACTCGTGGACAGAGCTGGCTCACCGCGCCTTCTTCCACGGCGGCGACAGTGACTCCACGGCCACCATCGCCGCCAGCTGGTGGGGCGTCATTCACGGCTTCCAGGGGGTGCCCCCCTCCCTCTATGCTCACCTGGAGTACAAGGAGCGCCTGGAGAAGGTAGCCAAGGGCTTGTACAGCATCCTCTAGGCGGGAGATGGCAGGGCACCCCACAGGCACACTTAGCACCGGCTGTGTCATGCTCTCTCACTTGGTTCGCAAACCCGCCAGATTAAATCTCGTGAGTGTAAGCCAGAGCCAGGCCTGCCTTTTCTCTGTGTGTTGGCTTCAGTGGGGAGGCCACGTCGGTGCTAGTTTGGGGCTGGTCATTTGATGGGAGCACAGAATGGTCCCCTGAGACATCCCTCCTGTGCTGCAGGGTGGCTGCACATTGTCTGGTCCTCAAGAGGAGCAGGAGCACCCACTGCAGCCTGGCTGGTCATGCTGCTGCAGAAGGACAGGCAGCAAACCCCACTCAGACTGTCCCAAACCCTCCTGCAAGGGGAGCAGGGGGTACCAGCAGCACATTGTGTCTGGGGACAACAGAGCTTTCTTATAAAATTATTTTAGCAGAGAGTATTTTTCGTTTTAAATGAATGTGGAAAAAAACCCTCAAACCCAACCTTAAAGCTGTGTGAGCAGCGCACTTTGCCCAACTCCACACCACTTCTGCAATACAGGTACGAATGCATCATGCCACTTCCCTGTTTCAGTGAATGTGGGAATTCAAGACTTCTGACCAAATCCTTACTTAAGGCAAAAGTGGGTAATGAGAATTAACAGGTTGCATTTTACATCAGCTTTGGCAGTGAACTATATTCTGCTTTCATAAAGGTTACTAAAGGTAATTTGCTTAACATTTGATATGCATAATTCTATTAAAAGAATGTTTTTCTTCAAATCCAGACTATGACACAGCGAAGTACTTCCTGTTTTCAGAACAATTTCAAAACCAGTGTATCCCATTCAATAAAAAGACCTGTCAGGCCTCTGTTAAATGGTATATTCTATTATGGTATGGGTTGATGGAAGGATAGGGTATGAAATCAGAGGGTGACAGGTGTCTGCAAGCTCCAGCTGCAAGAGAGAGGAGTTGTGCTATCAGTGGTAGGGAGAGAAGTTACTGTATCAAGGAATAGGGGCAGTGGGATAAGGGAGAGGCTTCCCAAGAGAAGGGCCTCAGCACACCTTTATGCAGGGAGTGCACATAAAGGCATAATAAAAGCCCAAATCTGACAAAAACCAGCAGCAATAGGATTCACAATTTCAACACAGTTTACTACAGCTCTTGGGTGTGTTGTATAAAACATGTTTTAGTGCAACATAGTACAAAGTTTTTGTAGTTTTTTTTTTCTTTTTTCTTTTTTTAAAAATCCCAAACATATTTCCACATCATGCATGGACAGGGTCTCTCTCTTTCTTCTTGGGTTCGTTACAGAAAGTTACCGCAGAGAGAGTGGTTTGGAAAGCTTTGTGTTAAAACTTGTTACAGGAAGAGTCTGCCTTATAAAAACTGAGAGAAGTTTGAGACTGGGCAACACTCTGCCAGACCAATGGAGAAATGTCACCAGCAAGGTACATTCAGAGACCACCACCGCAGGAGCCACTTCCCAGGAAAGCCTGGGCTCTGTGCAGGAACCGCAGGGCTGGGAAGAGACCCCGTCCACCCAGGGGGACAGGGCCATGGGGCAGGCCTCCAGGAGAGCCCTGCTCTGGGGCAGACAGCTTGGTGAGGAGGAGCATGGCTCACGCGCAGAGCAGAGCTCTCCCAGAAAAAAAAAAACGGCTCCCACTGACTTCATTTTCTCTTCTTCCTTAAAGCTGAAGTGAGTCGTGGATCCTGCCTGGGAGCGGTATGTACAGGAGATAGTACAGTTAGGAAACAATACCCACTGGCTGCAGCTGCAGCTGTTTGCACCTCAGTTCTTATTTCCATTCACTTCTCGTCCCACTCCTCTCTTTGCAGACGTTGTAGCCAGAAAGGGAAGACAAATGTGCGGGTGTGCGATACATAGATATAGGAGTGTGATTTTATGCTTATGCTGGGGCCAGGAAGCAGTTACGTCTCGAGGAGGCAGACTTCACAGAGGGATGAGTGAAACTGGGGCTTCCCAGCAGAAGAAGAAACCAGTGCTGTTCTGGTGGAGGCACAGAGGTGGCCAACTTCAAACGCCTTAGAACGAGATGATCCGCAGCCACGTCGGTCCTCTCCCAGACAGGAGCGAGGCTTCACAGTGCAGATCTCCTACCTGAAGCTTCACCACCTCTGAAATGTCAAGGCATCAGGGTCTAACTGACGTAGTGCTACAGAGCATCTGCTGAGGTCCCCCGTGCTCCCAAAGAGCAGTCTGACCCTCTGGAGAGGACAACGGCTGTGGGTATGGCACCTCTCACACGTGAGGCAGGGGGGGTCTCGCGGCTGCGCCCGTCCACCCCCGGTTGGCTTCAGCCATGCTGCAAAAAAAGAAATGGCAGGACTTGCCAGGAAGACATCAAGGAAGACAACGAAAGGCCATTTTTGGCAAACATTTTCTTCCGCCAGACATAACGCTTACGGGGGAGGAGGCGGCTTCCTCCACAGGACAGGGCAGGGGTTCTTGGCATTAGGGGGTGCAGGAGGTCAGGTGCCCCACGTGGCGAGAGCCCTGGTTTGGTTCATGAGAGCCATATCTTTCACAGAAAGAACAGCATTTCCTGCCATAGCAACTCGTACAAGAGCAGGTGACTTTGCCAGGAGGGGGAGCTTACGGAGAAATGGATTCTCTTCCTGAAGTCTCAGGAACAAACAGCAGATGCACACACACACACACAGGGGGCAGATTTCTCTTGGCCAAGGGGACAGGAAGTCCCCAGGGTGCTGATGTGCTGCAGGCCCCTTGCTTTGTGCAGGTTCACACTGGGGAGTAGTGCAAACTCGTGACACATGGTGGTTATAACTGCACATCCCCACTACGTGGCATGTTTGCTACTGGGCTCCATGGCTGAACCATCCAGGGACTGTGACCCCGACCCGTGGAGCTTCTTTCCTCCTTCCTAGAGTCATTACTTTGGTCATGTTGAAGCCTTCAGAGACTGGATCAAGCCTCCCATCCCCAAACGACTGGGGCACAGAGGAGATCCCCTCATCAGAGGTGGCAGCATGGACACCAGGGAGGAGCATGACTCTGGTGAGACTCCAGAGTACAAGGACCTTCTTTGCTACAACATAGTCAGGGCTTTCAGGTGTCCTCCTTCCTTTCCCCCCTTCAATTCCTTGAGACAAACTAAACTGCTTTTGTCCTAACCGCAAGCACACTCAATATTCAGTCTCTCCAAGACCTGGGAACACTCCCAAAAGGTGAATTGCTCCCTCCTGAGAAAACAAGTAAGATGGAGGCAAGAAGATGCTGAGGCTACAACCAGTCTTTGAAATGGACCTCCTGACAGACAGCCCAGTTAACCCCTCTGGGGACAGACCTGGCTTTGTCTGGTTTGGAAGAGGGAGGAGCTAGATCAGTGCACCTTAGGAAAAGACCTTCTTCACTGTGGCACTGAGTCTGAGGAGGAAAAACAGTCTGTTTTGGAAAACATACACATTTACTTCCAAAGATATCATCCCAGGACCAAATACCCCCTGGGAGCTCCACACTGTGTGGAGGGCAGGGAAAGTCTACAGTTCCTTGAGTGACCAAAAAAGAAATGATAAAAAAGTAACAGCCCAAAAAGACAGCAACTGATGCGAGTCAAATGAGTCCGAGAGGAACATCCGCTATGTACAGCAAGTGCCTCTGTCCATTGGGGTGGGGGGTACGTTCCCACAGGCGCTGGAAGAAGCCTTGGACCTTCCTGATCCTGCTGGCTGGGCAGAGCTCAGCCACTGTGTCGGAGCACAGACACTGAAACAAATGAAACAAGAACAACAAACCCCGCTGCGTTCTTCAGGTGTATCTCTGCTTCTCTCCCTCTGTGCGTCCCTACAGGAGTCTCTGCCTCTTTAGTCTATGGTTCCTGGGTGGATGCTGAGGACTGGTGGCTCTAGGCAAGTGGGAGAGTAGTTGAGGTGAGGCTCTTTGATCCACAGCAGGGGGACCCCGTTCTTGCCCTCCGAGTTCTTGCTGGAGTTCCGGCTCTTGAACCGCACCAGGAGGATGGTGATGATCAAGATGCCGAAGATGGGGAAGGGGTAGAAGAACACAAAGTAGAAGAGGGCGTCATTGGAGCAGATGACAGACTGCAGCGTGGAGCCTGGAAAGAGACACAGGGTGGTCACATTTCATGATTCCTCTGCAAACATCCTCAGAAACATAAAAAAACAGATTCTCATTATTCTATGTCAATGCGGGAGGTGGAGCTCTGGGAAAAATACCAGTGTTAGAACAGAAGAAAGTTATAACAGGGTGCATTTCAGCTTTATCCCTGCAAGAGTTTCTTGAGTGATAGAGTCCCTCCTGGTGCAGATTTTGTAGTATCTTATAAAGCAGGGAGCCTTGCAAAGGTTGTATTCTCTCAATGGTGCTACACAAAGGGAGCAGCACCTCGAGATCTCTATTGCCCTTAAGGGCCCACAAAACCATCATGACTTCAGTTATTTCTGGGGCCTCTAAACCATGCAACAGCTTTGAGAGTTGATGTATGGGGACCCATGTGCCACAGTGCTCTTGTGCAGAGCTAATCCAACTTCCCCCGGAGGGGAGGGTTAAATCCCAGTGGGTAGCAAGGTCTGTCCCCACTGACTCGAGACACACCAGGTGGTAAATGCTGTGGGTGAGCAGCCCCAGCACAGAGCTGAGTGCAGTGTGGATACTCAAGCCCAAGCAAGAGATGGCAAGAGCCATCAAGCTGATTGGAAAAGTACTGGCACCACAGATTTCCCCAGTCCCATTCACCCCTTGGTCTTTTCATCTTGGTTGAACCAAAGATGCAGGGGATGCCAGGCCATGGCCCCAGAAAGTTGTCAACTCTTCTCACCTGCATCCTGCACATGCACAGCGACCGTGCCCGACTCCTCCTCGGCCAGCCGGTACCAGACGCCGTTGGGATCCACCAGCCACTCCTCCACTCGGCACGAGTAGTTCCCCGTGTCAGCACCGCCCGCCTGCAGCACCGTCAGCCGGAAAAGCACCGCCGAGAGCCTCTGGAAGCGCAGGCGGCCCTCCCAGCGACTGGCCTCGGGGCTGAAGATGGCATCAGGGCCCACGCTCAGCACTGCTTCCCTCTCCTCCTCCTCCTCCTCCTCCCCCTCCTCTGCATGGTCACCCGCCTCTTTGGCCCGCAGGTTGTACCACGTCACTGCAAAGTGGGACTCAGGGCTGGAGCGGGACAGGATGCTGCAGTCCAGAGGGAAGGATTCCTTCTCCTGCACCGTGAGGTTGGCGGTGGCTGTGTCCACCTGCAAGGTGGGGTCTGAGATGACAAAAAGCAAGAGGTGAGTGCTGAGCAAAATGCTATCATCAAAACCATCCTGCCTCAGCACAAACTGTCATGACTCCAGTGCTGGGCATGATCCAAGCAAAACCCAAAGCTTGACGCAGTCTCCCAAGACTCACAGGTACCTCTGAGTTCAACCCCGCAGGCCCAGCATCCTCAGCTCACCACACACCATCTGTCACAGGGTCAAACAGGAGCTGGCTGCACCCTGCGCACCCTCACCCCAACCAGAAAGCTGCTGCAGCTCATCCAGATGTGCTACAAGAATGTGTCAGGATACCAAGGTTTGGTGCATGTGCTGAGGGAGCAGTGTGCTACTCCTCCCCAGCTACTGCTGCACAGAACATTGCACTCCTCTCTTTTTATTTCTTTAGGAGTGCTCAAAGGATTTGAAAATCTTTAGGATAGAAGAGAAGAAGACCTTTTCCAGCAGCTTGGAAAGTCATTTAGGTAAGAGGTTCCTCCATGGAGATGGCTTCAGCACTGATGCAGCAAGGATGCTCCAAAAGTCTTCGTCCAATTTTTTTCCTCTAGTGCTTGCTGCAAGGCTAAAGAGATGTTTTTACCTAACTGAGACACGGTGGCCAGAACCCACGATGAGTTGATTAAAGGCTGACTTCAAGAGCAATTAGCATTTGGTTTAGTCATCTTGCCAGGGAGCACATACTCCAGGGATCACAATCAGTCTGGATCTAAGCTTTCATTTAAAGATTAAAAAGCCCTTTCCAAGGCAGGAGCTGAGCAGGAAGGGCAAGTCGATAACTCACCAAAGAGAGAGGCACTTTCTCCTCCAGTGAGGCGAGCTGGGCAAGCCCTCCCTTGTGCAGACCCAGGTGTCCCTGCAGGAGGGGGCTGCTGTCCTACAGCTCTCCTTAAGCTACAGGGTTTTTGTGCCCAGTGGGCTTTAAATTACAGCACCTGTCCAACACTTTTTAAATAGTCCCATGAGGAAAACCTTCATTAAGGCCAGAGATCTTCAGGCCGTAAAGCAACATGAGGTATTTTCAGTTCACATCTTCCCAGGGAAGACTCCTGAGCAGAAAGAGGAATGGGTTAAGTAATGAAATTTAGGGGGCTACTGAGGTAAAAAGGAGGAAGGGAAGGAAATGGGCTTGTCAAAACTAACACAAAGCCTCCCTCACCTTCAGCAGGTTAAGCAGAAAGAGGAGAGCTGATGTCTGAAGGTGCTGAGGAGTTTTTCCTCCCCTTGCTGGTGATTATGGCTCTGACAGATGAGGATGGAGATCCTCACTAATGAGACATGAGTCACAAGCACGATTAGTCATTTTGTTAAGTACTGACTGCTATGAAACAAAAACAAACAACAACAAAGCACTTTTAGAAAAAAAAATTATCTTCAATTAGCGCACTCCCAACTCCCTCTCTTCTTCCCACTCCACATTCTTCTGCAATTTAAGAGGAGCCTCAGAGATTCTTCCTGCTGTTCATTATCCCCTCCATCAGGGCTGGCAATTATCACACTGGATGGAGAGCTGTACTGACAACCCAGCAGGCACAGGGAATGCCTGGGGAAGTGTCTCTGCTCAAGCCACTTTGGCCAGCAAAACTTCCCAAGAAAAGATGTGGCAGATAAGAGCTCTGCTGTCCCCTGAGAATGCTCCTCCTCCACAGTACAAATCTCTGCCAGGAATGACCACTAAAATCTTTCCAGAACCTCACTCTTTTGCCAGCTCCTCTGCACAGTTATGAGGCTGACATCTTGCTGGAATGGGCAGGCACAAAGCACTGCAGAACATGCAGAGAATGCTTGCTTTAGAAGCTGGACAGTACTCAGTGAAGGAGGACTGTACTGTTATTTGACCTACAGCCTTTAAGACACACATTTAATCTTGAGTCATATGCCTCAACAACTAGGGAATCTGTATTTTCCAAGGTAAACTGCCTTTGCATCTTATCTGTTGTTAGAACAGGCAAAACTTAGCAGAGTACTCTGGGAGGGTACTCTTTGAGGGTTTAGGAGTCCATCAGTGCTGGTCAGTCTTAAGAACCACCTTCCAGGAGCACAGGAGCAGGCAACTCCACTGTGTCCTAAATCAAAGTTGGCTGAACAGCAGCTCCTTGTGGAGCTCAAGAGGAGAAAGAAATTGTATGATCTCTGGAAGCAAAGTCAGGCTCTGCAGGAAGATTACAGAGCTGTAGTTCATATATGCAGGCAGAAGACGCGAAAGGTCAAAGTGAAATTAGAGTTGAAATTGGCCACGTTGTCAGCACTTTTTTAATGCTGTTAAAAGCAAGATGTCTGAAGAAAATGTTGAACTGATATCTGTTGAAGATTGTTATCTGATTAATAGCGATGAGGAAAAAGCAGAGGCATTCAATGTTTTTTTGCCTCAGTCTTTAATAATACTGATAGACCTTGGGCTGCCCAGTCCTGTAGTCAGAGGACCACAAGTGCAGGAACAGCCCCTTTCCATCTGCAGACTCTGAAAGTGTGAGGGATCAGCTCTATCAGCTGAGTGTCCACAAGTCCCTGAGGCCTGATGGGATACATCAGATGTCATGGCAGAACCCTTCCTGAACATCATCCAAGGGCTCTGGGAGCCAGCTTGCTGGCTGGAAGCTGGTCAGTATTAATTCCAATTTACAAGAAGGACATGAGGGAAGACCCAGGAAACTACAGACCTGTTAGTCTAACCTCAGTTCCTGGAAAAGTTACGGAGAAGAGTATACTGGATACCACTGAAAGGCATTTAAAGAACAACACAGTCATCAGAGCCAACATGGATTCACAAAGAGGAAGTCTGGTTAACTATTTTAATATCCTTGTGTCAACTGCTCTGTCAGTGGATGAAGGGAAGGCAGTGGATGCACTTTTTCTGAATGTCAGTAAGGCTTTTCATATTGTCCCTCACAGCATCCTTCCAACTATGAGATGAGGGGGTTCATGGTGCACTGGGTGATGAATAGGCTGAAGGGCAGAGTTCAAAGGGATGCAGTGAATGGGGCTACTTCTGGCTGGGAACTGGTCACCAGTGGTGCTCCTCAGGGCTCAATTTTAGGTCCAGTGTTGTTCAATATATTTATCAAAGATCTGGATAAAGGAATTGAATGCACCATTAGCAAGTTTCCTGGCAATACCTAACTGCCAAGCTGCTGACTCTCTTGAGGGACTAGAGGCCTTACAAAATGATCTAGGTAGATTGGAGCTCTGGACTTTGATTAATGGAATGGAATTTAACAAGTTGAAATGCCTGGATTTTACACCTAGGTCAACACTATGCACAACTAGAACTGGGAGAGCAGTGGCTGGAGAGCAGCCCTGCAGAAAGGGATCTGGGGGTGCTGGTTGACAGCAAGCTCAGTAAAGAGTCAGCAGTGTGCCTCTGCTGCCCTCTTCTCATGAAAAGACCTTGCTCCTGAGGCACACACCTGGCAAGCACAGGTAGCTTCTTCCATCCTATTCTCAATCAAAATGTGAGTAAAATGAGGAGCCTATCCTATTCAATCAGTTGAAAGTGCTGAAAAGAAGCAAACTGCAGATGCAGTGACAAAATCCCTGGCCCATGGCCTTGCTCTAACCCTCTCCAGAACAGCAAGGGTGCAATCAAGAAGACAAGGAAAAAGGAATCAGCCACTGTTGCTGACAGCCAGATGGTGATTCACGTCTGCCCAAGAGGGCACAAGGCTGCTCAAGGCAGATGGCACCACATCCTGCTCACCTGGCTGCTTGACCGTGAGAGTGATGAGCCCAGAGACATCCTCTGCCCGCTTGTACCAGCGGTCGCCGGGGTCGAGCAGCCACTCCTCCACGCGGCAGCCGTAGGCACCGCTGTCCCGCACGGTGGAGTTCTGGATGGAGAGCAGGAAGAGGCCTGGGGCCGGGCTCTCCAGGTGCAGCCGGCCCCGCAGGTCGCCCAGCGCCGCCGGGTCCCCGTAGTGCAGCGTGCTCTGCCGGCTCAGCCAGGCCACCACCTCCTTGTCACCGCGGCCCGGCCGCCACACCGACCACTCCACCAGCAGCTGGGATGAAGGGCTGGTCCGGCTGCTCACCAGGCACTCCAGGGTCACCCACTCGTTCTCCAGCACTGTGATGTTCTTGTGGGTCTGGTTGACCTGCAGGCGGTTATCTGTGGGAAAAGGCCATTGGAAATGCAGCGTGACCAAGGGCTGCAAGCGTCCTTTGTCTCTCCCCACAAACCTTTCCTGTGTGGCCACAATCCTGGGGTGTGATGAAAGAAATAAGGAAGTAGAGGAAAAAATGATGGAGAAAGGAAAGGACAAAAAAATAAAAAAATAGGGCTTGTGTTTTTTAGGGTCTTGTGAAAATCTCAGGCTAGCCACCAACAATGAGCCATTCAGTGCAGGGAATTATAAACCCACAATCTCCCAGTAGGACCTGGGAGTTCCTTAATGCACAGAGACCTAATGAAGGGAGATCACACCTCAATCTTTTCCTGTTCTCCTCTTAGGACGAGGCAGTAGCCTGATCACACCCAAACGAATAAGCCCCCCTGCTGTGGAAAAAGGGAAAAAAAAAAGCAAGGTGGAGAACAGACAGCTGATTACAGGGGAACCCCCACTGCAAAATGAGAAGTGGCATGAGGGCAAAGTCATACGCAGTGTTTTGCTGCCTTGGGAATGTCCCTGGTTTTTGCTCCACAACTTCATTGATACACAGGAGGGTGACTGGAATCAGCTCTTTTATGCGAAATGACGTGCTGTACACTCCTAAATCCCTCACAATTCTTTCCAGGGGCAGTCTGGACTTCCCTGGTACCACTGCTGCAGCAACCACCATACTTCCCAGAGAGAGGTGAACAATGCAGAGGAGGGGGCAGTCACAGCTCCCTGCCCCTGACCACCCCTCAGCCATCCTGGGACTTTGCAGACAGAAATGAGGAGCTGGCACTGGCACTGAGCCATGGCCTGCTGTGCTTCCTGCATGTGTGACCAGGCAAAGCTGTGCTGGGAAACATATCTAATATCCCTCTTGCACCCTCGGCCATGGAGCTCATGTCTAACCAGCCAAATCCAGACAGAGGAAATGCACTGAGCACCCTACTCCAGCTCTGATACCCAACTGTGTCTATCCTGCCTGAGGGATTTTATCTTCCAGACACAGGCAGCAAGCAAGGACAAGGAAGGTTTCCTCAGGAAGTACCAATGCTCTGGACTGTTCTTGTCTCCCTGCCTCTCCCCTTTGCCTGAAACAAGGCTCTGTCCCAGCTGCTGGGGGCCATATTTAGCTCCTCCACCAGCTCACCTTTATCAGTGCTGTCCACTGCCACAGAAACCACCCACAGAGCATATTTCTCCTTTGCTAGCAGCCAGCTCCCCACCTCATTAAACTTGTTATTCCCATCTCCTGTGCACAGGGAGAAGAGACAAGGCTCCCTGTGCCTGCTAGGATATAGGCAGAAAGTAAAATTAAACTCTGTGCAAGACATAAAAATGCTTTCCCAGGCAGGCACTCAGGGGTTCTCTCTCAGTGGGTCGCTAGTTGACACTCTTGCTACACGATGCTCTTGAGGATAATGAAACCTGGCTGGATGCTGTGGCCCTACACACTATGAGGGATGGACCACCTTCATGTGGGGACACTGAAAGGCAGCCAAGCTCAGCCTAGAGAGACACGAGTCACATCAAAGGAGGGAAACCCCTCTTTCCACTCAGGGATGCGCAGGCACGAGGATGCAAGGACAGGGTGGCAACCTCACAGGCGGTGCACAGGAGCCAACCCCACCTGGCTGCTTGACGGTGACCTCGGTGCGCCCGGACACCTCCTCTGCCAGCTTGTACCAGGCGTGGTTGGGGCTGAGCAGCCACTCCTCCACGTGGCAGTAGTAGCTGCCGCTGTCCCGCACCTCGGCCCGCTGCACCGTCAGGCTGAAGAGCCCGCCCGAGGCTGAGCGCTCGAACTGCAGCCGGCCCCGCAGCCCCTCCTCCTCCGCGTAGGTGCCGTACTCGAAGGCAGAGCTGTGCGTGGTCTTCAGGATGAGCTTCCCGTCGGCGTCCGAGGGCTTGTGCACGTACCACAGCACGGCGAAGTGCGAGTCGGGGCTGGTCTGTGATTTCACCGAGCAGTTCAGGGGGATGGGCCGGTTCTCCACCAGGGTGATGCTCCGCTTGGACTTGCTCACCTGCAGCTTGGTCACTGTGAGGGGGGAATGAAGAGAGGTGGCTCATAAACACAGGAAAAAAAACTCACCTGATTTGGTGTGGCTCCCAAACCAAGACTCCCCTCTTGGCCTGGGTCCCGCTTGCCTTTAAGACATTTAGATATTCTACCAAATCTCTCCTTTCAACCCCTGTCTACTCCTGGATCCTCCCACTGTGTCCCTCAGCAAGAGAGGCTGCTTTTTCACAGTCTGACCTTTAAAAGATTCTTTAATTCATAGTGTTCTAAGGCACCAGATTTAGCAAGAAGACTACACCCAAACTCAAGTGGTTTTTCTCATGGTGAAATCATACCACTTGCACCTTAGGGCAATGAGCTCTTGACCAGTTCCAGAGAAAACCACTTCTGAGGAAGTGAATTAAATGAGACCCCACTGCTGTCACATGCCAGCCATCTCAGTGAGCTGTATCCCACAAACACACACTAGCTAGGGAAGGAAATGCAGGCACAACTGCAGAAAAGGAGAAAGAGCACCATACTGGAAGGGATCAGCAGGGACCAAGCTCTGCACTGACAGCCAGATGTGGCTCCAAGTCCACCACAAACTGCACAGCCTAGGACAAGCCACAGGCACCTCACCTCCCTTGGCTTGCCAAGCACAAGTGCAGTTCCCATGCTGTAGCTAAGTAGTCACACAGTGCTGAGATGATACAGCAGAATCATCAGCTTTAGTTCCTGCAAGGAGAGACACATGGATTCCCAATTCCTCTCTCCCTGTACAACCACAAGGCAGAGCCTCTGCTGCAGCGTGTGCTCATGCTGTACTTGTCACCCCAGCCCGGAGCCAGGGCATTCCTGCCGGCAGGGGAGGACACAAAGCGCCCTCCTGTGACACTTGTGCTGCTGTGTCCCAGAGCCCCGGCTACTGACGGGGAGAGGGGCAGCTCCCACCCAGCCGGACACACCACTCCTCCCAGCAGCGCTGCCACCACGGCCCTCCCCTCCTTCACCTCTCCTCACACAGCCGCTCCCCTCTGAAAGGGGGAACTCTGCCCTGCTGCTGACAAGCTGCAAATCTCTCCAATAAAACCTGAAGAGTGCACGGGTACAAGTGGCACGACAAAAGTGTGGCACCACAGGTATGAACAGCTCAAGGCTGCCAGGGGACCTGTGCCCATCCACACCCTGCAAACACATCCCACACATCCTGTGTTTGTGAGGAAGCAATGCTGTCTTCTCTCCCTCACCAAGGCACAGGCTCCTTGCTTTGCACCATGCTTTGCTTCCTGCTTCCCTTGGGCACCAGGGCCTCGGATGCCTGTCGGCACAAGTGATGAGTGACGGTGCCCAGGGAGAGGATGGGCACAAACAACTTCAAATGGGAGGAACTCCCACCACAGCAATGCTTTCTGCTCTGACACATCTGAGACAGGCATCCTGGTATCTCATCAGATGTTCCCCTGGAGCCTGGATTGCCCGTGGCTTTAATCAGTATGCTAATAAAGACTCCATGGCTGTGGTACACACTGGAGGAAGCAAAGGAGGGAAATTGTCCTTGCTTCTCCCTAGGGACTTTAATCTAATGGAAAGAGTCAGCGTCACTCTCTTGTATTTCTGCTATACCCCTGACACATTCCTTCCCCTTTGTTTCACTTCAGGACAACAGCCTTAGCCACCACACCCACCCTCATCCCACCTTTTTGGCTCATCATTGGTTAAGAACCGTTATTTCGAGCATTAATCAATCTTCCAAGTCCCTGGGAGATGATCCAATAAAGGAGAAGGTGGTTCTCAGCAGTTTCCTTTCTCCCCCAGCCCCCTTTCCAAACAGTTTATTTTTAATTGGTACTGGATTATTTTCTGCAACCGTTACTACGGAAACCTCTGTTACTATAGCAACTGTGTATGTTAAGTCAGTAGCCCTATATCTATTAAAATGCAGTATATACACACACGCTGCGTGTGGTGGGTTGCTCAATATCAACACACACACACACACAGACAAAGCCAGGGTACACACAGACCAGAGCTGCTGAGAGGCAAGCACCCCTCTCAGTGCTCTTCCCACATCGTGGCACCTGCAGGAGATGAAAATGAGGATGGCTGACACAGAGTAATTTTAATCTCAGTGTTTGGGGCAACAGACTTGCCCCTTGTACATGACAGATGTGTTCCACTGAAGCAGTGAGGGCTTGCTCCCAGACCATAATCACAGTAATTGTCACTGTGTACAAACAGCATGGAGGTCATCTAAGGACTCTCAAACAGCCTCTTTGCAGCTTTCCCTGCTTCCACTCAACCTTTGGGAAGAGGTCTTCTTTTTTAGAGTGATGGGGAAGCAATCTTATTAACTCTGGCAAAAATGAGATCTTAAATTTCACACACACACCCTCGTCCTTCCAAGCCATCCTTGGCAGCCACTGCAGCCAGCAGTCAGGAATTTGCCCACATTTGCACTGAATACCCAAGATATTGATGAGGTAGCAATTCTACAGCTGCTACCAGCTGGAGCAGCAAGCCCTGGCAGGGAATTACAGGTCTTCCCTTTGCCAGACTGCACTCTTGCAGAGGTTCGTAACACTGTGCCTGAAGTTCCCTCTAGATTAGAGGTATCAGTGATATGTAACGACATCCCTGCCAATGCACTTTTCATCAAACATGAATTATTCTCCTAAGGGAGGCACACCAGAGAAGATGCAAGTGCAGGTTCTGCTTCCCTCCCACAGACTTAGAGAGGACATTCTCAGTCTTTTCCAATTCTGTGAATAACAAATGCTTCCAGATCCTGGTGCTGGTTCCTGCACAGAACACATGCACCCATCTCTTCTTCATTACCTTTTGCAGATCCTATAGGAATAATTCACGGCTTTTATGGACCACAGGTTGAAAACTGCTAAGCTGGAAACACTGTGGCACTCAGGTTATCTTGGGGCAGCTTCACCCTCAGGCTGCTTTGCTTGTCCATGCAAGGGGAGAGATTCTGGTTAAGACATGGAAAGCTTCGTGGGGTAACTCACACTTCTGCTCCCTCACGGGGCTGACCATCAGCCACTGCTCACAGATATGCAAACGAATCCAAAAAGCTCATTTTGCATTTGGGAAAAACAGGTAAATTCTGAAGTTGGTGGTTCAGGGTGATGGGAATGGTACAATACAACGCCAGGGAGTCCACCCATCTCTTCCCATTCTGGTGGTAAGCCTGCTTCAGTGCAAACTGAGTCTCTCCATGCCACATGCAGCTTGCCAGGTCACGTTTAAAGATGCTGCCATGACACAGAAATGGTTGTAGCTGCTGGTGCACAAGAGAGGTTGCAAGAAGTCTGACTCCCCAGGCACTGAGCCAGCGAAACCTCGCCCCACTGACAAGGGGGAAACTCCCTTTCCTGGCTTGAGGATTTGCCTGGGCAGAGAGCCAGGGAAGGGCTTGGCCTTCAAATGGTGAGTTGGTTGATGTGGTGTGCCCCGGGGGCTGGGGTTTCAGTGAGGCAGGGCAGGGCAGCAGAGGTGGTGGGTGCAGCACACAGTGTGAACAGACACAGTTACACGGCACTTTCTGCTGCACTGTCAAGAGGCTGATGTTCTCTTAACAGCCTCCTGAACATCTGCTCTGTGAGAGGAACAGGTGCCTGTGTCTAGGTGAAGTTATCGTGCATATCATCTGCAAACCATAATCCTGTTGTCACAATGTCTCCTGGCTCCCTGGAGAGTGCCAGTAAAGAGGATATTGTACCTTAATGTACTGTAATTGGCCCTACATACGCTATTAAGGCTTTCAATTTACACTGGTAACAAGTCATGGTTAGAGCCCTCTTAGTTTTTTTTAACCATTATCTTAAGAGGCCTGTGGCAGCTTCTGGACCTCAAAGCCTGCACCTCTGGCTGGGAGGTCAGGTCAGACACACCTTACAACCACAGCAGGCTATGACACAGCCAGGTCCCCTGCAAACTGGTATGTAGTAGGGGTTTTCTACACACCATCAAGGAGGCAGTCTCCTCAAGCTGAGCATGTGGTAAGCACATTTATACAAATATTTGGGGGAAGGGAGAGCAGTCATCAGAGGAGGAGGACAGAGACAATGATGTGATTCACAGATTTTCTGCTGACTTGCTGCCTCTTGGCTCCCTCCCCTCTGTTTCCTAATAATCAAGCTGGGGTTACAACACTTGCCTTTAGCAAAGCACTTTGCCACCTGTACCTAAAAATGCTGTGATAAGAAGATGCTCCGTCTTGAACACCTTACATCATTTTGCCTTGTAGGCAGCAAGAAAATACAACAGCAGGAGTTTACTTCCCACCTGGGAGCCACTATTACTGAGTCCTGTGAATGGCAATGTTTAATTGCAGATGAAGATACCATTTCCCCAAAACAGCCCCAGAAAAAAACCCCAGAACGTTGCCCCGGCAGCAAAGGAGGAGGGGGCCATCCACTGGGGAAGGAGCCAGCTCTGCATGAGCCAGCAGCTGTGGCACAGGAGGGTGGGCAGGAGGATGGCCACCACCACCCCAGAGAGTCCCCAGAAAGCCCTGCCACCACAGCAGGGAGGTGGTGTCCCACTTTGGAGGCTGTTGCTCTCTGGAGAGAGCTCCTCCAGAGAATGCTCTTGCTCAGAGAGAACGGATGAAGTGTTGCAAAAAGTTTTCCAGGGGAATGTCCTACTTTTAAAGGCCTCCATGGAGATTTCACTGTGCTGAGGTGTGTGTGCAGGGGGAGCAGAAACGAGGCCAGCCCTACCTGAACCCAGCCCTGGTTTAACACCACAGAGTGGGTTTAGCAGGCTGATAAGGAGAGATTCTTTTCCAGGAGCACAGCCCCACAGTGACTTCCTACAAAGGACCCCAGCATGCTCAGTGTACAACTGGCCAGGCCTTTGGCACAAACTCAGCCATCCCCTCAGCCTGTGGTCACAACCCAGAGGTGCTTCATCATTTCTCTCACCAGAGTCTGAAAAGCACTCGGTGCCTGAATTCCTCCTGAAGGATGTTTGCCTGGGATTCAAGAGACCAGTGTACAGCTTACTGCCACAGGCTTAGACATGTACTAATATCCAGACCTCTGCCAGCTCTTCTCCCTTCCACAAAGCAGGGCTGAGGAGCCTCCTCCACCTCCCCAGACACTGCAAGGACTCCTGCTTTAATGACTGAACAGAGTCAAGCAAGCACACGCCAGCCTTCTGACTCAGCATGGCAAGAGCTGGGTGACTCACGTTTATTAGGTTAGCTGAGAGCAAACCAACGTTTGAAAGGGAAAGATGTGCAAGCCCTTTTGGAGAAGAGGCATCAGAGGAAAGGCATTTGCAGAAGGGAAGAAAACAAGATGCTCCTAGGAGGACTGTGCTCATTAAGCTTAACCACGGCACAGAAATCACAGCAAAGTAAAGACAAAGGCTTCCAGCAGCGGGGCAGCAACCTCCCCAGAGGAGGCAGGAACATGGCAGCACAGCTCCCAACTCTGGCTATTCTCTTTTAACTGAACACAATTCCTCCTGAAACTGGATTAGTGAGGTTGCAAATTGCATTAGCCAACATGGGAGGCTGCTGGTGCAACAGGAGCAGCAGAAAGGGAAATAGCATTAGACTTTGCCTGCCATTATTACTGCCATTATGAACTTGTCACTTTACTGTAGTGTTCCTATAACAATGAATTATTGCCTGCAAACAGGCTGACATGATTGAATTACTGGGAGAGCAGCTCTATGGGAAGGAAAGACAGCATTAACCCTTTCCTGAGGAAGGCTCAGCTTCAGCTCCCTCCCAGGTGGCCAGACAAAAGAGCTGAGGCTGTGACTCTGAACACCACCAAGTGACCTGCATTTCAACATGTTCAGCAAGTAGCTGCAAAGTCCAGAGCCCAGCAGGCAGCCCAGACACTCCCCAGCCTCACAGCTGCTGCTGCAGCATGACCAGCCAGGTATTTAAGTAGCCATGCATGTCCATGCTGACCATCACCCATCCAACAGCCCTGCCCAGCACTCAGCCCCAAGCACAGGCACAGGACTGAAGGACACTGTGCTACTGCAGCCTGGGGAGTGGCGTTTGATGCTCTCAAAATGGTGCCAGATGGTGCTGTGGCAAAGCAGAACAGGCACCTCTCCTCAAACCCTGTCGTGGATCCGTTTGCTCATCCACACCCCACCAGCTCCAGCCCCAAGAAGTCTGATCACAGCACCATCCCAAAGTACCTACAAGTGGCCCCATGCCCTGCCCCTCCCCAAAAGCAGCACAGCCAGACTGCAGACCCACCAAACACTGAGACAGTGGGTCACTTCATTCCATTGCTGCATGTGAGGACTGCAGGCAGTGACAAGGACATCTGCTCCACTGGGGAACAGCCTGGGATTACCAGCCATGCCGGAGCCTGTGGAGCAGGCAACCAAGTGGGGCCTCAGGGAGGAATGCATGTGTGACCCAGAAAGGCTCTTCAAAGCCCAGAAGCCGTACATCTGCCAGCATATACAGGAAAGGCTGTATGTGTAGCTGCAAGGATGGAAAAAGCTGGGAAGCAGACAGCCTCCCAGGTCCAGACAAGGATAAGGCAGGGACCACCAGCTGGGATGTGCCACTGGCCTGGAAAAAAGCAAGACTTTCCCCAAGAAACAGAAACCATGTCACTGTAAAGAACAGCAAGAAACAAATCTACCCCAAAGCAAAATGCCTCCCAAACCTAAAACCAGAAACTTTTCTGCAAAACCCTGAAATGCACATAAAAGTTCTGCACGAGAGAGAGGAGGGGAGGGAGGAATAAAAGATTCCCAGCATGAGTTGTGCCTGCTGTCAGAAAACAATATACGGCTCACTGATCACTTGTAAATTAAAATATGGAGATAGGATCACTGGAAGATAAATTCAGTACCAAGCTACAGCCACTGAGGATAAAGAAAGAAAAAAATAACATACAGAGATATTTAATCAACTCCTCGTCAGAAAGATTTCAAACAAAGGAGCGCTCCGTCAATTAGGAAAAAAAAGTAATTAAATGCACCCAAAGAGCAAGCTGTAACATGCACAGCAGCACCACACACCAACTCCCATGCCATGCTGGAGGCTGGATTTCCTGAGATATTCCTTCCCTCACAAAAAAACTTGACAGTTTTGTGCAGTTACACACTCAGAGCACAACTGCACCCTGTAGGGCACAGCTGAGTTTCGCACACGCTGTGTTTGACTTGGGCATTTTCAGCAGCTCCTGCTGGAAAACTGAGTGCTGGGCAGACAGAGATGAGCTACTTAGGGTGGTGTGAAATGCCATTTTCCTGCCATCCAGAGAGCAAGCTCTCCAGACAGACCTCAGGCAGGACTGGAAGAACTTTTGGATACTGCCCACACCAGCCCTGCCAGTGTCAGGTGCTGCTATCCATGCAAAGAGAAGTCCCCTGAGAAGGACCCAGCTGAATCCATCCAAACACCAGCTCACTCCACTCAGCTTTAACTGTTCCTTTCCACTGGGCTAGATTTCTGCAGGTGTTCTAAACTGAGCTGGTACACAGCAGGATCAGTGCTGGCACAAGGAATGAGACAGGACCACACAGCCAGCAGAACACACTGGGGATGAGAATCACCTCCTTCTGTGCACCCAAGTGCCAGATCAGCTCCACCTGCACCCTGAATGCTCATGGATGGTGCTGCTTCCATAACTAGTGAGTACAACTACTGTTGGAAGAACAAGCAAGTGAAATGAGCCATCTGTCATTTCTTAATGAATTGTATTCTTGGATTTCTTAAGGAGCGAGGATGTATTTCAGCATAATGGGTGACAGATCCATCATTATCTGCACTCCCTGCTTCTGTGTTAATTAGGACAAGGAAAACTATAGTAATTGTCTCCAGCAGAATCCCAAACGCCTATTTAAGGAAGTAAGACAGCCTTGAGAGAAAACTTTTATGTATACATTTTAAAATAAGAAGACTGAGCCACAGGTTCAGCATGTTCGGAGCCATTTTGCTGTAAGGAAGCAGATCTCAGGTTCAGTGAACCCAGGATTTCAGTCTTCAACCAATGTCAGGACATGTAGCTTCTCATGCTAGGAGAAGGATTCCTCAGGATAAAGTGCACAGAAAAATGGTGCAGGTCCCATGCACAGGGATGGCCTGCCAAAGCTGCTGCTTGGGCATCTATCCACCCCTGGGCTGGGCACTGCTCTGACTGGAGGGCTGAAAATGCAGCAAGAGAATAATTGTGCTGCTGCAGCACTGAGCCTGCTGGCCCCAAGGCCACTCACCTCATGGAGGGCTGGGAGACAGGAGAACATGGGTCAACACCTGGCTGCAAAGCTGCTCATCACCAGCCTCCCTCTCTGTCAAGGACTGCCCCTGCTGACTCTGCTTTTGAAGTCTTCAAGGACAGGAGAAGTTACAAAGCTTTAGAGCTGGACACCATCTAAGTACTGCTCACTGAAGAGTATTTTAGTCCAAGGAGAGCAAACAGGGAATCGATGAGAAGCTAAAGTGTGTGAAGAGAAGCTCTTCAAGACAACATCAAAGAAGGTGCATGTGCACAGACTGCAAACAGGCTGACACCATGGTTTTGTATATCCACGCTGCAAACGGGAGAGGAAAACTGCTCAGGAGATACCAAAGAGAGAAAGCAGAGAGCACTTTGAAATGGAAGTGAAAAAATTGAACCCAAAAAGTAACCATGGAGAGAGCTAATTTGAAGAGAGCAGCACATCCTGGGTATGGCCCAGGTCTCCTGGCATTGTCAGGAGTCTTTTTGGGGGGCTGAAAATAAAGACTGCCTGCACTAAGATCAGTGGGCACACACAGAGCAGGCTGAGGTCCTGCTAGGTGCAAGGATGCATTCCCACACCCTTCACCCTTGTGAAATGGCATCCAAGATGCTTTATCTATTAAAGTTCAACTTTTCAGGTCATGCCCCTGGGTGCATTTTGCAGGCTGAAGTCCCAAGAGAAACCCTGAACATAAGTGACTGCAGTCAGCTCAACACACCTGGCTTCCTACAGAAGGCTCTCACAGGCAAACCTGCAGAGCAGCCAAAGCAGCACCACTTCCCAGATGGAAAACCAAATGCAAGGAGAGGGGAATCACAGCTCTGACCCCCCAACGCCAGTGTCATCCTCCCCGTAACAACACCAGGAATGCAGCAGCAGATCCAGCACAAGCTCCCTCCCCTGCTCCTTACACTGAGGAGGACAGGGATGTTTGAAGCACAAAGTGATGGCTAAAGGTTGAGAAAAAGCACCCTGGGGCGCTGGCCTGGGATAAATAACTGTGCCAAGGAGGTGTCAGCAAGTCTAAGTGGGGAATCTGTCCCAGAGGGCCTGGCAAGTGTGGCAACAGAGCTCTCCAGGGCAAAAGGGCAGGAGTAGGAGACTACCAGGGGTACAAGGTGGGAGAATCAACCCCACCTCTGCTATCTGCGGAAGAAAAAGGGCTCCAGCTGGGTCACTAATGCAGGTCTATGCAAGGGGACAGCTCTGGGTCACTCACTCAAACACTGAGCACCTTCATTTCATGTGTTCACTGGAAGGAAGGACGAGCAGCTCTGAGGCAGAACAGCAGGTCTTACCGCACTGGCAGTGCAGGGAAAAGAGCAAGTTCCTGAGCATACAGAGACTGCTCTGCACCACAATTGTGGCTGCTGAGGAACAGGCTCCTCTCTTCTGAGCACTTCTTGAACTCCAACACTCAAGCAGGAGTGCAACCATTTGCCAGATGGAGCAGGCAGCTGTTAAGGCAGGGAAGCAGTGCTGTTCTACAGAGCAAAACCACTCTGGGATCAAGCAAGCAGCAAACTTCAGTTTCCAGACTTCACTTCTGTAAGGAAGTTTCCAGCTCATTAACTTTCCTTGCTTAACTTTATTGCTGGATGCTGCCAGAAGCAAGAAGTGTCAGGTTAAAGTAGAGACTTTGTGGCCTTTGAAAACACTTGTTTGAGCTTCCACTCAGAAGTCTGGCCAGTACCCCACTGGCCAGCCACAGTAGAAAAGGCATCTTTCATATCCATCCACAAGAGGATTCCTTGAACACTGAAATTACTAAGAATTACGGAGATGAGATGGAATAAAGGCATTAACAGTAATATCTGAGTTTCATTTGTTACGGAAAGCTTCTCACCATACTCCACAAATGTCTTGGCAATTAATTGTTTGAAAATCAGTCCCCCTCTCCCAGCATTAAGTGTGCCATAAAGCAGCTTCCTTTTCCAGTTCTCCTCTGCCTCATGCCCTCCTCATCTTCCCAGCATCCTCAGCCTGCACTCACAACCATCCACTGCTCAGCTGCTCATTCAGTCTTCAGAGAGAAGGAGGAGCATGAGACTGAATAGTCCCTCTGTGGCTGCCATGGGTGGGCTTGGACAAAGAGGTAAGAGTCCTTCATTCTCCACTTATTAGGTTTCTCTGGCCATTGCTAGTCCAGCCAGGCCACTCTCAGTGGTTTTCTGTGGACAGCAGGAAAGCAGCAGAGTGCTCTGCACCCACCTGAATGAAAGATTTCAGGGGGAGCACAGCTCTGGCTCACTGCAGTCTCAAAGTAAGGCTCAGGCAGAAGCCACCTCCAGCTCCTCCAAGGCCAGCCCGACGAGCCTCCACCCTCTCCCTCCGTGATGGTTTCAACCTGACAGCTCCTAATAAACCTAAGTTTAAGAAGAGGCCCCTGGAGAGCCTCTGGAAGCTAATTAATGCTCTAATGAAGAGCATGACTGCCTTGTTTGCTCGATGGCTCCCAGGTCAATCAATCTGCTGTAGACTGACTTGCAGAAAAGCAGCGAGGAGCCCAGCACCCCTGGCGCCTGCTCAGTTATCATCCCCTCCCATCCCCTCCTCCCATGTTCATTACTGTCAAAAACCCAGCAGCAAGAGGACAGATTTATAGAGGCAAATGCAGCTTCTCCCTGAGCGCCCGATCCAGGATCAGTCGTGAAGGAACAGGACAAGGGACAATGTAAGGATGGAGGGATGGAGAGCTGCACGGGGAGGTGCATGTGCATGAAAGAGGTGAGAAGGTGCTCTCAGTGTGGGGGTGTTATGTGAAAGCCTTGATTTTTTGTTCTGTTGCTGCTAGAGACTCTCCAGACTTTGCAGAATCGCCCCTCATTTGTGCTGAGGGTAAGTGCAGTAACACACACAGTGACAATGGCAATTTAACACACCAGCACCAATCTGCTCCAAGCCTCCTTGCCAAAGGAGAGAGCCCTCTGCAGACACCCAAGCCTGCCCAGACTGCAGCACAGCCCCTGTCGTGTGCTGTCTGCTGCCCTTGTCTGAGTCCTGCAGACCACATGGACACGTGCTGCTCCCAGACAGCACCTGCTGTCTCAGTGCTCCATCCCTGGAAACCTGGCAGGGAGAAGGTCCTGCAGACCACATGGACACGTGCTGCTCCCAGACAGCACCTGCTGTCTCAGTGCTCCATCCCTGGAAACCTGGCAGGGAGAAGCAAGATCCAAGGAGGAGATGGGAACAGAGCCTGCCTGACAGCCCATGGGTCTCCCCTTGACCTGTCTGGATCTATCAACTTCCTCCCTCAGGCAGGACCCAGAGCCCAAGTGCTGTTTCCCCTCATGCTGTGTGAGGAGAGGGACAGGGAACCGTGAGGTCAGCTGGCATCTCAGTGTGAGCACTGACAGCTCAGCCTGAGTCCAAATGCTTCCAGGGTCACTTGGATCCAAAAGGAGCCACCTGCACCTCTGTTTCCTCTAAAACCCAAGAAAACTGTAAGTGCCAGGGAGTCACCACATGGCTGTCCCATACCAGCCCACAGTCTTGCATGCTGGATGTTCTTCTCCACCTGGAAAGGTGCAAGACAAAGGGCAAGGCAATGTCTCGAGATGGCTCCAGGACATTTATTCAGGAGTGTCTGAGGAAGCTGTCTCCCACATCATCCTGGATCCTCTCTGGAGATTAACCAGCCAAAGACCCAGGAATGACACAGCACAACCCTCTGCCTCCTGCAAAACCAGAGAGAACCAGAGCAGTCCCTAGTCTGACTGCCAACATCTCATTCATGGAGAACATCAACCACCAGCTCCCAGAGGCTGCCTGGGACACGGTAACAAAGCACAGAGAGGGTGCAGCCATGGTGCTGGGAGAGTTCTGAGGAGTCCCTCTTCTCTTTCATCCCCCTTTGTGAGCCATAAAGCCTCAAATATGCAGGGCTCATTGAACTGATAGCTAAGATTTGTGCTGCAGTCATTTGCTGAGCAGCTGGGAGACAGAGAGAGGTAAAAAACCACGGAGACCTGGACAACTTGTTCTGTTAAAGCATCACTCGAGGGCTACTGCTCCAGTAAAGAACAACAGGCTGCCGGAGCATGGTTTAACTGTCCTGCCTGCCACCCTGTGCTGTGACACATAAAGGCTCTCTTCTGGAAGCTGTTATCAAGGATTTCTCTTTCCCTCTCTGTGTCACACACAGATATGCATGCACAGGGCTGTGAAGAAGCCTATTACTCCAGGGACCACATCCATTCAACACTGCTTCCTGGGGAAGTAAGCTAAAATGATGAACATCACCAACTCGACCTTGCAAGCAGTAAAACGTGTATTACAAGGCAGCATAATCAAGATAAATGGGGAAGATTAACCTGGAGATGAGGGCAAGGGAGAGAGAGGGAAGAAAAACGACGGAGAGCTCATGAGGTGGCTGGAGCTCACAGCACCCCCTTAGTTGTCTAAAGAGAGGGCTGGGGAAGGTAGAGGGAGTATGAACAGGGATACTGACAAGAAAAACACAAAGCCCAAGCAGGAGAGACCCTAGGAAGGAGTCCTTCTTCACAGGAACATAAAAAAAAGGACTAACATGCAGCAAGGACCTGAGCCAAGAGTTTTGAAGGTGTTAAAAGCCTCACTCCAAACACCAACTCCATCCCTGAGGCCAAGAAAACAATACACCACTCAGCTCAGCAAGAGCCCACAGCCACCATGGCCACCGATCTTTGCACTTTCCATGCACAATAGGGACACCTCCAAAATACCAGTGACAAGGGCTCACTCTTTCCAGTGGCTTGTACAGGGACAGCACCTTGTAGGTTTTCTGACTGTCCCAGCCATGCAAGGTGCCTGTTGTCTATCTGTTACACACTGTGTGTGGGCACCCGTGGCCTTGCAGACTTCCAGCCAAAAGGGCTCAAGTTCTGGTGAGGATGCAAATCAGGCTCTTTGATCACCATCTATTTTTGAAGGTGCCTCCAGCAGAATGAGAGATGCACCCAGTTACTAGACCAGAGCTGCAGCACCCCATGGGCACATGCAGGCTTTGGTGGGAATATATCTCTCTCTTTGATCCTGTTTGCCCCATTCTTCTCCTCTCTTTTCAGCGTCTGCCCTGATAAATGGAGGTGGCAACCTGAAAACCACCTGTGTCTCACAGGAACGGTCCAGAGACTAGACTGAGCTCAACCACCACACTTCCCAGAAGAAAACCACAGGAACAGCACACAAGAGGCAAAGAGAGAACCCAGTTCCCCAGAGGTGAATAAAGGAGCTCCAATATAATCAGAGCTGAAGAGCTGAGCCATCTACAAGTGAGAGACATCAGAAGAGCACTCCAAAGTCAGGGGAGACCTCTGCAGCACCAGCACACATGCCATCCTCCCAACACCCCCCACAACCCCCTCCACACACCCTTGGCACTCACCTGGCCGCAGCACCCTGATTTCCAGCAGGTTGGAGGTCCTGTCCGCCAGCCTGGTCCAGCTGCTGTTGTAGTTCTTCCTCCAGAGCTCAGCCACGCACTGGTACTTGCCGGCCTCGGTGTCGCTGGCCCTGCTGATGCTCAGGCGCACGTTGTTGCTGGACTCGGCCTTCTCAATGGCCGTGCGTGTCCGGAACGCCCCGGACCTGTCGCCCCACTGGACGCCGCCGTCGCGCGTGAAGGTGACCAGGTCGTGGAACTCGGTGCTGCCCGCAGGCTGGAAGCGCCACGTCACCGACACGGGCACCCACGACGGGTAGTGCGGCTTGATGATGCACTGCAGGTCAAAGGACTCGTTGTAGGTCACCCCTGGCGTGCGGGAGATGGCTGTGACAGCAAACCCGGCCTCTGTGGGGAGAAAGGAGAGGGCAGTGAGGGACCCCGGCCTGAGGGGGCCCTGCTGCCAGCATGCAAAAAGCCAGTGTGGCCATCCAGTGGTGTGATCAGCCGCTGAGCTGTGCCGGCTTCTCATCTGCTATGGCCAAGTGAGGTGAAAAGCAGAGGCAAAAACACACAAGCGGTGACTGCCTGAGCAGCGGTGCTTTTCTAGCTGGTGCTGACTGCCTGAGTGAGCACGAGCTGCAGCCATGGCAGGATTGCCCTCGATTTCTGCCCAGAGATCCCCTGAGAACCAGAGGGCAGGAAGCTTCTGCAGGCTGCCCAAAACCCTGCATGGAAATGCAGCAGCACAATGGCAAGGGAGCAACACCTGGCAGAGCAGCTACTCAGCACCAGCCTCCCATGATTCACATCCACCTCTTGGGCAGCGGGTCCCACCCTGTCCCCCACCCCAGCTCTGCATCTGGTTGCTGCAGCTGGAGGAAGAATGAGGAAAGCAAGCAACAGCCTTCAAAACATGCATCATGGAGGTGGGGATGGTTACAAAACCCCAGGATGGAGTCAAACTGAAAGAGAAGCTGGTTGCTCCTGTTCTTCACACAGCACAGCTTTTGTTCTCTTCCAGATCATAACTCCAGGACAGCTTTGTGCAGTTATTCTCACATGTCTGCCACTCTGGTCAATACACTTGTGACTTGTCTACCCCCAGCACTCTGTTTGTTTAGAGGAGTTGAAATCAGCAGTCTATTAGTAATTAAAAGATAATATTTTCCAGTTAGTCAACTGTAAGCCAGTCAGGCTTACATTTGCAGTCAGAGTATTTCCATTGCTCATTTGTTTCAAGCTGCAGAGAGAAACATTTTCTTCTCTTCCAACCACTTCAGTGTGACCAGCAGACTTAGCAGGGACCTTGTTTTCTTCTGCCAGTGTCCCCAGGAAGCTCCAACGTCCTTGGAGGCTCCATGGGGTGTCCCTCTCCCTGCAGTGCTGACCTCCCCAGCTCCCAGCATAGCTGCCATTGCTTGAAGACATGCCAGAGAGTGCCCAGCCAAAAAAGGAACATCTTCTGTATCAGCATGGAGCTTGAGCCTGCCACTGGCTCAAAGAGATGAGCCAGGAGTTCCCTGCTGCTGCAGGCACAGCATGGAGCCCACCAAATCTGCACACTTCCAGCAAGTGCCTCTGCAGCCCCACGGCGTCACCGTGCCAGAGCTCTGGAGCATGTAATTACTGAGAAAACAGGTCAAGCTTTGGGATTAAAGCCCCTCACAGCATGTGCAGTGATCACCCAGGAGTGCAGTGTGAGGCCCAGGCTGCCTCCCCTGCAGAGCTGCTGCGTCTCAGCCCCATAAAGCCCTCACCTTCAGACCCTGCAGCAGCCCTCTTGCCCCAGCACGTGTGCTACCAGGCCCAGCTCAGAGAAACTCTGAGCCAGAGAAGGCCCTAGAAAGCCAACTTAATTTCACCAAAACTAGCTGACTTCATCAAGTTTACTCTCCAGTTGGCCTGGGCAAGGAAGCTTCATGAAGCCATGCAGAAGCCAGGTGTGTTTCCCAGGTCTTCAACTCCGCCAACATGGTCATGGCACTCAGGTTAACAAACAAAAGCCCTTCTTCTTTTGGAACTTGTTACAGGAAGTACAAAAGTGGACCCATTTTCTGCAAAACCTCCCTATAAAAATGCAGCACTCCCTTATCCCCTCTTTCTGTGGCCAGACAGGGACTTCAGTCCATGCCAAGTACTCAAGAGCCTCAGAAGTTCAGGAACATCTGGTCTCTTCTGATAGCACATCTCTCTTTTCTAGCTGGTGCC
The DNA here is from genome assembly GCA_013400955.1 of Drymodes brunneopygia. Lineage (NCBI taxonomy): Eukaryota > Metazoa > Chordata > Aves > Passeriformes > Petroicidae > Drymodes > Drymodes brunneopygia. Next base: position 1,500,040 of record VZTZ01046665.1, read on the forward strand.
TCTGAACCATGCTGTGGTTAGATTTATGGGTTTGAACATCATCTGTGTGGTTCAGCTGAAGAGCTTCTTACCCCAGCAGGCTGGCAAACGATGAGACCTTAACTCGAAATGTGAGTGTCACTAAATTTACTGCATTTTTCTCAAAACAGCAGTTTCTGAAGCCATAAACCTCTCTTGCTTTTTCTCAGCGCCCTGCATTTGAGTTTCTCAGAACATTTTAAAAACATTAAGCTGAACAAAAAAATACCAGATTCAGCAGCAAAATACAATACTCAGTAGTTTCTCTACTATATTTTTATGAGGTACTTCAGCTTTGCTAGTTAATGAGACCTAGGAATTTATTAGGACTTAACAGAACATGCTCAACAGCCAGTGATTGAGGAGTGGAGGAGGTGGGACAACCACTTTTCCATCACATCTTCTGGAACTGCTGTGCACTTCTGAGCATCTTAAATTTTAACAAGAGTCGAAGTGACACACTTTAAAATCTCAGTGCTTAATCTCAACACTTTTAGAAGTGGCAGAGTAAAGGGAAGGGCTGATACTTGGGACTTGTAGCAGGCCAAATGCTGCTGACCTCATGAGGAAGACACCATTGAAACTAGATGAGAATTTGCCTTTAGTTCTTCACAAAAAAACATCCCCTACCTGCTTTTGGAAGCCATACAGAAAAGATTTCTAACTCCAGACAAAACAGCCTCTGAAAGGAGGTCAAAAGTAAAGGAGAGGAAAGGAGGAAAAAAGCAAGATTTTCATCAGAATACAAAATGATTTTGAAGTCTGGTCTCACACACATTTTGTCAAAGCTTAAGATTAATACTTCAGAGTACCAATAAAAGCCACACAATCCCCACCTTCCTGCCAAAATTCCTATCTTGATCTTTCACCAGAGCTCCCTGATTGTCTTAGCCTTGGCATTCTGAAAATCAATGGCCTCATAGAAGCAGTCATCCCTTCCTCAGCCTTCTGTAGATTACTTTTGGAACCAGCCCAAGAGGACCAAAATGCAGAATGCCAAACTCCCTACCTGTCCTCTCCTAAACTGATGTGGTTTCACTGTGTTTGGATAAAGGAGCCCCTTGGCAGAGGACCAGCTGCAATGATTCCAGGTACTGGATTAGTTTGGTCACGGACAACATTTTGGTTTTCGGTCAGCAGCTCAGTGCCTCCCTGCAGAGCCAGTGAGGACCATTCCTGATTCATGCTTTCCATCAGAGATCCTCATCATTTCTGCTGGCTGGGCCAACACATGCCCAGCATTTTGCATTCCTGATCTGCTGTGGGCAAAGGTAAGGTTTACCCAGGGCACTCGAGGAGGCTTCAGTGCCCATGGGCTGCCAATGGAGCCCCACCATTGCACTGCACCCAGCTCCAGTGCTGGCAGGGCACATCACGGGACTGGCAGCCTCTCTCCTCTGAAGGACGCTGGAAGCCCTATCCCTCTCCTCAGCCATTCCCTGCTTTGCTCCTGCCACAGCCACCCCTCAGACTCTTGTCCCCACACACAATGGCGCACGCAGGTGTTTGGCACCAGCCTACGAGGAGCTGCGGGCAGGCTGCCGGGTGCCTCCACTTTGCTGGCAAGCAAGGGCAGGAGCGCTGACAACAGCCTCAGTGATCTGCGGGTGACCTTCTGGGGGATGGCCAGGCACGTGGGGACCGTGGCCCCAAGGCCCCCCAACGCCTCAAGTACTCACCCAGAGCAGTGATGGACACCGGGGTGCTCGTGTGCCGCTCCCCAACAATCTGCCACTCCCCATCCAGCGTCCGCGTCCACTCGGCCACGCGGCACTCATAGTGGCCCTCGTCCGCCTTGATGCTGTTGAAGATCTCCAGGGTGAAGGAGCCGGGCCGCACCTGCTCCACCTGGATGCCGCCGTAGCTGCTGCGCTCGGCGTACGCGGGGCCGGGGTGCAGGGTGCCCTCCCGGTCCAGACGCACGATTTCGCTGCGCCGGTTCAGCTTGTCCAGCAGCTGCCAGGTGACCGAGAGGCGGCTCTGCGGCCCGAAGCCCGAGCGCACGTTGCAGCCAAAGCGCAGGCTCTCTCCCTCCAAGACATTGCTGGCGTTGTTGATTATCTCCAAGGAGATGCTGGTCTCTAAGGAGAGAAACGCAGACACACAGGGCAGATGACACACACTCGCCACTGCTCGGGCTGCAAGAAGGACGCTGCTGGCCAGAGACGCTTTCGACCAGGTGCAGGGAACTGCCCACGCATTTGGGTCCAGGCACGTCTTAACCTCATGCGTGACCACATCCAAAAACAGCTGGTGGGCAGCGAGCTGCTCCTGGTGACTTGCACACTCAAGGCAGGTGTAGGCTGGGAGAAATCTCTCCCTCTGGCTCAGGAGACATTGCTGTGTCTTCTGGTCACAGGTCCGGGATGGGGTCTCAGCAAAACTTGAGGGAATTTCTGTTGCTACAATTTGCACTGCGTGCAACTGGCTCTGCCAAAAAAAAAAGCTTCCAGCGCCCTGTGGCTTTTTCAATTCACATCATCCTGATCACCATCTTGCCACATCCATTCCTACCAACACCTTTTGGGAGAAGCTCTCCCAAACTCCCACTGCTAGTGACACTACAGGTAGCTATCACTGTTCGGTAATGTTCCAAAAAAGTCTGGTATCTTGAGCTTCCCAGAGGTGTAAGGCTTTGTGGCTGGTTTTTCAGAAATACTGAGTGCTGGTTACTCCTGTTGCCTTCCATCAGAGTTATGGACACTTAGCACCCTTGAAAAATCATCACGCTGGTGATTTATCAAAGGCAAGAATCAAATCTGTCTGAAAGGTGGCTGGGTCTAGGAACACTACGTTTTAGACATTTGTCCAATGCAAGATTTCTACCTAGAATAATTTTCAAAGCCAAACAAATGAGACCAAATATTGGTAGGAGAGAAAAGAAATAGAATTTCTCTTGGAAAAATGAGGAGGGAAAACGAAAGCTAGAGGAAAGGGCTGCATTTCCCTACAAATCTACGAGATAGGAGGCAAATATAGCACAAAATCCTCTTGCAGCTACCCTGCTTGGTCAAAGCCCACAGCCATGGTAGCCTGGTTCACCATGCCATGGCTATCAGAGTTTCAGAGAGCAAAACAAGGAATGAGTCAGTGGAATCTCTCCTCTCAACCCACTATTTCTATATTTATCATGTTTATCTGACAAATATAAAAGACATTGAAGGCAAGCCTCCAGTTGTTTCCACCAGAGCTGGCTGACACACAGTGACCAGGATAGAGCTCCATGCTGAAGAGCACTGGGGCTCAAGGAGCACACCTGGCTTCTCCCAGTACAGCTGTCCTGCAAGACAGCTGAATCACCATCACACAACAGCCTGCAGGAACCTGGCAGCTTTTAGGATAAACCAAGGCCAAGCTGCTCTTCCCACTATGCCTGCTGAATACTTTACAGAGCACCCAGCTCCCTGCAGAGCAAGGCCAGGAGAGAGATGTGAGGAGCAAGTCAGAGGTTATCACATGTACCTTTAGCTCAAGAACAGACTGTGCCAGCTTGGTGTCATTACCAAGGTGGTGTCATCACTCCCCACCTATGAACCTGACACACATCCCTCCTTTTCACCCCCTTCCCAACAACACAACTATATCTTGCCAGGTGAGATTCCAAGCCTCCACAGCATGAGAACTCTTATCCTCCCTCTCTTGTACCGCTGTGGTCTGGGCATATTACATCTCCCCCAGCTACAGCAGTGCCCCAGGAGGGGCTGTGCACACCTCTACTTACTGAGTGGCATGACAGTGATGGGGATGTTCTTTGGCCGCTTGCTCTCCTTGTCGATGAAGTCCCCTGTCACGGTTTTCTCCCGCTCAGTCACGCGGCAGTTGTACTTGCCGCTGTCCTCGAGCCGCAGGCGGTAGATCTTCAGCACAAAAACATTGTCGCTTTCCTTGGCCACCTTGAGCTGGCCCAGGGCCTCGCGCTGGGCGAACTCGTTGTTGAGCACGGGCACGGCGTTGGGCCCCAGGCTGGCGATGAGGGAGCTGTTGAAGGCCCAGGAGATGGAGAAGTAGCGGTCGGGGACGTTCTGCGCCTCCAGGATGCAGCGGAACTCCACCGGCTCGCCCACGATGTACATCCGCTTCTCCGTCTCCAGCCGCACGCTGAACTCCTTGTCTGGGGAGACACAGAGACAGACCTGTGTCAGGATGGCAAAGGCCCCAGGAGAGACAGCACACCTTGTGTGAGGTGTTTACAACTGCTACTCCCTGTCACTCAGACAAGCACATCCAGAGGTGAAAGGTCAGGGATTTGCTTTTGCTGTGAGAAGCCGGACAGGCTGTGCTGCCACAGAGGCAGCTTCTTGCCCATCAAGTGAAGAGCAAGAAAAGGCTTCCTCAGTCACAGCCCTTTCCTCCAGGTAGCAGCTCTGGTGTGACACCAGCATCCAGTACCACTGGGGAATATGACCTGAAGCCTAGTCCTACTCACACCCTGCTCAGCCAGAGTCAAGAGGCAGAACATCTGGGGGTATCAGAGAGGAACAAAGAGCTCAGCTGGGTCTTTAGATCCTTAGCAGGAACCTGTGCTGGGGGCTAGGAGAAGAATTTTGACTTGTAAATGGACCTTGTGTGATACAGAAGTGCTTGCTGAAACTTCTGGTTTTATTCTCTGCTGTGTCACTCCTACCTCCTCACTTACCAAAACTCTCACTGTCTGTGCTAGCATCAAGTGCTTAAGACATGTTTTAGCTTCTGTGTCAGCCTCAGATCTCTGACCACGTCAGGAGACAGGGCCTGCCACCCAAGCCCCCCTGCTGCCCTGGTGTCCCCTGGCTGCTCTTTGCTGACACTTCCTGTGGCTGCAGGGGGAAGTCCAGTGCCTGGACCCTCTTTTGCCCTGCTTCACCCAGTCAGAAGCCCCCCAAGTGGGGCACATGGCAAAGCAGGGAGCCAACCCCCAGTCACCTAACAAGGCACAGCCCCATTGTCCATCTCCTCCCACTGCCCAGCCAAGGGAGAAAAGGCAGAGGAGACACTGACCCGTGGCCTGCACGTTGACGATGGCGCCCTGGGAGCGCTTGCGGGTCATGGCGTACCAAGAATCGTCCGGGTCCTGGATCCACTCTGCTGCCTCGCAGTAGAACTCGCCCTGGTCGGAGGGGTGCAGGTTGTAGATGGTGAGCTTGGAGGTGGTCTCCCCAACCTTGTCCAGGCGCACGTCCCCCGTGGCCTGGCGCTGGGCGTAGGCGCTGCCGGCGCGCAGCACGAAGTCGCGGCTCAGGGAGATGATCTCCACGGGCGCCTCGTTGCCCCGCTGCCGGTACCACGCCAGGGACACGTGGCTGTGCTGGGCCGTGCTCTTGGACACCTCGCACTTCAGCTCCAGGGAGTCGTGCTCCACCTTGTTCAGGGTCTGTGGGATGGCTGTCACCCGCAGTGAGTCGGGGATCACTGCAGCAGAGGGGGTCACAAACAGCCCAGAGTTAGCAATGCCAAAGCGCTGAGTGCAAAGGCCAAACACCTTTACAGACAGCTGGGGGAGAGGTTTCTTTTCAAAGGCCCTGTTAACTCAAATCTAGCCCCTAAGAAGAGAAGAATCATCCCCTAAGCCCTCGGCTGGGAAAGACCATGACCTGCAGCACAAACTCCAGTGTGGTGCTTCAATTCTCACTCAGTGGGCCCCAGCAACTAACAACGTTTTTCACCACACTCCAGAGCAGCAGTTTAATACATCCATTTCCCATCATGGCATTCTGTCACGAGGAGCCTCTCCTCCATCATATGCCCCCCAGCATGCTCTGTGACCCCCCTCTTTCCCACATTCTTCAGCCACTCTTTAGCCCTGGCATGATCTTCCCCTCTCCTCAGTCACTGGTGGGGCCAAGCCAGACATACTCAGTTCTTTTAATCTTCCCTCATAAAAAAGTCAGGAGATCCAATTCCCTTCTCCTTTGTTTATATCGTTTCATCTTTTAATGACCCCCTCAGGCCAAAGGAAGGGGTTTCTGCATTCAGAGGAAACTGGCTCCTCTAAGGGCAGCAACACCATTGCATCTTGACCAGTGCTCACTCCCAGGACACAGCCATGTCAAGGCACTTGGTCATAAAACTGCTGGCATTTCCAGTTTCTGGTTTTTCTGCTGGCTTTTCCAAAAGTTTCCAACTTTTCCAGGGGACTAACCAGAAGAAAGGAAGTATAGCTGCTAAAATCAGGAAGAAAAACCAAAACCCGCAGCCCTCCAATCTTGCTTGGATTTAGCAATAGGTTCTACCACCAGAAGATTAGACTTTTTAATAAAGAAGCCTTTCTAGACTTTGCTGTCTCAAGAAACATCATGTGGAAAGAAGAATGTAAACCTTCTCCCCAGCTCTGCAGACAAGGCAGTCTTAGCAAGGCTGTTAATGCCCACGGTTTTGCCACGTACCAGTGGTATATAATTAACACATCTCAGTTTGGTTTCATTGACAGCACAGGATGGTTTGACAAAATTAGCTGAGCTGCCAGAAGCTGCATCTGTTTCATTGAGGCACTGCTACAGAGAGCAGTGAGCTGCAGCAAAGACAACCACTGGGATTATTTATGGCAGAAAAGTCAAAATCAGAAGAGGGCAAAGAAAAAAAAGAACAAGCTGGGAGTAAATGAGAGGGAAATCTTCCCATATCCAGTCTGGACAGGAGCATTTTCTTTCACCAAACATTCACCACCCAGGTTATTGCCTGACAGGAAAAGTACCTTGTAAGGCTGCTTACATTGCAGGTCATTATCTCTGTCCCTGTGACCACCTTCTACTCCCTCCGTTCCCCTTATCTCACTCACTGGAACTCCAATCTCCTGCTTGCTGGCAATAGCTTCTGGCCAGGATCCTTCTTGCTTCACCTTTTCCCTTACCCCTGACTTCCAAACAGCAGTGACAGCAACAACCAACCTTGCCAGTTCACACTGCCTGCACAACAAGCTTCAAACTTCTCATTTCAAACCTTACTGAGCAATTTCCACAGATGCACAGCTCCTTTCTCTTTGCCCTCCAGCTATGGGCTCTTACAACTTCTCTTATGTTATTTAAATAAATTAAGCCTCATCATCATCTTGCTTGAGTGACTTTCCTGTAGAGATGCTTTGAATGCAGAGTCTCTGTGCAACAGCTTATGGTGAAAGCAGTACCTGTGAAGGAAATGTGCTGTCCTCTCTCCCTCAATCTGAGAGCCCTGTGCACCCCACCAGCTCCCTGTGTGCCCCCCAGCCCTGCTCAGCAGCACAGCTGCTCTCTGGGTAAGCTCAGGGGGCTGCTGACCCCAGGAGCCTGTCTGGCTTTGCAGGACAAGCCAGGTCATGCTCCAAGAGGAGACAGGCACTGGGGCTCCCCACTTCCTGGCAGTAATGCCGGGAAGCCTGTCTGAAGGCTGGGGCCCAGGCAAGCACTTGCCACACCATTCCCTGAGCAGGTTGGGAGGCTCACACAGACACCATTTTGCCAGCTGGAACCATGACTTTGTATTTCCAGGTCATAACCTGGCTGGAAGCTTAGCATCCTTTATCCCACATAGGCAGATTTTTGCAAAGTGTACTCCTGGAGAAAAATCAGGAGGTGTCAATATGTGGGTAAAGCTGTAATTTAACTGTGGTAACACCTGACACACCGTGCTGCATTCCTCCTGCTACTTTAGTTAAAAAAGCCAACCAAGATCCTCCAGGTTAGAGGAGGTTAGACCTTTTGCTCACAGCCTTGAGGCTGTTGTCTTACATCAGCATGGCAAGGACCTGTATTCAATCAGTGCCACTTTTCTAACCAGGAGGACTTGAGACCTGTTTGATAAATGAAAGCCCAGTTTTTGAAGGATCAGATGATCAGGGAGGAACAAGCCAGAGCCCTGGGGTGGCTGGGACAGTGGGGAGGCTTTGTGCTTCACACCATCATTCTCATGCTTGGCCAGCAATGCACAAACAGCTGTTTTATTTACACTGCCAGATGTGCCTCGGGTACTGCATTCAGGGAGGGGGGAACTTGGCAGAAGAAGAGAAAATGCCATTCCCAAGGCACAGACACAACTGGCCTGCACCAACAAAGGGTGACAGGGAGGGGACCTCAACAATGTATGCAAGTGTCTGAAGGGCAGGTGTCAAGAGGATGCAGCCAAGTGGTGCTGAGCAATAAGATGGGAGAAACATGAGGAAAAACTTCTTTACTGTGAGAATGACAAGAAACAGGCTGCCCAAAGAGGCTGTGGAGGCTCCTTCTCTGGAAACACTGAAAAGCCTTCTGGACACAATCCTGAGTAATGTGCTTTGGGAAGCCCTGCTCAAGCAGGGAGATTGGACCAGAAAACCTTCAGTGGTCCCTTCCAATCTCACCCATTCTGTGACCCAGTAACAAGAGGGCTGCAGGCATGGCTTAGCCCATCAGGCTGGAGCAGGCTAGGGCTGGAAGTCACAGAGGGAAAAGGAAGCAGGGCACACCATGAAGGTGCTTGCCAGGGCAGGACAGAGCATGCAGGGAGGTGCATTCTCAGGAGAGAAGTTCCTCCCAAGGCAGTCATCCTGCTCAGGCTTCAGAGACATCATTTTGCAGATCAGGACACGAGTGAGTCTTTGCACAGTGCTCACCTGGAAGCCCTGGCTTCGCTGCCAGCTGCCCACACGCATCCTGCAGCCACCTGCCACAGGAAGCCACCAGGACTTCTGGGGACACTCTGCAAGCTGAGCTTCACTTGAAAGCAAGGACAAGCTTAGGTGAGAGTCACCTCCCTGTATGAAAGGGAGCAGAGCCAAGTGGGATGCTGCAGGACCCATCCTTCTGCTCTCTTTCTCACCCAGCTCCTGCCTGTTTCTCCTCTCCTCTCAATGTGCCATCCAGGCAGCCTTCTCTGCACTTCCCCCAGCATCCAGCCTTGCTTCCTCCTTGTTCCCAACACAAGCCCATCCCTGCAGCTGTCAAGACCCTCTGCAAGGAATATAGCATTTCCTATGAGTCCCCAAGCCACAGGTCACTGCAGAGAGCACTGAACGGGCTGCTGACCACAGGGTGCTCACAACCACCACCAAGTTTTGAAAGCTCCCGAAATACTAAATATAAATATTTCCACTAGAGGGTGTCAGGGACCCAGCCAGGGAGAGTCCCAGGGCCCAGCTGCCAGGACTGGGAGGAGGAGCTCGGAGCTGCTCCCCACTGGCCAGGGCACCCCTTCTCAGGAAGCCTGCATGCCCAGCTCCAGTCAAACCCACCTCAGATGCACACACCTCAATATCACACAATCAACGAGAACTCAGGGAGCTAATAATGGCCAATTTCAGGACAAGGAACTGGCTTGCAGTCTTCCAGAAAACAGGCAGGGAGCAGAGACTGGAGCTCCCAGTCACAGACACTTTTCTCCAAGCCCGAGGACAGGCTCTGTTTCCAGGAGCTCCCAGTGCCGTGCTGAACTCTGCCCACGCACACAAGGACGATCCAGGTGTCTCACTTCTCCCCAGGCTGGCTCTGGTTCATCCCTGGGTCTCCAAAACCCCAAACACCTCCAAGGGGTAGGCTATCAAAGCTTTTATGTGCCAATACAAAGCAGAGATCTAGTAACGTTTTCTCTACTCCCAGGCAAGGCAGCAAACCTGCCTGAGACTGCCTTTCCCTGCTAAGTGATGCAGGAGGAGCATCAGGCTGGGAGCCAGAGGCTCTCTAGCTCAAGCTGGTGAAACAATGCTGTGAAAATCACTTAGCACCACAGCAACCTTACACTTCAGGCACTTCAGGAGTAAAACAACTTAGATAGGCTACCCAACACAGCTGGACCATCTCAGAGCCACTGCAGAATGAGCAAAACCCACCAATCTCTTCTTCCTTTGGATTTCCTTGTTGCTTTTACCCACTGATACACTATAGAGCCACACTATAGTGCTACCCTTTGTCCCCAGCTGCCTGCTTCATACCACCTGGGCAGAGCTAAGCTTACCAAGCATCAGGTGTGAACTACTTAGAAAGAACAAATACATGCATTCCCTACTCCTAAGAAGCTTGTTGCCCCACAGGGATCACAGCTCAGCACCAATAAACCTTCCAAAGCCCTCTAGTTGTGTGTGCACAACAGAAACAAGATGCTCAAGGGGATCAGCAATGCCAGAAGCTCCCTGGTGAACCCAGAGGTGAGCACTGGGAGGCACCTGAATGGCAACAAAGGTGGGAATGAGAGGAACTGGAGCACAGTGCTTTGTTATCAGACTCTGCAAGATCTGCTAACCCTTCTGTGGGCACCCACGCCATCCCAGGGAAGGAGGGAGGCTCTGCCACCAGAGACACCCTGATGCCACAGGAGCAGCTGGAAGGGACCTGCTGTCTCCCAGTCACTCAGGGATCCACCTTCCTCACATCCCTCCCCCACAGCACCATTGATTCCCATTCCATACAGATCCAAGAGCGTGTGCAGGCATGTGGCAGGGGTGCTGATAAGGCAGGAGTGATATCTAGATTAGCAGTGTAATCCTCTGGAGCCCTCGTGCCTGGCAATTAGCTGCACATGCTGATCCATACCTGCTGCAGCACACCAGGCACTCCTCCCTGTCAGGAGCCGTGTGGTGCCTCCAGCAGGGAGGAAACACACACAGTGTCACGCTGCAACACTGATGGAGGCCCTCAATGTCACTTCTGCAAGGGGGAAAAAATCTGAGCTGATCATGCTGCTGGTAGCACTCTTTAGCTTGTCTGATTTTTAAGTACCAGCTAGAAACTCTCAGGTGGCTGCAGGTAGAGGAAAGCTTCATTTCTATTGTGCTTATAAGTTCCCCCCACTGCCCAAGGCTCCACCTGAGACCAGAATTTGAGAAGGAAAACCTACTACCCCAAGAGGTATTTTCACTGTGACTGAGGGTGCAGGGTCTCTGAACAAAACTTTCCCTCTTCTCTTTCTTGCCTACCAACAAGCAGCCACAGGCTCTGGGTACCATGGGGAAGAAAAGTATTAATAGTCTGGTTGTTCGGGGATTACTTTACTTCAGCAAAGCCCCATCTGCACTGAAAAATAAGAATAGTTGAAGGTAGATGAAAGACTAGTAATTGCTTAACTAAACTAAAAAAGAAGTCATACACTTCTCTGAAATAGTGAATTCCCTTCAAGGTCCTGCAGGGGTGAGCAGTACTACTGCTGTGGTCTGAAGAAAAGCAGTCAAAATACACTTTTCATCTTCATGGAAAATTTTAAGTCTTATTTTACATGAGAAGTTTAACAACGAAGTCACTTTCAGCTGCAACACAATCCAGAAGTGGACAGTGAAGCACTGAACTCACTTGCACTCGTATCACTGCAGCATTCTGTGGTAAGAGCAGGAAAAAAACAGAATGAAGTAACACATCCCCAGGTTGCAGGCTTGCAGCTTTTTTAAAAGGGCAGTCTGCTACTGATTCAGCTGCTGGCAGAAGACAGGAGAGGAGTTGAAGAGTTAAGTGAGACAGCATGGCAGTTGTTTCACAGCAGCAGTAATAAATCCTCCCATTACAATAGTATCCTTGTTGGTACATTAATGACTGCCTGGAATGATTATGCCAATAGAAATGCATCTCCCAATGCAACTGGGTGAGTCCAAGCAGCAAGTGAGAAAGGGCACAGGAAAAAAAAAAAAAAAAAGCAGAAGTAACTAATGTAGGAGAAAGGGGAGAAGAGAATCCGACAGAAGATGCAAAAAGTGGAAACTAGGTCAGCTTTGTGACTCAGGGCCTGAACTTCTCCGTGCTTGCTGTGGGCTGTGTTGGTCACACATCCAGCCTGGCTGTCTGAGGCTGAGGCAGTGCTGCTCCCAGGCAGTGGCACAGGATCCCCCTGCACAGGCTGCTCCACAGCTCCCTGCAAGAGGCGCTTCCCGGACAAAGCCACACATCCGAGCTGTGTGAGACCCCTCAGCTGCCATGGACACAGCCAGCACGCCCACCCCAGGCACGTGGGACAGCAATGACCTCCTGCAGCTTCCCAAGCCCCACACAAACCCACAGGGGTTGGCAGTAGGTGCCCCAGGACCCTGCCAGAAACCCCCTCCCTGTGCACCCAGGGCACAGAGGCAAGGGGAGCAGACGTGCTCAGCCCCAGCTCTGGCTGGTCCTTGATGGACCTGGGAGAGTTGAAGCTTTCTGAGCTTCTCACAAGTGAAAAAGGACACCTGCCCTCCCCTTTTCCCTTGGGCTTTGCTCTGGGGCTCCAGCCCCACCGGCACAATGCTGTTCAGATCATTTCTTTGAGTGGATGCTCCTCCAAAAACGCTGGTCCCCTTCACCTGCTTTGGGTGCAATGTGGCAGGTGCTGAGAGCACAGTCACAGCCCCTGCCTGCAACTAAAGCTTCTTTGGGGAGCAGCAGAAGCCAGGCTCCTGCTAACAAGCTCTTTCACCCATGTCCCAAAGCATCCCAAGGAGCATCTGATTATTAGGACAGCTAATTTAGGTGGAAAAGTTCAAGCGACCTCATTAAAATTAAAAAAAAAAAAAAAAGAGGAGAACCCAGAAAGGGGTGGTAAAAGGACAAGGCAGCACCCAGCAGTGAGAGCCATCATTTGTTCATTAAGCAAAAATTATCTGGAGCGTCAGCAGAGCGAACCCTGACGATAGCAGCCCAAAGGGCAGAGACACTGGGGACAAGAGGCAGCTGAGAAATGCCACAAGATGGGTGTGTGGCAGAGGCAGAGAGCACAGGATTAATCTCTGCTTCCATCTCCCAGCCAGCTCAGGGAGGAAAACCTTTACTCCCTCACACATGCACGCTTTTTCTGCAATCCTGTTCTGAGAGGTAGATTCTCTCTGCAGGGACTGTGCAAAGCAGTCTGCAAGTAAAAAATAGGCTTGAGGAGGTGGCGGAGATGACATCCAAAAGGACATGGATGTTTGTTTCTCTGCAACAGGGAAACTTGTGCTTGGTGACAGGCTGGATGTCCCTGCTCTGCTACCCAGCATTTGACAGGAGGGTTCCTGGATGGGCTCTGTGGCCACAGCACATCCAGGCACATCATGGCACTGCCCTGCTCTCCCAAAGGTAACACTCACACCTTGGCTCTGCGCTGGGGATGCTGGCCCTGGGACTTGTCCCTGCCCCAGCTGCTGTGCTCAGTGACACCTGGCCAGGCTGCCAGCCCAGCCCAGCCCCACCAAACAGCCCAGAGAGCCTGCCAGGGAAGGCAGGAGTGGGCTGCAGGCTACCATGCGCCACACCAGCCTCTCACCTGTGGAGGCAATAACCTCCAGCAGCAAGCCAAGGTGAGACAGACACAAATCCATCTTGTGCCTCCCTCCCTGTTCCACAATCTCACCTCAGTGAGGGTTTAGCTCTCCCACTGATCCCGAGCACCAGCAGCGAGCCACCGCAGCTTAAGGCAAGCCTAAGCCACGGCAAACACCAGGGCAGAGCACATCAGCATGCAACTCTTCCACCACCCAGGGTTAAGCTGATGTGTTTTACTTAACAGCACTTGTGAGCTAAGAGCAGGGATGTGGGAATTTGATGTGGCTTAAACCAGCACAGGGCAACCTGCTAAGTCACAGCCTCCTGGAGCCTGCAGGACAGGCAGGGAAAGCAAAAAAGGAGCAAACACGGAGCTGACGCAGCCCAGGCTCCTCTGAAGCTGTGCAGGCAACACTGTCTTAATGTTTTACACCTCTGAAGCTGAAGTTAAGAAACGACAGAAATGGGAAGCTTAGAAAATCCTCTTTTCTCCGATTTTTTGCAAAGCCTGATTTCATTCCACCTGGTGCACTTAGGCTGGCAGGCAATAGGAGCAGCTGAACAGGGAGAGTCGTGTACTAGCATTTCAAAACACGTCTCAGGCCACATCCCCCCTGGACTATAATAATGTTTGTGGTGCTTTACAGTCACGTAAGTCACCCTTCTCAAAAATCAATTTTCAAGGAGGATTCATCCTCCTCTACCTCAACTATACAAGCAACACCAGGAGATAAGAGTGCAAGAGCTGCTTTCAGAGATTAGTGCCCCTGCTTCAAGAGCTCAGCAGAGATCACACAGGAGGCCACGGTGTGCACGTGAGAGCTGTTTTTCCTTCACTTATTCAATAATGAAGGTTTTGAGACCTGCAAGCTCCTTTCTCCCACCTGCCTTCCAGCACCTAGCCTGTCCCTAGAAATGCAAAGCCCACGACCACAACTTCCAACACCCCCTTTTGTCCTACTCCTCAGGCTCAGCAGTGATTTATTTTTGCCTCCGGGGCAAGACAACACAGACCAAGGCACACTTGGGAGATGGTTTTCGCAAGCAGAATCTGAGTCTATCCCTTCCAAAACCCACTCTTCTGCTGAACACACAAGAACGGGGCATTTCAACCATCACAAGCAAAGTATCAAAGAGAGCAGAGAATTAGGCTTTACTCTCTATTATTACAGATAAAATTCCTGTTCAGCCCAGGTCTGGGTCTTAAGTTCCCATGGAAAGACACAGAGAGAACCCTGGCATCCTGATGCACAGACAGGGGAGGAATCACATCCTTCATATGCAGATTACTGAGAGAAACAGGACAGCTAATAGGTAGATGAGAAGTTTTGAATTCTAAGGAAAAAAAAACCAAACCCATGCAAACTGAGACAGTGGAAATTTTTTTCTTCATCTATCAGTCCTGTTTAAAGCATGGAAATTATTTGTAACATACAGTACAAACATACATCTTCACCAGACAATAACCATCTAGTGAGCCACAAAGTCAGCAGGAGCTGGAGGGATTTCTGGAAGCTGGAAGGGAGGGTGGTGGCTCTTTTGCATATTTCCAGGCTACTTTCTTCCAACAAGGTTTTGGCAGGTCAGAACTGTTACTCTGAAGCTGACACTCTCATGATGAATGAAAGGCACAGTCTGGCTCTTGCAGGATGGAGTCCAAGTTCCCCAGTCACAAGGACCACCTGCTCTCCTCCTTTACTAGAGACTGAGGAAAGCAGAATTAAGATGAGTAAAGCTAATTCAGCCAAACAGTTGACAGTCTTCTGCCATCTGGTCAAGGTAACAATAGATAAAACAAGGTAACATCCACCTCCGCAAATCTGTTTTCTTGAGGAATTTATTTTCTACTGTACTTCTGCAATTTGGCCTCTAACTCACATGGCTATGGTCATCTCTCCTCTCCAAGCTTCTTCCAGTCCAGGTGGTGGTAAAAGGGAGGTGAAATGCTCTTCTTGAAACTTTTGGACTTAGGGTACTCTGCAAAAAGTGCAATTGTGTAGCAATGAGCTACTCTGGAAAAGCTAATCTGGCATGCACAACCCATTGACTTTCTGCACGAGAGTGTCTGGCATCTCTGAATTAATATTTTTAATAAATGAATTTATTTTTATATGCATTGATCTCAGCAGCACAGACACACCACGGATGGTTAGTTACAGTCAGAAGGGAAAGCTCTGAATTGTCCAAAATACAGGTAAGTCTCCAAGGGCACAGTGCTCCAAGTTCTCCAGGACACCCCAAATCCTTTGCAGGAGACTGTGGGCATTTAAAAATAACTGTTCAGGAAATAAATCTCTCATTTAAATAAGGAGAAGATGCTTTTGGTGTGCCCAGCACTAACCCAAAGGCACACAGTGCATCAAAGCAGTGCATTAAGAAACCCACTCAAAACAGTAAAGAAAACAAAGTCACAAAATAAACTAGTAAATAGGAAGTTTCCATGATGTCTCCAAGTGCAGGATCAATAGCACTGACTCCAGCAGAATTCAGCATTTTATTTATAGGGCCTCCAGCCCTTCTGCTGGTGAAGCCCCTGAGCAAGAGCCAAGCACAGCTGACACATTCCTGTCCCCAGATCCTGTCCCCAGCTCCAGTTTTCCCACTCTGTGCTTGTTCCACCACTGCATCCCAGTGCAAAAGGCTCTGCAAGCTGCCAGCTTCCCAGCTGCTGCTCCCCACCCTGTAGGTAAGTGGTAAAATGGGCAGCATGAAGCATTGCACTCAGGCTGCTGCTTCCCAAGCATGCCCTGGGCAGAGGGGAGCTCTGGAGTTTGACTGGCTGAGGCAACCAGAGAGAAATGCCTGGAACAGCAGCAGACACTCTGCTGGTTGCTGTCAGCTCAGCAGATGGAGGAAAGCACGGCATAATGGAAACACCACCAACCCACATCAGCCTGAAATGACTCCTGAGCAGGAGGAGGGCAAGGGAAGTTCTCAGCACTCACAGAAAGAGGCATCTCTAAATGTCCTGGGCTGCTCTGAAAGAAAAATGAGGGAGAAAGACAGAAAGTAATCCTTTTAAGACTGCTGAAAGACAAGAGTCTTCAGGAGGGGCTTCTCAGCACTGCAAGATTCTTGGACAGTATCTTGCTCCATCTTCACCTTTTGTACCAGCTTCTGGCTGGTAAATATTCTCAGGCTGACCTCTTCCTACAGATATTTAGGCTTCCACAGGAGACAGCACCACCTGACAGTGTGGTGTCTGTACCTGTCTCCCACCTCACTTTAGCAAGTGGCCACTGCTTTGAGAGTGGCTGCAGTTCCCGAAGTGAGAGGTAAGACAGCACTCCAAGAGAAAGTTTTGCAGGTTCCATTAAACAGCTGGAGAAGCAGAAGAGATGCCCACCACACATTAGTATTTCTCTGGGGAAAACAATGAAACGTTTGGTGAACCCTCAGACACCAAAGAAGTCACCTGGAAGATAACCATGGGGGTTGTGGCAGCCAAGGAAAAGCAGTGACTGCACTTTATTAGATACTCAGCAATTCAACCATGAAGCAAAACCCACAGGAAACCAAACCTCACTAGTTCTTCTGCCCACATTTATTCTTCTTTCTTTTATAAGAATCTCCATCGAAGGTAGCACTGGTATCAGCATTCTGTCCTGTATAAAACAGGGGACCCACTCAAGGTAGACTCAAGAGCCTTGTTTTGTGGCATAGCCAGGACACATCCTCCCTTCTTGCTTATCATTGTTTTGCTCCCTATAACAAAGCAGGACAGTTTTAAAGGCTATCATATTTCAGATCACAGCTGAATTCCTATAAACACAGCCTTCAAAAAGGAAGGAAAGAGCTTTAGACCGTTCCTTTTCTTCTGCTACATTAAAATGGTATGAAGGTTTTTTTTCTGTTTCCACGTAATTATTCTGGTGGGGTTTTTTTGTGTTCTAAAACCCTTGCTTGAGCACATTAGGTGTTCAAGTCTCCTGTGTCCTGGGAAACTCAAGGGTGACTGAAGAACTAGTGGAATCATAACAGCACAGATGGGACAGTGGGGAGCTTCAGTTGGACTTTCACAGCTCCCATTAACAAGCACATTTGGGAAAGAAATTCCTTGGGAAAGACTCTTTACCTGAGCCCTATTAGCAGAGATGGCCACACCTGAGGCTCCAAACAGCTCTTTTAACCTGGTTCTTTGAAATACCACCTCTCTATAGCAAATCAGGCTACACCACAACATTGTACACTGCTGCCCCAAAATAAATAAGCAAGGAAGTGATTTAAAAAAAGAAAAAACTCAAACATCCTTGTTTAAGAAAAATGTTCATTCATCTAGTCATCACTGGAAAAAAAAAACCTCCAAAAACCACAACATAAAAGAGACAGAAAGCTATTTTCCCATAAAATTCATTGCAAGTTTATTTGAGTACTCGATCATCCTCAGACATTCTGCGTCTACTAAGGTCTGGTTTATGCCAGAAAAATCCACACAAAGTGATTTCAGTTAAACTAATGCAGCCTCTTATCCTGGCTGTTAAAACAGATACTTGTAGCATACTTTAATCCATGCAGTTCACCTTGGTAATTTCAGGAATTTAAGGGTATCCACAAAGGCATGGGGATAATGAGACTGTGGAAAAGACACACAGGCCAAATGCAAAACTCACTTGCATTTATTTCAAGCAATTGGGTCCCTGTGATTCAATGTTTTTCCTTTAAGGGACAGAGTCATGTGTCTGTTTTCCACCTCCAGAGTTCGTGGTGACTGCTGTGGTTTTGCCCTAGGTGCTGAGAGAGGTTTTGGGATAGGACTTTCCAGCAGCACTGGCTCCCTCCTGGAAATGTAATTTCCACAGAGGGATGGTGGATGGCAGCAAGACTATCCCTGCTGAGAGTCAGGCACACCTTAAAGAAATTCCTGCCCTGGGAAAGGAGGAAAAGCAAGGTCAATGAACTCAGTCCTTCCCCAGTTGCTGTGCACAGCTACTCACAGAGATGGGCAGCACTGAAGACCCCAGGCTGCTTTGGAGAAACCATATTCCTCCAGCTGCCTGTCTGTGGGTCAGACCTGACCTCCCAGAAATGCAAACAACATGACAACTCCCCAGAGCAGAGTTTGACACCTTCATCCATCACAGCCATGTCCTACCAAGCCAAGAAACCCCAAAAAGTCCCAAGGACCTGCACAAAACAAGGTGACCACCTTACAAATTCTCTCAGTAGCCCAACAGGAGGTTGGCTCCTCCTTAGCAAGCAGGGTGCCATGATTCTTCTTTCCAAAAATCACCAGCCACCTCCACTGACACAGCAAAACAGACCCAAAACAGGGCAGACAGCCCCCTGCAGCACACCACTTTTGGGAGGAAAATGGCAGGATTTTCCCAAGGCGTGATCAAAGGAAAGTCCCTTTCCTTTGCTGTCTGGTTGGCTGTGCAATCCCAGGCAAGCACTGAGCCACTGCCTCTCCAGCCTCCCTGCATCTGGAACAAAAGCCAGCAATGCTCTGGGAGAGGCTTAGCTTGCTGTCCATGCAGCAGCTCCTGACACATCCCAGAAAGGAAAGGCTGGATTATAACCTGCAGCCCCAGAAATACACAAAAGGAGGATACCCTCAGCTTTACACACTCAGGGAACTTTTCACCTCACTGGAAAAATAATTGCAAGGTTTGGGCTATGTTTGTTTTGCCAAAGCCCCCAGTAGCTGTCACATTATTAGAGCAGATTACAGAGCATCTCTGCTGACATGCTCAATCGCACACACCTGTGAAAACCTCTCATTTTCCTTTTAAATATTTCCCTCCTTCCTGTCTTCCACTTTTTATTATTTTCATTGTTTCTCTGCAACCTCATTTATCTTCAGAGTCAGCCATTTAGATTTTAATAAAAGGCTTCACTGTCTATCCCCTTTTTTCTTCAAAGGCCCCGATTTATTTTGCTGCCTTTTCTTGCTCCCCCCCAGCCTAATTGTTATTATTTTTAACCTTCAGTAGTTTCCTTTGCTTTCTTCTCCATTCTAATCACTCCCTGCTCCTGTTTTCCCCTCTCTGTACCAAGTCCCTTTCATCCTTCACCTCCCTCTCTGCCCCTGGCCAAGCATCCAAATACACGCAGAGCAAGCGTAACCAAACATAAATATGAAAGGGATCATCCAATTTCAGCAAAATGTTTGCCCCTACCTATTCAAATATTTAACTTGCAATGACTAAGCCCCCAAGAAGATCATAAATTTTATTTTTTTTACAGACCTCTGCAGGTCTTCAATAAAGCTCAGCCTGCACCTTGATGACAGCCAGAGCTGCAATTGCTGAGCTGTTTCCTATGCATTACAGCAGATTTGCTCCAAGGTAAGCAAGAGGCACTAGAAGCAAGGAGATTTCATTCCCCACTTGCTGGTTTATTGAAATTCAATGCCTCCCTCTCACCTGACACTTTGTTGTGCTAACCCCAATCAACCAGCAAAGATTTCCAGTCCATGGGGAAGGCAAGCAACCACATTCCCAAGAAACCCAGGGAATCATGTGCTGCAGATCCCACTCCCATCAAACCCAGGGAATTTTGTGCTGCAAGTCCCACTCCCATCAAACCCAAGGAATTGTGTCCTGCAGGTCAAACTCCCATCAAACCCAGGGAGTTGTGTCCTGCAGGTCCCACTCCCATCAAACCCAGGGAATTGTGTCCTGCAGCAAGACCTGTAGGTGGAGGCACTGACGGGGACTCTTGTGGAGCCACATCTCCGTCCCACTGCCCCACAGAGGGGCCACTCCTCCTAAAGGAAGGCAGATTTGGGGTCATCACTAAAGGCACTCCATGGCAGGGGACACCAGGTGATGGCCACATCTTGCACCAGATTATGGCAAGGGTTGTGGGGAGCTCCTCTTGCCTTAGAAGGGCAGGACCTTGTGGGGTTCTGAACTCCTTGCAGGGTCCTGCACTATTGCATGAAACCTTGCTAGCCTTTAGACACTACACAACCATTTCATCCCTGTGGGCAAGGAAGAGGAGAGAAAGCCATCTCCTACTGGGAAGGTACAACTCCCACCACATTTCCACCTTCTAAAAAGTGAACAGCCTTGCAGACCTGACAGAGCAGCTGAGCTGGAGGAGTTCAGGGCTGAGCAGCCAGCTGGGATGCCAGCTACCCCAGCCCATCTCTCCAGAGCCCTGTGCTGCACAGTGATGTCTGAGAAGAAAGATTAAACCCCCAGGCAGCTCACAATGCCCTGGGACAAGCACATTTGGGAGCTGCCGGCCCCTTCACCTCACTGCTCCAGCTGGGGAAAAACGCAGAGGCACAAGGAGAGTCTAACAGATATACAGACCAGGAAACCACGCTTGGAGTGCAACACAGCCCTCACTGGAGAGTTATACTGCACTTTGCAACATTTCATTAAAAGTAAACCCTCCTGAAGGGAAGGAAATAGCATTTTTCTTTTCCAAAACGGAGGAAAACATGCAGAAGCTGAACCGTACATGCCCCTGGGTGAGGCAGCAAGACAGCCTATACTATAAATGCCCACTGAGGAATTTTGACATAGCACTGCCACAGCATTGGCAAAAATACTGCATTTACAGAGTGGAATAGAGCTGCAGAACAAAGTAATTTCCTCTTCATGACTTCTCCCCAAAGCTAGAGGAGACAGAAGGCTGCTTCAAATGGTAATGAAGACTTTACATGTAACCAATATCTAGGTGTACAAACCTCGCTGAAAGAGAATGTATCTATTTTTGGTTTATCTATACCATGAATTAATTCCTATGCTTTACACTGGCTGTTTACACCCACCCTCAGCCATGCAGATGCCCTCAGTAACGTGGAAAGCCTTGGGTGAAGTTTTGCTGGAGCAACCCTACTGCACCCTTGCAGATGCTGTTGCCCTACAGCAGCGCTGGAAGGGGCTCCTGCCTGCCCAGCAAACACCCAGGCACCACCAGCAAGGACCTCAGGCTCTGCTGGGAAGAAGGTGCTTGTGTTCAGCATCCCACAGGAAAAGCAGGTCTCACCAGTACAACCAGCCCCACAGCAGCCAGGCTGTGAGCTCTGCAGAGGGAAAGTTTTTTAGAACACCCCAAATTCCCCGGCATCCCTCCGGCTGCTTTCCCACAAAGCACAACCTCAAACCAGCCTCTCACTAGGAGGAGACAAATAAATAAAGTAAAACACGCCCATGTGTGGGTTCATGCAATTTTAATCAAACTAATGTCTGCAGAAAGGGGGACAGAGGGGCGGGGGCAGGGAGGGATTACGGTGCCACTCGTTCAAAGTGCTCCCGTTTATTCCACATCTGCGATCCCTTCTGAGCTCCCGGTGCGCGACGCACACAGCGCGCGGAGCCGTCTCTGCTTCAGTCACCGTCTGCTGCTCGTGTCAGCCACACAGCACCCCGGGGAGCCACTCCTGGCTGCTCTGCCAGCTAATTACACACCGACAGAAGCACCTGCAGGGGGGAAAGTGAGCGGGAGAGGAAAGCAAGCATCCCAAAAAGCAGTGGGTAACTTACGGCAGGGGCAGGAGTTAGGGAGAGCAGATGTGCTGCCCATGGGGTTGGGGGACAAGGGGTGGCACATGGGCAGGGAGAGAGAGAACCCTGAGCTCCTCTGGGAATGGTCTTGTCCCAAAGGAAGAGAAGGGGACAGTGTGACAGCTTGGAGCAGGTATCAAGGCAAGTGGGTGGCAGAGGAACACTGAGAAGGTAATTGTGGGCACCTCTGGGGTGGAAGAAGGCAGCAAGACAGAGCAATGGCTTGAATAGTTTTGGGGTCAATTACCTGCAGAAGTACCAGGCAAAAAAAGCTGGAGCTGCAGGAGGGTGAGGGAATAAGTGGCTTGTGGGGATATAGTGATGCTTGCCAGCTGTGTCAGTGCCTGATGTGCTTCAGAGGTGAGCAAGAGGAGCTCATGGCAAGAGCAGGAGAAGGGGAGCTCCATCTCTCACCTGACCACGCAGCCCTGCAAGCCCCTATTCCTGTTTTTCAGCAGGCCTGCTGCTAAGCCAGCAATACCAATGCTCACCAGCCTCACAAAGGAACACAAAATGCTTAATAACCATTTGGGAAGTGGTCCTTTCACCTCAGTACCTCCCTCGGGGACATCTGAGAGCCATCAGCTGCAGGAAGAGGCAGAGGCGACTGAGCTGCTCAAGGCGGGGCTCAGGTATTAACTCACCCCCAGCCCCTGGGACCTGGACACAGCTCCCAGATGGGGATTAAAGCCAGCTAAATGAGAATTTCAAACATACACCCTGCAGCAGCAAATAATCAGGTGCCAAGAAGGAGATTAACCCTGTGGGGCTGAAGGAAACAAAGGCGTAAGAGCTGGTCTGTTTAAGAAGCTGCTGCTGCTGCTGCCGCCTCTCCCAGACGAACACAAATCCCACCAGGAGGAATCCGAGGGCAGTGTCTGCGTGAGAAATACTGATTGCTAGGAAATATAAGCCTCTGATTTCATGCAGATCCACAACAAGTGGCACGAAGATCCCTGCAATAGCTACTAGGCAGAGGCGATGAGTCAGGTAGTCTCCCACCCAGGTTGTACCAGAGGATGCACTGCTTCAGAGCTTATTTTAGCTGATGGTGAGCAGACCACAGAGCCTCCTGCAGCAGCCCCTGCTCTGCCAGCTCCCAGATCTACAGTAGGCAGCACACAGCAGGCGTGGGCACTGACTGCCATGCCCTGACAGATGGGCAACAGCTCTTTGTCCAGGGTCAAAGTGACACAGGATGGAGCAGCGGGGCTATGGGGATGCTCTTCACAGGTCACAAAGCCCGAATATGTTGGGGACACACAGACCAGCCAAGCTGGAGGGGTAGCTGTACCTGCAGAGCCAGAAGAGCAGTGCCCTGGACAGCATTTGCTTGCTCAGGGGACCACTCACTCAAAGCCAAGATGGGGCATCCCCCAGCACAGAATGAGGAACCGCTCCTCGTTTGCAAGCAGATGCAGCCGGTGCTCCTTTTGGGAGGAGGCTTTTCCTGCACTCTGCTGGCAGGATAACAGCTGTGAGAGATGTTCACATGCTCCCTGCTCAGGGGCTAGCTGAGTGTCATGACAGGCTTCAAGAGACATATCCCTAATGCTCGTGCTGCTGCAACAGGAACGTGGTTCCCAGTCAAGCAGCCTCCAGCAATACCACCTTGGGCTGTGATCTTGTCAGGTTTCATAAGCTTAATCAGGCTCTGCTCTGGCTGCTGTACAGGGGTTTCACAGACAGGCTGGCTGGCTGGCTGTCCTACTGCTCCACATAGCATCCCTGAATGCTCAGCAGCAGTGCTGAGTCCTGGCAGTCAACAGGAGGACTCACATTTCGGTCCTGTCAACTTCAACCAGAAGATAAAAAGGGACAGGATGGGTGGCCCTGTGGGCATCAGCTCAGTGGACCAGTAATAGGACTGGGGCTGTGGTGCCTGGCTCTAACTCATGACACTTTAGCAGTGATGGAAAGCACCTTCTAGCCTTTCAGTGAGAGATCCAAGGAGGGGAGGGTTCTGCAGTGGCTCCTGGGGGCACACGTGCCATCTAAAACATCTCATTAGTGCAAGCTGTCCACAGCTATCCAGCCTGACTGAGCCCTAGCAGAGCATCCTGTGGCCTGAACGTACCACAGGAGACAGCAAGTCCATCTCACTGTACTGACAGTCTGTGACAGGGCTGCCTGCAGAAACTCATCCCACTGCTGCCACGGGGCAGCTCAGCACCCCTGCAGCACCCTGAGCCAGCACTGTGCTTTTCACAGGCTCTGGCTAAGCCCAGCCCCATGGGCATAACCCAAAATCACAGCACTGCTGCCCAGCCAGCACACCTCTGGTGTCCTGGTTCCTCCTCTCCCCTCCATCTACATCAAAACCCCACCAGGAGCCTCTCTAAGCAGATGAGATCTGAGGAGCCTGGTGTCTGTGAGGATGGGCACGCAGGACACTGCTCTGGGCACAGACACGAGGGAGCTGAAACCATCTGAGAGTGCTGGGCACCAGCAGCTCACTCCCCACTGCTCACCAGTCCCTGTGACTCACAAAGTCACTTCAAAAGGAGCTCCTCAAAGCACCAGCACTGCCTCTGACATCCCAGTCACAAAGGGACAGGAATAAAGGGTAGGAGGCAGCAGCGCAAAGGTAATTACTGCATCCTGACAGCCCTGATGGAAGACAGCACTGAAACCCCCATTGTCTGCTCTGGAGTCAAAAGCCTGAAACAGCATCTAGGGCCCTTGAAGGACACGTGGAAAGGGCAGGGGAAGAGCCCCTGCAGAAGGAGGCCAGGTGGAGAGGGACCCATGTGTCTGGCAGCCCTGGGGCCTCCTCCCACTGCAGGAGGGAGCAGGGACACTCCTTCCACCCCAGCCACAGTTCCTCTCTGGGCATCCCTATTGCAGCTCTCCCTGCTTCAGTACCTCCAAGATGCCAACCTACACACCCCACTGCTCTTAACAGCACAAAACCTCCCATCCAAGAGCTTCCACCTGCCACTTCCACACTCCCTCCTCCTCTTGCCTTCCCAATGCTGCTGTGTTCCTGCTTTTCTTCCTGCTCCCTTTCTTCCCTCCTCTCACCTTTAGCTTGTTTTTAACCCCCTCACCTCCATCTCCCTCAGCCTGCTCACTCTGTCTTGCATGCCTCCATTTGCTCTCCTTCACACTGCCCAGCACTGGGATGAGCACAACCTTCCCTTTGCCCCAGTAAGGGTAGGGGTGCCCCAATTCCCCATCCCACAGCAGCCAAAGGGCTCCATCTTTGCCTCAGCTTACCCTGCACCCCAAGGACTCTGCCCAGAGGCAGGAACCCCTCCCTGCAAAGGGATGCTTTTCCCTGCACCAATCCTCTGGATATGCTCATACACTCATCTGGCTTCAGCTGCTGGGCTAGTGACAGGCTTTTTGGACGATGGGCAGTGCTCCTAAGTTCTGCAGAAGAGAAGACACTGGAAGCACCACTGTGGCTGCAGCACATCTTTCACACTGTCCCAGAGCACCTGCCCCTCTCAGGGCAGCCCTTCTGGCCTGCACCCACAACAAAGGAGCTCATTCAAAGCACAGAAATCTCTCCAAATTATGGACTCTTGCCTTTGATAACGCCACCTCTCCACCTACCTTCCCTTCCCCACAGGTGAACACTGCTGTGCCAGCTCCCCACTTCCAGCCACAGTGCCAGCTGGGCCACCCCTCAGGCACAACCATCACCTGCTGCTCTACAAGGAGTCCTGTCTGTGGACAGGTGGCATCAGTACACCTGAGAGAGCTCAGAAGGTGACAACAGACTGACAGAGCACCTGTGGTCATCTGTGGCATGCTCATGCAATTTTTCAGTGGATAGAGAGCCCAACATTAACCCTCTGATAAGTAAGCTGCTGCTTTGGGATCTCTTCACTTCCATGCAGCAGTACAATGCCATAAAGAAAACTGATCTCTCTAAACCTTCTCATTCTCAGTATGTCTGGCATCACAAGCTACAATCAGGAAATGCTTTTGGTAAGAAATGGCTTTATAAAAATCTTGCTCTCTTGAATAGGCAGCTAAAAATGAAGGATGACAGGGTCTGGGGAAGTTAAGTGCTCAGAGCACATCGTGCCTAGGACAGAGGCATTCCCATCCAGAAAACCCTGCCTGCCATGACACACTTCCCCAGGGCAGGCATCCCTTGCTCTGCATCTCTTTGGAGAGCCCTACGTTATCATTTTAACTCTCAAGCAGTAAGGAATAAAGCCCCGAAGCGCACAATAAGTTGAAAACACAACGTCAAGGAACCAGAGCAGGGCAGATCAGGGACACTGAAGGGCATCCAGCCCATTAGCACCAACTCAGTCATCCACCATCCCTTAAGGCACAGGCTCATTCAGACTTCAAATGGGGAGCAGAGCAGCCCCACCTCTTGCCTCCTCAGGGTAAAAACCACAGGCTTCTCTCTGCATTCTAAAGCGCCTTTGTTCGGGTTTGCCCTGATAGCTCCGGCTTTTCTTTGTAGGCTCTCCAGAAACATCTCTTGTTGATGGCAAGGGCAAGTGGGGCGGCTAATCCCATTCCATTAGCATCCTCTGAAACACTCCAAGGACCGGGATGCTGCCTGGGTGCAGGTGGCCAGAAGGCGGCTCTCACTCAGACAGCACGACTTCTGGATGTGTGCACACACATGCAGCCCCAGAGCCGGCTGCCATCAATAAAGCCTGCCAGAGGGAGGGAAGAGGATAAAGAAACAGCCCACATGTGGCTCGAAAGGAGATTTTTCTCCTACAGGCACAGCTTTCCCAATGCCAAAGGTCACCCCTGCTCCTCTTTCCTGAAGGTGACACAAAACTCCTGAATTAGGGGGAGCACGTTATGTGTAAAAACAACTGAGCACCATCCCACGAGGGCCAGGGAGGTTGGATGGGTCACCCCCAGCCCCCCATGCTTGTGGGGGCTGCAGCAGCTCAGCCCCTGATACCCCAGGGGGCAGATGTAAGGTTGACAGAAGCCATCCCCTCCTCACATGATGACCCAGCAGTGCCTGCAGCACTCTCATGCTCCTTGCAGCCCTCCTTCCCATTACATTTCCCATCTATAAACAGCTGTTTGGCAGTATTACTAATCAGTGCTGCATGGAATAATGTTACGTTTCCCACCACATTACTATTTTATCTTCTATCCTCCCCACCTCCAGCTGCTGCTTTCCTTCTACCACCCCCAACCTGCAAAGCAATTTCTTCATTTTATTCAGGCTCTACTTCTCTGATAACACAAACAATTTACTTACAACCCATGCAAAAAAACACCAAAAAAAACCCCCAGAAAGTTTTTTTTAAATTAAATACTGTTAAACCCACTTAAAATAAATACTTGCCGAAGGAATATCAGCTGGAGACTGCTCTCTGACTTATAATAATCCCACTGCACCCAGGGAAATCCTCTTAAACCTATATCAGATAAAGATTGTAAAACTGTTAGAGGGCTAAACTGACAGGGCAGACACAGAATCAAGATGGAGAATTTCTCTCCCCAGCTTCTCTGTACCAAGGGGCAGCTCTGTCCCAGCGCAGGTCAGGTTTCCTTCTCAGCACATAAAGCAAAGCCCTGCACCACCTGGAGCTGAAGGGAGAGGGGAGAAAGGCCAGTCCTGCCAGGGCTTTGGGCTGAAGGAGGAGGAATAGGCTGCTGTGGGACTTTAAAGCACCACAGAATTGCCTCCTCTTTCCCACCTCTCCTGTGGGTAGCAGACGCAGGGCAGAGACCCTCTGGAGCTTTAAACTTGGAGAAATCTCCCCATCTCCTCCCCCAGATGCTCAATAGCAGCATCTCTAAATTAGAGATAAGGATTCCAAATCACGAGAGCTAGGAGTGGGACTGAAGCAGTAGGATTTCAAGTTTAGTGCTATCTTATCTGAGATGACAAAAAAGATCTGATGTAGATTGGTAATGCTGCTAGGAGATACTGGGCTTGTGCTGCTCTGCACTTTGCCTGAGCACTGGCCACCAGTTTGACTTGGCTGGTTTTGTAATTTTGCAACAAGAAGATGTTGTGCATCTGCACCACAGGGAGCATTTTGTGGCACAGAGCTGAGTGATGGGCACTGCACTCATTCTCTGTGATG
The DNA here is from genome assembly GCA_013400955.1 of Drymodes brunneopygia. Classification (NCBI taxonomy): domain Eukaryota; kingdom Metazoa; phylum Chordata; class Aves; order Passeriformes; family Petroicidae; genus Drymodes; species Drymodes brunneopygia. The sequence continues at coordinate 1,527,673 of VZTZ01046665.1, forward strand.
TGGAGACTCCATTATTCATCACCAGACCCAACTGTTCTCCAAGAGAACCCAAGGAAAGCATCAGCACCATCAGCAGAAACAGCTGCCCCTGTCACTTCAGAGCGACAGAAGTGCAGAGCAACCAAGTCTGTGGGGCTGGAACTGAAGAGCAAATAAAGCAAGCCTCCAGGGAAAACGAATTAAAAAGGAAAAAAAAAAAAAAAAAAGAAACAGGAGTGGGAGGAAGAGTAAGCACAGCAAAAACCTCCCTGGGGAAGCACAGCAGGAAAAATAGGCAACGTGGAAGGCGAAGTTTTCGGCGGTAATCGAATAAGGGGCCGCTCCATTGCAGGATTTCTCAGTGCTGCAGCTGGCTGGAGCCACGGGGACCGTAGTGCACTTTCAGAGTTCAGTGAGCAATTGCTAAGGCAGGGGACGGGTGCCATATGTCACCAGCTGCGCTCACAGGCGCCACTTTCCCCGTTTAACGCCGAGAGACTCTGCGGAGGCACATGAGCACAGAAACCTGCACGCTCCGTGCCTCTCCCTTGCCACCCAGACTCCAGAAAGGCTGCCAGAAATGCCAGCAGGCTCTGCCAGTGATACTGAGAGCAGGTCCCCATGCCAGGGAGCCACCAGGCCATGCTGGCTGCTCAGGACCCAGCACTGGCAGGTGGGAAGGAGAGATGGGTGTCCCTGAGCTCCCCTGCAGCCCCTGGAAAGCTGCCGGGAGCACAGGAGGTGGGAGGCAGGTACCAGGCTCTGCCCATCCCACTTCACAGCCTGCTGGCTCCACCACCTGCTCGCCTGATCCAGCCCAGCTCCTTCTGGCTCCCCTTTTGTGCACAGCAATTTTTCTGTATCTTTCAGAGCTTCTCCTGGTTGTGCGTACAGTGAAAAAGTAATCATTTGGGTGGGAGAAAAAAGGGCTTGGGACTGCCCAGCATCAGGAGGAAATGTTGAATTCAGGATGGGAGGCAGCATTAAACTGTTTTCAACACCAGACAACCTTTTGCCCCAGGTTTGAACCTAGGATGCTCCCAGTATCAGTCCTGGTGATGTAGTAGATGAGGGCACCATAAAAAAAAATGTGGTAGAGCTGGTCATGAAGTCCACCAGGATCTCTGACTAAAGATTTTCCTGTCCTCCTTAAAAACCTTTGCATCCATTACCTCTTCTCAGCACATTATGTCAATATGCACAAACAGCCTATGTCACCAACCCCTCTACTCAGAGGGACAGGCTGAGAGGCATCCTAGAGAACATGACAATTATGATTTCCAAACACCTCATTTTACCAGGAACTGGCAAAGCACATGGGAAGAGCCAGCAGGAGAAGCAAAAAGAAGGCATGATCTGAGCAGAGCTGTGTTTTTAGCAACTCCTTTCAGGGCAGGAGAGGACCCCAAGCCCTGCAGCCTCATTGACACTGAGGAGGTGAAGGGCTCAGCAAAGAGCAAGTGCCACATTTCCATCAACCTGAGGGACGACTGAGAGGAGCGAGACACGGCTCGAGAGCAGACGGGAGGGCACGACTCTGAGCCTTCAGAAAAGAGGCTTTTTCAGGAGAGACTGCTTTAGTTTCCAAGGATCATTTCAGCTGACTGTTCTGATGCTACGATCCAGGCTCTGTGCTGCACAGAAACCCACCCAAGCAGAACACTGCAGCTCTTCACAGTCGGAAGGCAAGTCAGCATTCGGGATTCCATGCCTGCCTTCCTGACAAGGAAGGGATGTACAAAGTCTGGAAGCAAGAGGGCTAATCTTAAAGACAAGCCTAGATCTGTGTGCAAAGGGCTGTGCAACTGCCTGAGGCTGTATTAATTTACATTTTTAGAAATGACTTTTAGAATACGTTTTTTTTTCTTACAATGCATGGGTACAAGTGTACAGATACGACCAAAAAAGGACACATATTCTCATCGTAATTGTTCTCCACACACTAGCTAAATTTAAAAAAGTACCTCTGCCTCAAAGGGGACAATGTAGGAAAAACATATGGAATCCAGTGATGTGTTCCAAATGTGTCTAATGCCAGGTTTTTGAGAAATGGGTAGGTGGATGGCATAAAAAATAAGAAAGAATCAGTTCCCCAACTGAGAGCCCTTCCCACAAAGCATGTCATGCCACCAAGTTGCTCATGGTTTTGAGGGACAGGGCAGAAAGGCGAGGGAGGGGAAGAAAAACCCAAAGAAAGAAACAAAAGAGTGGATACAATGGATTACCCACTTTTTTAGGCACAGCATGCCTACAATTTGTTCCATTTCTCCTGCACATTCAGAGGTACAGAAGTGGTGTCACGTAGTACAACAATAAGAAAGTGAAAATCAGGCAAGCAATTCCAACAGGAAAGAATAGGAGAGGGCAAACTGCAACAAAACAGGAGTAATTGTAAGTGTTTAGCAGGAAAATACAGTAACAGGGCATGAGATAAAGACACAAAACAAGAGAGCCCTTTCCCAGTATGCGAGGACACGTACAGAGATTTCTGCTGTAAGCCATCAGTTCCAACCTGGCTGGTGTCTACAGAAGAGTGGTTTAGGAAGCACAAGGAACAACCAGCCCATGAATTTCACTGCCAGATTGTTCATGACTGAAGCACAGGGCTGCCTGTGCCGGGCTCCCACGTCCCCCTGCCCACGGCACTGCGGATCCCAGGCCCCCCAGTCTGGCAGTGCCTGTCAGCCTCACGGCTCCTGCCAGGGGAAAATTGGGTGAGCTTAGGCAGCTACACTTCGAAGATAGCAGAAATGACTAAGCAGGACAGGAGATGAATCCTATTCAGCATTATTACCAGGCAGAGCTGAAATATAAGCCTTTGTTTTTAACTCCCGCTATCTGAGGAGCTCAAAGCACATCACAATTATTTAGCTTAGACTTTGTGAAAGGCTTGTGTGCTATTATCCCTAATTTTACCAGCTGGGAAACGGTGAGGGAGATGGATTGCGCCATACCCAGGGACACGCAGCAAGTTTGCAGCATAATAGAGCCTGATGCCTGCAGCATCACAAACTGGGTGCAATTCCCCAGGCTGTGGCCACAGGAGCTGCCAGAGGTAAACAGGTTTACCCCTCCCCACTCCCCCCCCATCAACAGACAAATACTTCCTTTCCATCCACAGCAGGAACAGAAAGGAAAAGCAGAGGAGCACAGGTCACATTTTTTGTGAAGGTTACTACAGAGAGAATTAGGCATGTAAAGGAGGACAGTAAGAACAAAATACCCTGTGTGTCTAGTTGCAAAGGACCACCTATAAGAAGACATTTGATTTTTTTGTTTTAAAAATCCCTTTTTAATGTCAGCTAAAGGGTAATTTGAAAGTGAAGGACATTTTACTCCTCTGGGGAGCTAATTACTGCAACGAGCACAGCCCAAACAGGCAAAGATGAATGTAACTCACACAGCACAACACCAGTCCTGCAGCTCACTTTGGTTAATTCACACACATGATAAGGTCAGATAAGGCACACACATGTTTCATGGAGGTAGCCAAGCTCCCAAGACAGACTCAGACAGATTAGGACATCTGTGCTTAGGATTTCCAAGTTTCACCTTTGTACAACCAGAGCAGAGCGACAAACTCCTGCAACCTCACTAGAGAAGTAAGAACAACATGAAATATAAAAAAATGTGCCAAAAAAAGTAGAATTTGGGGATGCAAAGTAAGTCCTTGCTGTTCTCACCCGGTTGAGATCATCAGCGTTATGCCATTGTTTAGCTCTGACCCTCCAAACTCCTTTACTTAGCACCAACCCTCCAAAACGCTGCCTAACAGTGGTGCCTTTCTGCAATGCAGCCAAGTAGCTCATCACAGAATCACAGGACAATTCAGGGTGGAAGGGACCTTAGGGGTCAGTAGTGCAGCCACAGGTTCAAGCAGGGTCAGCTATAAGGTCAGACAAGGCCACTCAAAGCTTGATCCTGTCAGGTCTTGAAACCCTCCAGAGATGAAGCCTTTGCAACCTTTCAGGACAGGCTGAACTGCTTATTTCGATTTTTGCCCTGGTTGTTGCTCATCTGCAAAAAGCCTGATCTCCCCAGGACACAAGCTGCTTGCTCAAGTACAGTGACAAACACTTCTCCCTGACTCTCAGGTGAAGACAACCAGAAAAGAAGAAAAACGCAGCACAGAAAGAAGAGCCCCCAAAGACTTCTATCAAAACTGGTAGGTTCTTGTCTCTGAGGCTGCCATCTCTCTCTTTGACACCTGCCCCAAGCAAAGCCACCTTCAGCCCCACTGACAGCTGGAATAAACCAGGAGCCACCGAGGTCCACGTGCCCCACATGGAGAGAAGTGACTGCTCTTAGCCAGGCTGCCAGGAGCAGACTGTGCTCCCCCAAATCCAAACTGTGACGTGACTTTCTCCCTCTGCTCTGTGCACAGACAGAGTACGTATTGGCAGCACTTGACGAAGAAGAAGGAAAGCTGCTGGCAACAAGCAGCAGCAGCTGGTATGGGATAATAAAAGTTCTTTTTTTTTTTTTTTCTTGCCTGCTACACACTCTTTCACTCTCAGCAGAGAGATTCTGGTGGCAAGTTCAACAAAAGAGACCTGCTTTCTTCTCTTGAACACTTGTCTGAGACACATGCAGCTCCTTCCCTTCCAGTGTTAAATGTCTGGCCTGCATAAATCTTCCTTCCACCTCCTGTGCCACCGAAGTCTCTCAGACACACCCTACAGATGTCCTCCCTGTCCTGGCTATAGGCTTGAAAGTGGCCACCCAGTTATACAGGTTCCTGAAGACAAATCCCTAAAGGCATGGTCTAAGTGCCCATGGACTGAGTCCTGCTCTGCAGAGGCTGCAAGTGCCTTGGGCAGCTCAGTGTCAGGAGACAAGACCCCACCCCAGCCAGCCCTGACCTCAGGTAGAGGGGCACATGGCTCTTCATCCCATCAATGCCCTTGCCCACCACCACTCCCAAGCCTGGCACGGTGTAGAAACTTCACCACAGTGGTGAAAAACCAGCCAAAAATCCACACAGAGCCCCTGGGAGCCATCACAGGCAATGCAGGACACAGGGGAACAGGGCAGAGGCCAAGGCACCAACACACCCAGGCAGGATGAAACCAGGGAGAAACAGCAGAGAGCAGAAGTGTGGCCAGGCTGACAGGCCAGCCACTGAATAGCACCATGAGGCCTCTCTGCCCTCTGTGACCTAAGCCTGGCTGGAGGAAGGTCCTGGTGACCATCCCTGCAGTATCCACCACCAGTTCCACAGCTTCACCCACTGCAAATGCAGCTGTATCCCAGTGCTCCTTGTTCTTCAAGTCTGCACTCACATTGCTTCCTCCCAATCTATGGTACTGTGGGGACTGTGGTGTCCTCCCATCCAAACCCCTTTCATTTTTTTTGCTTCAACTTGTTTAGGATTGATGCTGTACAGCTGCTTCCCCCAAAATAAAGACTAAAAGAGCTGCCACCCCCTCAAGTGCTTTGAAACCTTTCCTCCCGCTCTATCACTACCTGTTTAAGAAAAACCTCAAAGCTTGATTTCTTCCCTCAAATCACTTACTCTGAAAAAGATCTCAACGTTTTTGGGAGCACAGATGAAAAAACACCGAGATAAAAGTCTGAAACTTCTGAAGAGGTTAGACCTGGGCCTCCTCACTGTTATCTAAGTAAGGGTACAGGCACACAAACAATTCATTGCAGAGATACAGTGGAGTACAAATTTGCAGTGACTCACGCTCTTTGAAGGAACTGCCATGTGCTCAGTTCTACCCTGCAGCAAAGCACAAGTTTAGCCATCAACAGGAGAAGCACAAAAACCAGCACCTCAGTTTGCACAGCACTCCTGCAGCTTCACCACCTAAATTACTGCGCAAAAACCTCCTCTTCTTCCTATATTTCAAGAGTTATTAAGAAAAGGAATAATTCCAATGACAGCCTGGAAAATACTGTTGTCTTGTCAGTGGTGATGCTGTGCTTCTGGGATGCTGCTTTCCTTCACCTGCAAATCCTCTGCTCTCCTTCTTAAAAAAGTAAAGGAACAGCCCACATACTTCACAGAGTCAGCAACAAGCAGGACCCCAATACAATTGTGTGCATAGTCTATGATTTAATCAGCCCAATTTAAGTTTGGTATATCTCCCCTCTTCAGTATGCTCAAGTGTTTTCCAAATTCAACCACCAAGTCAAAATTCCTATCAGTTGCTTAGAAAGCTGCTTCCAAAAGCAGACAAGTCTTCAGTCATTAGTGCCTAGCAGGAGTCTAACATGCAAGATCTCCCTTTAGTCAGGAGAGAATGACGTACTTAATTTAAACAAAGATGGACTGCTCTCGAGATTTGATCTCTTCTGTCTTCTGATGGCAGATATTACCTGGACATCTACCTGAGGCCGTGAGACTGGTGGTTAAACAGGTGGCAGACAACTCATGAGATCTTCCAAAATATTTTCCTGCCACCCTGAGTAGAAGAGCATGAACTAGGCTCAGCAACTTTGTGTCAGCTTCAGGGAACTGAAATCTGAAGGCAAACAACGGAGTTGCAGACTTTGTACATGGGCTAATCCTTTCTCATAAATCAATCACAAGGCCACGGTTCCAAAACATCCTGAAGAGCTGCACCTCCCTCAGCACCTGAAAGTCAGTCTGAGGCATCCTAAATTCTTCTCTTAACACATCTCACAACCCAGGCATAACTCCATCTTCCCAAAGATGCAGCTCAGAGGGGGATGAGAAGAGGAGCAGTAAGATACAGAAAGATACAGTTTGTGAAGCAACTGAAGGAAATTGAAGACCAGTGAAGATTAAGCCTTGATACACACGTTCGCATGGCAGAAGGCCCTTGAACCACATGACTGGCCTCATTCCTAGCTTCAGCGAGATTAGCACTTGTGCTGCATGCCTAAATTCAGATAAGAGTCCCACAGAGTGCCTGGGGAGCACTTCTTACCCCAGGCCACCAGAGACATCAGGTCCTCAAAGCGGTACTAGACCGTGTCCAAAGTCTCATGAAGGGAAAGGAATCTGGAGTGGTGACACTAATAATGGGAGAGGGACAACCAGTCATGCTTGCTGCTCATGAGGTGGATAGAAGTGTACTTTCAAGCCAAAATGACATGTCTCTGAAGCTGACAAGATTATTTTTTAGCAGCCTCAGAGCCCTGGAGACACAGCCTTCAACAATGCTCAGATGGCAGGAGCAGAACACATCCCAGCTGCTCTGCTGCAAGGTGGAAAAGGGGAGAAACTCCTCCTTCAGCTCTTTCCTCAAGCCACGGGACACAACAATTCCAAGGTCCCAAAGCAGCAAGCCTAAAATCAACACTGCTTCAAACCCATCCACTTCACACATAAGTGGAGAGAACAGAGATGCTAACAAACCTGTCTCCCTCCAGGCTTTGCTGCTGCCAGAGAAGAGCCACTCAATCTAATGAGTCAATTAAAAATTCATAACTGGATGAACCAAAAAAAAAAAGTTTGGTTCTTTTTCTGAGAAAATGAGAACAGTAACTCTCTGCAGAAACAAAACCAGCCTGAAAGTCCCCAGCCTGTAGTTGAGAGCTAAAATAATGGGAAAACAGAAAGGACAAGTGATCTTCCCAGCTTTGCAGAGAGGAGCCCATTTCCCCAGCAGGATTTCAGGGTCCAGCAAGGCTGAAGTCAGCACCACTTCCCATGAATGGGAGGCAGAGGGAAGGCTCTCTGTAAGGGCCTGTTGTCTACAGGTCATTGCAGGGAGCACTCTGAAAAATTCAGTTTCTGTCAGAGTTTGACTAAACCACAGAAAGCACCTTACACAGATGCACACGTCCAAAATGCAAGTGACCCCAAGTCCTTTCTGAAGTGAATTTTCAGAAATGAATTAAGCTAAACCAAATTAGGGCCTCAAATCCTGAGCATCCATGAAGGGGCGTAATGTGATTTAACTAATCCACTAAAAGTTACTTTAGATCAATTTTCTTGAGTATCTCTGACACATGTAAGCCCCGAAGCCAATGTCCTCAAAGCGCTGTTCATGGGTGTCCATGACTCCCAAATCTCACTGGTTTGTAGCTGTGGAAAGGGCAGGACAGAGCAAAAGAAGACCACCCAGCTTTGACTCCCAGACCCTTGGAGAGTCAAGGAGGAGCTTCTCACTGCCCAGCCACTGGATTTGCTTACTGTGCTCAGCTGCAGCTCCCTGGCAGAGCAACTCAGAACCCATCCAACCCCACCCTGCCCCCAGGCACGTTTTTTCAGCGGGTGTTGGCTTCCATGGGTTTCACTCCCCGAGGTGGCTTAACAGCAGCAGCTCTGACTCAGTCTTGTTTGAACTGCAGTGGGAACTGCAAACCTGGACACCTAAAGCAAATCACAGAACTACAAATAAAAAATAGAATACTCAGGCATCTACCTCCCAACTGCTCATGCATGACAGATGGCAAAAAAGGCACTTACTTAAATAAGCACCTTCACCTATGCTGTGGAGCTTCACCTGGGGGAGAGGCTGGGTTGGCACCTCTGAAGGAAAGAAGCCAAGGCCATGCAAGCTAGAGGCAAGAAGCTCAACCCAAAGGAAGGCTATTGTGATTTAAATAATATCCTGGCTCCTTTCACACTGGATTTCTTGTATCAACACAGCCTGAACCAGCAACTCCACCATGGGCTGGATAAGGTCAAAGTGGTTTCCAAGCTGCAGGCTCACAGACACCTCCCAAGGAAAGCAAGCCTGCTTGCTGTCTGTGGGCTTGAATTTGCTAGAGGTGTCTGTGCTGGGAAGGAGCTCTTTTAGGGGTCTTTCAGCCAAAGAGTTGGATGGAAGCCATTTGACTGCTGTTAGCTGAGTTAGACACTTCAAATGCAACCCTGTTTTGAGCTACAGAAGGCAGGCTGAAGCTTGAAAAGGTCAAAGCTTCTAGTCAGAGAAGTGCTGTGGAAATACTCCAGATTTTAAAGAACCTGTTTTCGATTCTTCTAACGCTAACCAAAAAAANACTCATCTACAGACAGTTCAATCTGATCAGTGTGCTGGTTTCAGGATGCATTCAGCACTGCTGTAAGAATCTGAAGATGACCATCTCTCCTGTACCCTTTTATGTGCTGCTCATTATTACTCCTCTCTTCCCTGCTCAGTTATTTCACCACCCTTGGCAAACAGCTCTCTCATCTGTGACTTGTGCTATATGATACAGACTCCCTGCTCCTTTCCCTCTGCGCAAATCAGTTCCACGTCCGTCTTGCTTTCAGCCACGGCTTCAAACGTTCCTCTGCCCGGCTGTGCTGCCTGGTGCCTCATTTTTATAAATGCCTTATTAGTGAAGAAAGCTTCCTATTCCCTGTGCCTCTAAACCTGCAGTTCACACCACTGTGCCACCTGCTCTCTGCTCCGCTTCTCCCTCAGGGGATTTTCATCTGACAGCCCGCGCAGACCACACTGCACACTGGGTTTTGAAGGGGACACCACGAGCAGGACAGCTTACCCACGAGGTTCATCTTGGCGCTGTAGCTGCCGAAGTACCTCTCGTCGGTGTTGGGGGTGTGGCACTCGTACTGGCCGGCGTCGCGCTCCTGCAGCTCGGTGATGTGCAGCAGGACGGCGTCGCCCTGCAGCCGCTCCACGAAGATGCCGCGGCTGCGCACGCGCTGCGTGTAGATGGCGTAGGGGAACGAGGGGTCCACGGTGCTGACGATCTGCACCTCCCTCTCGGGGGCCGAGGGCAGGTAGATGGACCACTGGAAGTTCTGCTCGGCCGGGCCCTGGTAGCCGCTGACCTTGCACCACAGGGTGACGTGGGAGCCCTCCGTGCGGTACAGGGGTCCCTCCTGCACCGTCACTTGCCGCTGGGCCAGTGCCATGCCTGTGGGGAGGAGAGGAGTCCAGCGTTACAGACCGGCAGGCAATCCCCTCACCTACACCCATCCTACCCCTTTTCCATGGCCACGCTGGACAAGGCAAGTCCTCGCATCCCATCAGGTTCCAGCCCAGCACCCCCCGAGTCACAGTGCAAAATTCCTGCTGACTCAATGGAAGTGTTTTAAAAAACACCCTATGAAAGAAGCAGCGCTGAAGTAACAGAAACCCCTTGTTTGGGAGCGTTAAGAACCCAGGCGTGAAAGGGCAATGCACCACACAGTAACAAACCAGAAACTCGAGGTGACAGGTCTTTGTTTTCAGTACTTTTACTTTCCAGCTCTTATCACTCCATGGAGAGAGGCCCTTGTGCAAGACATGGGGCTACACTCCCTCTCTCCAGTTGTTGGGCCACCCAACTCCAATGCCTGAGGCACTTGTTCTCCATCAGCAAACCTGCCAGAGGCTTCAGCTGGAACAAAATCCCATTCTTCTTCCCCAAACCCAGCACACCTTCTCCATTCTCTCTAACGCTTGCAAAGGCGCACAGAGAAATATCAGATTTTCGGCACTGCCTCCCCAGGTCTATTTGAAAGGTGTGCATTTAGTACATAACAAACCCAATTAAAGTTAATGGAGGGAGTGGGTCCATCACACTAAAGCTCAGTGCCCCTGGCTGCTGAAGTCAGGGCCCAGCACTGTACACACACAAACATGTGCAGCACAAAACAAAGGCAGCCCCGCAGCACGGCGACTGCGATCCGCTGTATTTTTACACAGATTATGGATGGCTGGCCCTTGGGCTCATGGCACATTACCAGCACAGCCCTCCAGGGGCCAGATAAATTACAGCAATCTATCTTGTTTGTTGCTACATCAAAGGCTCGAGGTCTGGAGACCAGGGTGGGTGTTCATCGGTTATTGAGTTACCAGCAGCATGCACACATGGCAAGGCCAATCACCCTGGCTTCAGTGACTGCTTGCCTGCCATCAGAAAACAGCAATAAGCCGATTTAAAGCAGGTCCTGCATAATCACGTTTGCAAATTTCATCCTCTCTGTGCGTGTGGATGTTGGGGGTTTCCCCCCCTCCTCCAATTTTCAATAACAATGCTCAAGTCCAGAGAAGAAATTTAACCTTTCGAAAACTGGCACCTTGCAGGTGAAGAGGTAGCCTTGAATCTGGGGTTTATTGATTCAATCCCACCCTCTGGACATCGATGTCCAGAAACGAAGTTTTTCTCCACAGCCAGCCTGGACTGGAGCCAGGAGAGACGGTTCTTAGCAGCTTAAAACAAATTGTGAAAAATGGGTTCAGCACATCCATCAGGGCATGCAGCTGAACAGATGGAGTGCAATTCAAACTATTAACTTGGGCTCAGCTTGCTGCTGCTCCAAATTATGTTTCTTTTTACTCTTTATGAAATAATGTGATTTAAGGGGAGGACGGGGAAAGCTAGCACATTTGAAACAAATAGGGAGAGGAACAACAGAGGCAAACACTCCCCCACTGTTTGCTGTACCAATCTCTTCATCCTGGGGAAAGATACTGCTAGAGACAACTCACACATCTAAAGTGCAGACAAGCCTCTTCTCTCACCCCACAAGGGCCAAAGGACAAAGCAAATACTGCAGCCTTTGAAGTGAACTGTTTTCAAAGCAGCAGGAAGGGCAAGATCTTTATTACACACCTAAAGACAGCTCATAATCCAATTTCTGTATGCACATGCAGCCTTTGCTACAGCATACAGATATCCCACCTGCAATGACAATTAAAATTGCACCACAAGGTAAATATGCAGTGGTAGGAACTAAAAGTTGCACCCACAACGCTCATTCAGGTATTTCTCAGCTAAGTGCGTAACTTTGTTTACCAGGCTTTTAACATGGTGTTGGATTTTTTACACAGGAGTTTTCCAGCTATCTGGTTAAAAAGAGATGGGTATCGGACTTTCCAAAGCTCAGTGGAAGATCACAACCCTGGGGACCCACAGCACACGTTTTTGGTAGATGTCAAATCTCACCACCATCATGGCCAGCAGGTTGCTGTCCCAGAGGTGAGACACGAAGGTTCAGAAGTTGGATGAACAGGCTGGATCTTCAGAGGAGCAGGGAACAGCACATCCTCAGTGCTGCAAACTCCTGCTCCAACTCAGTTGGGTACAAATGCTTTGCAACACTTCAAAAAAAATCCCAAACAGCAGAAGCAGAAATACTTCTCCAAAACTATTTTAATCAAGAAAGGAAAGAAGAAAAACAATCAGCCTGAGGCAGACATCCACCAGTACATGTTGTCCTCAAACAGTTACCTTTTGCATGATGTTTGGCATTTTGCAAGCTCTGGGAATTGCTACATCCACAGCACACAGTATTAAGAAGAGAACTGCATTTCTCAGCGAGCAAGTGCTCTGATTAACAAAAATAACGTGCCTGAGATCCCATTTAAACTCTTATCATTCCCTCTTGAAGTGAGAGAAGAGCTCACTGCAGGAGGAGCTGTGTGCTCCACACCTTCCCCAGGACACCCAGGAGACAGTGATGGTGGTATTTGGCTGGCACTGTACTGGCACAGCTGGCTTTTAATTGCAAATCCAACATAATTTACTGACAACGCAAGGGCTGATAGGGAGGAGGTAGCGAGCCAAGTGCTACTTTAAAATTAATAAGAAATTATAGGCTTGTGCATCTGTTTTTTTCCACAAGACAGCAAATCCCATGAGATAAGGAGGAAGCCATTCCCTGATCCTCATCACCTACAGATCAGGGCCGTTGTTGACAGCCTTTAGAGCCAGGAGCAAGCCAAACAACAGCCAGGCAGCTCTCAGCTTACCCATCTCCCAGCTCCTGGAGGTGCACGGGGGATAAGAGCAGTGGCAAGAGGGGACAGTGCTGCCAGGTGATCAGACTCAAGCAACAAGGGACAGTGATGGCTCAGGAACCTCAGATGCCCAGTCCCTGCACCTCCCCTGTGCCACCCCACCCAGCAGGCTCCAGGGCCACAGCAAATGTCATGGGAAACAGCTCTGAAAAGCCAAGAGAAAAATGCAATGTCAGAGGCACACAGTCATTCGAGTCTCCCTTGTCACACCACAGCCAGGATTTCAATGCCTCTCCAAGGAAGAAAGGAGCAGGAAAGGAGCATCAAGCATCCCTGACAGCCAGGCATCTCCCCCAGCAGTGCTGCAGCTCAGCTTCTGAGTACACTGTGTCTTTGCAAAATCTGTACCCTCTCGGCAACCTCAGACGATTTTGACAAGATCTGACATTTCCACGGAGACACACGCAGAGCTCAGAGCTTGCTCAGGTTTTCCACACTCAGTTGGTCATTTCAGGTGCCTGATCTGAAGTACTTTGAAGATGCCCCACTTTCAAAAAGTGCCAAACATTTACCCTCTGGGAAGGAGGTGGACTTTCAGGTCCCTTTCAGAAGAACAGGCGTGTGAAATTTTAGCTGAGAACATTGACTCAAGGCTTATTGCGAGGGACAGGTGGGTGTAATGAAAGAAAGGATGCCTGAGCACACAGAAACTCTGCCACAGCACTGACAGACAGATCAAAAGAGTAAATAAAAAACTCATGACAGAATTATGAAGAGCCTCTTGCACAAATATTCTCCCCATCTCAGACCATATGGGTTATGTCTGCACCACATCCAAAGGCACTACAGCAGTTGCACCAAATTATCTTAGTATCAGTAATCACTGCCAGTAGCCATGGGTCTCTAATCATTAGAGAGCAACTAAAAAAGTCTCAACATTTTTCCATATCTTCTATAAGCACGGGGCTAACAGTGCTGAACACCAAATGGATTACACAGTTTGAGGGGATATTTCTACCCCTGCAGCTTTACAGCAGTTTTCCTCCACTGAGAAGCTCAGTTATTTGTCAATAACTGACAATACTAATCCTGAATTTCCTTTAAAAATTACTTTGTGCCTTTGACTTATTGGACAGAAAACATTTCCAAAGAGATCCCTCTTCTTTTCACAAATACAGAGCATGCATCTGGATTTTGTTGTTGTCGCTGTTGTCTGTGCAACTTACAGGTGCTCCTGAGAAAGCGTCAAGAGAAGAGCAACAACGATGATAAACACTAGGGAATGGCTTTTCTGTCAGAAATAATGGAGTCTGGAAAAAAAAGGTGACTTGAAGGGGATCTGGTAAAGGTTTTTTCGCTAATATATATACCATAGCAAGGATGGTCAAGAATTTGACCCTTTACTGTCTCTTCTAGTTTAAAAACCAAGGGCTGGGAACTGAAACTGGTCAGATCCAGATCTATAACAAGTGAGGCAATTTTTGCTGCTGCACACAGCAGACCTGTGGATGCCCTTGCCCAAGGACACTGGGGGTAAGGAAAAAGTTTACATGTGTCAAAATATGAGTGGGACAAGCATGTGAAAGAGGGCTACTAAATACATAAATCACATCAGGTTTGTACGGCTCCCAAAAGCAGCTACAATTGCACAGCTGCCTGCCTGCAGCTTTTTGAGGAGTGATGCTGAGCAAGGTGCAGGATTTACTCTGAACTGGTACAGCTGTCACTGTGCCCCTTCACAACCCATGTCATTGCAGACCATACACTTCAACAATGTGGGGCACATCTGGTCTGCAGACTATGCCTTGGTTATAGTTATACTACAACAGAAGCTAAAAAAAGGACCATTTCAGCTTCTTCTCTAAGAGCATGACTATTTCTGCTCTGTACAACCGAACTGGTTCCCTCAAAACATCCTTAGAACTGACATGGGAGCTTGTGCCCCTATGCTCATGGGAAGGGAAGGGGAGCGTGCATAAATCCTACTTGGCTGTGACAAATCAGCATCTGTGGCAGACCACAGGACCTGGCAGAAAGTCCCCAGTAATGAAGACAATTCAGACACAAGTGCTAAAGCATCTAATTCTGAGCTTGAGAGATGCTCTGGGCAAGCTCAACACAAGAGCAGGTGCGAGTGCACCACAGGCTGTGGCCACTGCTGCCCTCCTGCAGGTCCTGGGGGCAGGGGACCTGCAGGAGCCCAGGCTGACCACCCAGCTGGCCCCTGCACTCCAATGCACAGGATGGTGCTGTCTGAGGTGAGGCAAGTGCCAGCAGACTTCAGGCCTTTGCTTCCAGTGAATGTCTCAGGGACAGTGAGCATCCTCCGAGCTTGTATTCCATCTTAATTCAGATTAACTTTTCAGTCTCACTTATGCATGAAACCCCCCAGGGGATGGCCCTTCCTCTCTCCCTTCTGTCACCCACAGAGGATGCAAACACACCTTGCCAAACCCAGCCCATTACTTAGTCCCTGCTTTTCCTCTGGACTCCACAGCAGGGCTGATAGCCACGAAACAGTAATTCATTTCAAGAAGGCTCTTCCAAGCTCACCATTGTTCAGACACTGAGAACACTTCTCCAAGCAGCCATTATTTTTTTTCCCCATGGGCTGAAGACTAATAAAATCTCTGAGGGAGACTCTGCTCCACCAGGCAACACCAAAACAGAGACAATCTTTTAGCAGCACACACCTGCTATTCTGTGAAGTCTCCTGTTAAGGCACACAACCAAAAATTGGGTTTGAGCTTAATTTTTGCATAAATGAGTCACAGCAGGAACAATCTCCATACACTGCAACCTGCTGCCAGATGGAAAAAAACAATGCTATCAGAAGAAAACATGTGGTAAGCCCCCTCCCATCCCCCCAGTATGGTAAAGCCTCATTCTGGGAAAATACAGTCTTTTGCTTGGTGTATTTTTTTTTGTCATGCCAAGAGAGCTCAGTGTACTGAAAGGCTGGCTGGAACCACCTGCAGAACAACTCTGTCCCCATCCTCCACCCTTCTGCTTTAATGTTTAAATGGTGGAACCAAAGGGATGCCTGATCCCAAATCCTCCTCTTCCACTCCTGCCACCATCCCACCGCTCCCAGCACATGGACCATCTTTCCTAAACCATAAAGCTATTCATCCCTCATTCAAATTCCTCCCACTGCTAAGACAACTAAGGATGGCTAAGTGGCGAGGTCAGCCAGGAGCAATTTATACAATAATTGGTATGGAAATATCAGAATCAGAGGGGAAATATCAAAGCATGGGCAAACTAGACAGGAGCCGCCAACAAAGCTCTTTGTTCTTCCAACACCACTGCCTTCCCTTGTCTCTGCTCACTGCTCTGTCTCACTTCCACAGCAGACGTTTACTGCCTTTCAAGAAAAAATGTTTTCAATAAATATGAAAGAGATGACATTTCTTTTAATCACCACATATTGTTGTGGTCTGTGACTAGCTTCCCAAGTTCTGACTGCAGAAGAGGTCCTGTACCTCTGCTATAATTATGCATCCAGTCAGACATCCAAACCCCTCGCCAAGATCAGAGCCATTTTGCATCCTTTGGTTCTTCTTAGATCTGGCCCTTATATTGACAGAAGGCTTCCTTATTTTTCCCCAGTATGGCATTGGTATTCTGCAGATGCACAGTGTGCAATGTGATCTGCCCTTGTCATTTCTTCCCTCCCCCTTTTTTAAGCAAACTACATCCTGTATGGATATCACATTCCTCTAACTGCTCCTTCCCTGTTCTACAATTAGGCATGGTAAAATATGCTAAGTTTTAACACCACCTTAGAACAGCATATTCTTGAGCCACAGATCATCTGTATTACTGCAACCTTTAAACTTCTAAAAATGCTGAAAGGATGAAATAATAATTCGTTATCTACATTGGACACTGCAAAGACAAGAAACAATAGGCTTGGACTTGAAAAGCAGAGATTCAGACTGGTCATGGGAATTGGCTAAATGCTGCATTTCCCAGAAGCTAAGAAAGTGAGGCACCAGAGAGTCTCTGTGAGACTGAGGCATCTCACACTACAGCCTCCTCTAATAGACATTTACTTTCTTCAAGGATACCATAAGGCAGAGATGAACCTGCCCCAGGGGATGCATGATACAAGATCTCCCCACTCTTACGGTTCTATCACTCTCCATCATCCCACCAGAAAGTATATTTAAAGTCACTTTGCTGCACAGAAGCCTGAAACTACTCTTTAATCTACCACAGCTTTACTTTGAAAAGTCAAAGTACTCAGCATCCAGAGGCCAGCCAGACACGCCTGTGGTCAGAAAAAAGAGCAATACCCATAATAAGCAAAGGAAGGATGGCTGGGCAGCCCTTCTGCACACAGATCCCAGAGCTCTGGAGCTCATGGTGCTCAGCCTCCTCAATTCACAAGGGCTTTGAAGCACTTGGTGGCACAAGATGTACCTGGATGTAAAAAGTAAGTAACAACACTTGCTGGTGCACGAGGGACAGGCTGAGCTGGCTGCCCTGCTGGTTCAGTTTCCTACGGGTAAATGACTGTTGGGGGCTCAAATATCTTTGTGCAACACACCTACTGCTTATTGCAGTTTTATTACTTTGCTGCAAAGATGCCAAGAAAAAAAGAATCCCTTATAACCTGCAATCCTTGTATTCACCAAAGTTTTGACTAACCCCACAGAATGCCAGCTCTTTTCTGTACTTAAGGTAGAGCTTGTCCCATGAGTCATTTAATCAACTATTTCTCTACCTCCAAGGTCAGAACACGACCTTTGCAGCCCTTTCCCATCTCTCAGATCAGCATGTTCTTCACATTGTTACCCTTATCATCCTGGGAAGAACAGGCGAGCAGAAGCTCCCTGGCAGATTCTGCTTATATTGGGAGTATGCAGGCAGGAAGTGTTGGATTGCCCACGCACTGCTTCCAACTTGCACTGCTCCTCGTGCCTTATCCTCAGGAGCTTCTTCTTCCTCACAGCCCACTGAATGCATGCCCCAGTGACTTGTATCACTGCTGCTGGTTCCAGGTCTGGTTAAGCACTACAATACAAAGCAGCACTTACAGCCTTCTGCTGGAATGCCCAAGGCAAAGCCTACTTTTACATTTTCCAATGAAAAGCAGTGATGGCTGCATTACTACCTCCCCAGCCTGAGTTTTGAAGCTGTCACCATAGGTACTCCCTTGTAAGATTTAGTGCAGACCTGCACAAAAAGTGAAGTCTCCTAAGATTCCTATGTGTGCTTTTTCTTCTGTTCTTTTAGCTCTTAAAATATATGTAAGGACACACCATTTACCCTGGTGTCTCTAGTACTGCTCCCAGACCTCTAAAAGATTCAGCATTGCCATTCTAGTACCAAAGCTATGAATCACCAACACACATTTTGGACTGCTGAACTCTTAGCTGGGATGTGCTCCCAGCCTATCAAGAGGAGGGGGTGAAATGAAATTGTTTTGAGCATCAAAGCTAGGCAGGAAATTTCTGACATAGTTCATTATGCCCTCCAGCCCCTGTATTTCTTTTTATTATCCTTCTTTAGTCTTCAAGTCCTACATGTTCAGCGTCCAGGGTCACTCTAAGAATTGTCAAACATTATTCCCTGTGCTATCACTCACTCTCAGACAATAAGAAACTTCATTTTGTTTCACAGTCAATAACGTTTTAATGTCACTTCTTTTTTCGTTTTCCTGCACGCTCTGCAATCCGTTCCAATATTAAAAACCAGAATGTCCCTATTATTGCTGTAATTCACCTCATAACATCCCAGATGCTTAAAATACTCTCCCAGGAGAAAAGAGTGTAGAGTCCCAAATCTCACCTTCACATTATCCTTGCCAAGAGGAAACAGCATTTACTACCCAGCCTTTCATTAAAGGAATTCCCTTTCTTTCATGAAGAGATCTCTTATAATACTTCTGATGCTTTCTTACCTTCCCTCCAATTTATTTTTCCTAAAGAAAAACAAAGCTTCTTGTTCTCTTTATTTAAAACACAGGGAGGAAGGACAGACATACAAGTGCTTCCCTCCACCTCCAAAGAGAACCACCAGTGTTTTGGCCCATCTTTCCATACTCCTTGGAGTTGTTTATTTGGTTTCCTGCCCTTTCCTCCCTTGCTTTCAAGTGACTCCAGATTTTCCCTTACTTTGGTAAGGATGACACTTAGGAGTTCAGCACCCTCATTTTCTCTGAAATGCTGAAAGGATGAAATAATAATTTGTAATCCACGTTGGACACTGCAACTTTTACTTGCATCTTTGTTCTTCCAGGCAGGGCCAGAGCATCTTCTTTTTGACCTCCAAACTGGAAGCCTCAGGCAGCCATTCATTAATTGCTTAACCCCGAATCGATTATCTTCTAGAGAGAGAAACTTAACAACAATCTGTTAAATATTGACAGGCTGGAAGAGCTGATGACAAACTGTCCTGCTGCACATTCCTTCCTACCTCCCAGAGCACACCATTCCTCCCAGCTGTATCCTTAGGCACAGGTCTGCACCTGCTCCCCACCTCCTTTGGAGCACACAGCTCTGGAGAAATAACACTAAAGAAAAGTTCTAAAATGTAATATCCAGAAAAGAATGCAGCCCGGGCAATCTCTCCCTCTTCCTTCTGGCATGCTAAAAAGAAGCATTTGTGCCCCTCAGCCACAACCATTCAAATTGCAAGGCAAAGCTGCCATCTTGTACTTCTTCAGCAGAAAGAGCTTTCAGGTAAACAGCAAATTGACTTATCCCAAATGTCAAGTGCACTGGCTAAAAGCATGCATTTCTCCAAGAGAGTTTTCCCACCCCACCATAAAGGATCACAAGAATATGAAGTATAGCCCATACAGCAGCAGTTTCCATTTCCTCCCCACAAATTCATCTGGGTTCTTCCCTGTTCACTAAGCAGCAAGATGCTGCCTCTCAAACTTCTGTGATTCAGTCAGACAGCATCCATGAAAGACAGACAAAAATCCAGGGAGGTTCTTCAGCTACCTGCTCCCTTTTATTGCTAATTAAGATGTTTGAACTCCTTGTCTGCATACACTATCATTTATTAGTCTGACATGCTACACAGACTAGCAGCAGTTGTCACCAAACTACCAAGGCTCTCATTTCAAATGGGAGGACAGGATCTTTCTGGCATTTGGAAAGGAAAATAGAACAAAACAAAACAAAACACGGGATGCAGAAGCATTTTTTGTTACTATTTCTTCCAGGCTGGAAGGGAGAAAGGTACAATCATTCCCTCCCAAGCACAGTATTGCTATCAGTGGATAAGAAGGACAATTAAGCCATTCTCCTCCCTGAGGAGGAACAAGCCCACGTAGCAGGGGGAACTGATCAGCTGGAAAGCACAGGAAGACCCTTTTTGTACTAAACAAACAAACAAAAACAACCCACAGCAGCGAGGGGTAACTGCACACTGGCACAAGCTGCCTCAAGAGATTGTGGAGTCTCCATTCAAAAGTCATCTGGATATGATCCTGAGCAACCTGCAGGGGGCTTGGATGATCTCCAAAGGTCCTTTCCAACCTCAACCACTGAGTGAAGGACTCTCCAAAAGGACTGCACTCATTTACCACTGCTGTAGACTCAGTTACCTCAGCCCAGCACCTACTCAAAGCAGCCTCGCTGCAACAGATTCTCTACAGAGAGAAGAGTGGCAACAACACCCTCATCCCAGGAGATTCAGTTGAAAAACGTGGTTTCACAATGCAGTTAAGCTGATCTAGGTACCAGCTGCCATGGTAAAAAAGCAGTCTTGCTTTCCCACTCACTTTATTCCTAGCAACATACACTCCTCTCCCCATGCTTGACCTGTACACGCGCTGAAAAAAGAATGACCCAAGGAAAGATTGCTCACTAAGAGAGCAGGAACACTTCTTTCTTTGGGGGACAGGGGCACACAACCCTTTTAATTAGCAGCTGGGATATTCCAGCAGCTCAGCCACGCTGTGAGACAGCACCTTCAGACAGGCAGCAGATGGGTCAGGAGAGGGCAGGGAGGGAGAGCAGGGCAGAGTGTGAGGAAGCACCAAGGTCTCTCTCTGCTGGGAGACCCTGATGGAAGGTCTCCAACAGGCCTTGTGCAAAGGCAGCAAGTGAAGAAGTGCTGCAGGTGTCTGCTGCAGGTTACTCCCCATCACACAGAGTAAAATAAAAGGGCTCCAAGACACCACTTTTAGCAAGCAACCCTAAGAGCAGGAGACTTAATGAAGCCCAGCTTCCCGTGCCTTCAGGAGGGAGGCTGTCTCTGAGACTAATGACTCGACTGCGAGCTCCAGCTGGAGCTTCTCCTGCACCTGCCACAGTCATTTGGAGGCACTGCTGAAGTCCTTGAAGAAAAGGGTCTCCTTCAGCCCCCTGTCCCTGCCCTGACTCAGCTACCTGCTCTTCACAAGGCTTGCAGGAGCTCGTTTATTTCCAAGCTCTCCACTGCTGTCAAATTTGCGTAAAATTGGCCAAAGGGCTTCCAGGTTATGCGGAAAGGGGTGGCAAAGGCAGCAGGATCAGATAAGCCCTCTTTCTCTGAGAACCCAGCCTGAGGAAACACAATGAGAGGCAGAGGCTGGGAATCAAAAACCACAGAGGGAAGAAGCACTAAAAAGAAGAGGCAGAACAAGGCTAAGAAGGGCTTTAAAAGGGAAGACACACATCGTGCATTTGGCACAGCAGAGGAGGAGGAACTAATTTGAGAGTTCAGGGGAATTGGCAGACAGCAAAAAACCTGAACGGATTTCAGAGGCAGAGATGGACAGGAAATGCTGCAGCTCACACTCCTTAAGCAGAAAGGCCCAGGTGCGTGCACATGCATGTAAGTAAGCACCAGAGACAGAGGTTAAAATGTTCAATTGAACAGAAATACGAGCCTGTAACATCAGCAGAGAGAGGCCAGTCCAGTTTTTACAAGTGGACAAAATTACAAAGAGGCAGGGACTGTAGGAAGATGTGGACAGGGTCATGGAATAGACCCCTTGTAGCCACACAAAAACAAACCCTGAAGCTGGTATACAGGGCAAACTCAAGAGGTTGTAAGAAAAGTTCTGTCAGAGAGGCAGGAAAAGACAAAGACAACAGAACTTGGAGGAAATCTCTCCAGAAAGAGACCAGAACTGATTATTGTAAGGTCAGTTACAAAGTCGAGAAAGGCAACATTTGATCACAACCCAGATATAGAGCAGTGGGGGCTATTAAGAAAGCCCCTGAGAAGTAAATCACAGAGACAGACTAAAGTGGCAGAGAGCTGGGAGGCAAAAGCTCCAGACAGAGCATCCCATGGGGCTCGCAGAGGACACAGCAGCTGCTGGAGGAGGAGGGGATAAAGCAGCTTTGCACTGAGGGAGAGAGGCTATGAGTAGGAAAACAAATGACAGAGACAAGGGAAAATGAGTTGGGATCCTTAAGACAAGCAAAAGGTGAGAAGTTCTACCTTCGTGAAAAGCATGGAGAAGGAAAGAGGACAGAGCAAACCAACAGGTGAAGACAGACCCTCATTTGCATGCCAGTTCTCTTCCTAAAGTTGCTACAGTTTGAGAAGCAAATCTGAAGGTGGAGAAGGGGCTATCCAAGTTTGGGGGGAATACAACCATCAGCAATCAGTAAAGCAAAAGTTAGAAGTGTTTACGAGGGACAAGGCAGAGGGAAGAGGCCCAGCTCTGAGATGGAGAGGTCAGCATGGGCAGAGGATTCATGCCAGCCTTGCATCACTGCATGACAGCAGGGGCAGAAGCAGCAGATGGTGGGGCTGGAGATGGGAAGAGAGGGCAGAAAAAGTGTCCCAGGGATGGGGGAAGATGCCATTGCATTGGTGGTGTAAACAGCTATGGGGCAGAAATACTGATAAAAGAGTAGTGAGGGGAAATCCAAGTCCAGGATGCACAAAAACAGCAGCACCAGGAGTGGTGGGGGAGGGAAAAAAAACAGAAAGACCCTGAAGGGGAGGAGCACTGCTGACCAAAAAATCATCATGCAAAAGCCTGGCTGGCAAGCCAGGTACCTCACCAAGCACAGAGAGGAGTGACTCTGGAATAACCAACAAGAGGGGCCCCAGCCTTCAGCACCAACACAGGAACCACACACGAGAGATTTAACACAGAAAGGGACATGACCTTAACGACTTCAAGTCTCATTTGATGTATGGAGTCTGGGAAAAGCTGAAAGTTGGATTTTTTCAGGATTACAGCATCAGCTCAGCAACACCACACCTCGGGCACCAGTCCAAATGCCCTTCTGCCTCCCAGAGCAGCACATCCACGAGATGAGATGGGGCAGCACAGCCTGAGAGATGCTCCAAAGGTGATACACCCTGACTCCAGCAAGAGCAGACCTGCCACTTTTGTAGGGCTTTAGGGTTTACCTAGGGTTTTCAGGGTTTACCTGAAGGTCTGAAAGAAAGCAGAGTCCCAGCTTCTAGACACAGACAGTGTGTTTGGGGGTGACTAAACAGCATTCGTCACTAAACAAAAAAACTTTTCCTAATCAGCTGAGAAAAGGAAGGGTGGGGGATGAGGTAAATCTTTCCTCTGCTGATACACCACACTGTGCATCCAGCTGCCTACACTCCCCAATGAGCAGATGTATGCAGAAGTTTTCGTCTTCAGCTCCTTACTTAGCAAAGCCTAGTCCCCTCTGATCAGGGAGTTAAGGAAAGGCTTACACAGCTACCAGGGAGGGAGGGTTTTATTTATCTGATTTCAACATGCCCAAGTTATCAGACTCTAGAGGAATTCAATTAATGAGAATAAAACTCCTGTTTGATGCAAGTCTGGAAGGGTGCAGTGGGTTGGTTTTTTTCTGTAAATAGCTGCACCCCAGAGATTTTTACACTGATTATAAGCCTTAACAGCGACCGACTGATGCAAGTTGAACAGATACAGCAGCTGCACCAAAACACCACACACGCTCCAGATCTGTGGGGGACTGACAGAGCTGGAGGAGACCAGCACAAAGACAGGGAGAAGGGAGGGCTGCACGGTCAGGAATCCCAAAGGAGCTGCTGAGGCCATCCCCCTCCTCACCTCACAGCAGCAGACTGGCGGTAAGGGTTGACACAGGTTGCAACCAGAAGCACAGCTTTGAGTACCTGCCTGCAGCAGCTGTGAAATATCACCTCCCAAGATGAAGGCAAAATTAAATGTCCTGCACAGCTCGTGAGGCAAGGCCTGGACACCACAGGCACTTGGCTGCTCCTGGTCAATGTCCCAAAGCACACAGAAGCCAGTCCTGTGCCCAAGCCAGGCTGTCCTTGGCTGGGGAGGTGCCCCCATGGCCACACAGCTGCTGCTCCCTGCCAGGCCCTGGGGCACCTGGCACTTGCTCAGGGCTTCCTGCCACCACAGCATCCTCTGGGTCCCCATTGAGGAGGGACGATGACCCCTGGAGGCAGCAGGAACAAGGGGACCATGGCACACACTGCCTTGGATTCCCGTCTCAGGCCAGGTCACTCAGGGAAAGGTGCCAAGCTGTCACCACCTGGGACAGAGCTCCCACCCTACCTGGCCTGTCCGTCCCCACTGGCTCTGCCCTCTTGCCCACGGCCACCCAGTGAAGGGCACAAATTGGGCACAACCTGTCTC
This sequence comes from Drymodes brunneopygia, assembly GCA_013400955.1. Classification (NCBI taxonomy): domain Eukaryota; kingdom Metazoa; phylum Chordata; class Aves; order Passeriformes; family Petroicidae; genus Drymodes; species Drymodes brunneopygia. The sequence goes on from VZTZ01046665.1 coordinate 1,551,790, forward strand.
TCAAAGGGCTCCAGCAAGCCCAAGGGCTGGCCCCAGTATTTTAAATGGTCACGCCTGGGCTTGGGTTGGCCCCTGGCACTGTGAAAGAAGAGGAAAGCAAGAATCCTGATGGCAATACAGGCTTTGGAGAATTTTGCTCAGATAATCCTCTCCTAAGGTTGGCCAGCTGGCTTTAAAGGGAACAGACGGAGGAACATTACAAATCACTGAACCGATGGGGACCAAGCACAGGGCGCAAAACTCTTCTCACACAAACGTTTCTTTTTAAATCCTGCCACGAAGATAAGCACAGCTCCCAACACCGCTCCCAGGCGGTGCTAGTCCTAGGAGATTTACCCAATGTTTATTCAATGCACATTTCTCCAAAACCCACATGGTACATCCAGCCAGGAAACCGAACAAACATCCATAATTTCCTTTGACACCTCCTAGCTGCACTGTTCTGACAAAAGCAACCAGAGCCATCCAGTACCACTGCATGCCAAAAAAAAAAGAAAAAAAAATAAAAGAAAAAAAGAATCCCTCTGTTATCCCTGTTTCCTTACTAAACCCTTTCAACATAGCAAGCCAGGAAGAGGGAGGAATCACAGGCTGAACCAGCCAGATTCCATCAGCTGGTTAAGACAGCACCAATAATACCTCCTGGCTGTATACTCGGGAAAGACATGTAGGTGTTTCTATAGTCTACTTACACAGAAACCTCAGGAACTCTCCACTCTCTTCCCTAAGGGAGATTCAAGACATTTGAGGTTTAACAGCTGCAACAAACAGCGTCCTCTTACCAGAGAAAATATTCAGGAACAAGATAACAAGAGACACGGTTACTGAAACAGGATGAAAACATGGAAAAAGCCTCTGGGGTCTAAGTGCTGCCCTAATGACTGCAGACTGCTACTCGGAAAATCTGAATTCAAGTATACAGCTCTCATCACCACTTGCAGATCAAATAGGAATGGCAAGATGCAAATCTTACTGCCTGCAAAGGAGGTAATCTAAGACATCATTTGTGAGCAACCTGCTAGCAGTGCCACAGCCCCTGCAAACACAAAGAAATAAAATCCTGCAAATGCCCTTGATCTTGCATTCATTCCCCAATAGATTACTGTGCTGAACCCAAACATCACCACTTTAATGTCTGGAGCAGTTGAGGGCACAGTTATTATTACACATGAAATAGCAAGGGTATATATTCTCTATTCAAATTTGATTGCAGACATGGCAGATGGGTTAAAAAGATGAGTTAGAAGGAAAATAATGCCAACTATTCTCTTTTAAAATAGTTTTAAGACCAGTATCTTATTTATTTCACAGCCAAGAGGTAAAGCAATTCTACAAAGCTGACTCAAAATTAGCAGATATATTTTCCCTTTACACTACAAAAGAATGCAGATGCTAAACCTATTAGATTATAGACAGTGAAGTGTCATCAGAGCAAAGAAGGCAAAAATAGCTAAGTTATCTGTAAGATGACTAAGCAAATGGATTTTCAAAAATATGCTTTCAAATACGACACCCTTTTCTTAGAGCTGCATACATCCGTTTAGTTTTGTTAATTTCTCAATTCTTTCTTTTGATGATTTATTTTTAGCCTCCCACTAGCATACTTCCCCAGAAGCCTCACTTCACCCTACCCACACTCAAGATTCGCATCCACATACGGAGGATGATTTAGAAAATGATGCTGATCACCCCAGTAACTATGGAGAGAATCTCTACTGCAGCACTTATAGGATCACGTACGTGCATTTCTTTCACATCTGTCCATCCACTGGAAAACTGGACTCCTGCTGCCTCCCACCCTCATTTCTACACCCATCTACACCCATTATCCCCACCACAGGGGTCTTCATGGCTCCACTGGTACCTTCCAGAACTGATGAACCCTCCTTTCTCACGTGACCCTTGCTCCCATCATTTTTGCAGGTAAGAAACAGCCCATCACCAGTGCCAGGAGGAGGAGGCTGCATGGTGCCAGGAACAGCAGTGGTTAAGAGGAATGGGAGCAGCAGAGCTGGGTGCTGCTCCTGCAGCTGGGGTGGGGGCCACATTCCCCAGCACATCTCCTCACCACACGTGCTGCCTGCAGCCAGGTTTAGAGGCTGCTGGTGTCAGCCATGGTCATACTCCTCTGTGCATCTCCCCCTTCCACCAACACCCAGATATCTCAGTAAGGAAAATTGCCCTTTCCTCAGATTACATCTCTTTAGGGACTTAGCTGGCACCTACACAACTGCAGCCTCTGGTAAACTACATTTCTGAGGTAACAGCAGGAGTTGGTGCCTGGCCAAGCTTCCCACCAAGTCACTCTTCTGCCATGCCAAAGCCCTGCATATGGCTCCCCTCTGTCCCTTCCTCACAGAGGGATGGATACCCTAAAGAGGGTGATTGAACACTGGAATGGGCTGCCCAGGGAGGTGGTGTCACCTCCCCTGAAGGTGTGTAAGTGCCACTGTACACAGCACTCAGTGCCATGGCCTGGTTGGAATGGTGGTGTTCGGTCACAGGCTGGACTTGATGGCCTCAGAGGGCTTTTCCAGCCTAATTGATTCTGTGATTCTGAGGCAGCTCCTGCTGACAGGAACCCAGCCCTCATCCTCCAGGAGCCAAGCACAAAGCCCTGGGATCCCCCTCCCAGCAAGTGGGCTTCCAAGGTTCAAGCCCATTACACTGAGATCACTAGGATGCTTTTACTAATGTACCCCAGTGGATCTGCTAGAGCAGCTATTAGGCATTTGACACAGCAAATCTTTGCTCACACTCACCCCTATCCTCCCTACACCCTCCCCAAAACAAGCCAGCCTGAAAAACCAAGGGTATCCACATGAGAGCCAGAAGAAGAGTGAAAACAGCTTAACACAGAATAGCTTCTCAGAAGAGGTAACAAACCTCTTCAAGATCAGTCCCTCACCTCCCCTACACTACCCCATGCTGCTCAGGGCAGTCTCAGATAGCTTTCCCCACTGCTCCAGGAGGAAACAAACCTCCTTCCCACCACACATTTGCAGCCACATTCTTCCCTGCGAAGACTGAAAGAAAATTAGCCCCAACACCAGAGCCAGGCACAAATCAGAATAATCAACTGAGTAAGTGCCGCCCTGCCTTCGCCTGGCAGCCACAGGGTAGCATCTGCAGAGGGACCATGCAGGCACAACTGCAAAATTCAAGAGGAGTGGATGAGGTGTAAGAGCAGCAGAAAATAGGAAATAAAAAAAAAAAACTAGCCATCTCAGCCAAGACTTATATATATCTACAAAAGGACCAGGACAAGGTCCCTCTATGCTCTAGTGATGATGGCAGTATCTGAGAGATCACCTCTGAACACCTCTCTCCTCACAGTCAGGCAAGGGGAAGAGGTGGGATAAAAAGGAACGTGATATGAGAAAAGCGTGTTTTGATACCTAATTATGAAGATGAGCAGGTAGATTTACACCCTCCTTGTAGCCCTTTGGACTCTGGACAACTTTTCCCCCTCTGCAGTACAGGTATCTGAGGCTGGACTCTGAGTCCTACTCGCAGGAAAGGCACCTGAAGCTGATCTTGTCCAAGTCCAACTCATTTACAGCACAAAGGAGTAAGAGCCTGGCGAACTTCAAGCATTTGGCAGCTACACACTCGAGATTAGATATAACTGCCAGCCAGCTCATGGCATGGGACTGATTAGACCTAACAGCTCCTAACATGCCAGCGACCCATAGATTAACTGGGCTGCTGCAGCACTGGTGGCTGGGGTGAATCACAGCAGCTCCACGTTGCAGGCACATGGGCTGTGCCCCACCAGCCTAATGGGGCCTAAAGGAGAGCTCTCATTCATGCAGGATAAGCAGGAGAGCTCCTGCAGGCAGGTAACACCATGCAGCTCAAAGTAAAAATCAATTTTCTTCTTTTTGTAGCGCCAAGAGTGAAATCAATCAGGGCACAACAATCTCTTCCATGCCACGTTTTCTTCCATGTCAAAGAAAAAAGGCAGCCTGTTTGCTTACAGACAGCAGGCAAGACCTCAGCCCTAATGCTGCATATTTCCTCCCCAAAAGATCCCATGACACCTTTTAAGCCACTCTCTCTGCTTCAAGCAGCCAAGAACAGAGACAGAGCAACTTGCCTACAATTATATCACAAGTCAGAAGAAAGCACTGGAATCTGCAGGCTGTGACTCCTGCTGTAGGTGCCGGATAACACCGCAGGCATAAAGGTCAAACCCTTCAGCAGGAGCTGTAAGATATTGTCTGCAGGCCACAGGCAGCCAGCAGAAGGCTGGGAGATGGCACCATGCCAGCCCAGTTTCCCTTGGTATCCATGTCCTTCCCTGGAAAGCGCCTTAGCACCTGGCAGGGCGGTGAAGCAATCATCCCCCACAAGACAGAGCAAACATCCCTCCTCCGTAACGGGATCAGACAGCAGAGCAGCCAGACGGGGCACAGGAACCTCCAGGAGAGGAAAGCACAGCCTGACAGCCTGTCCAGGAGGGTGGAAGAAGCTGAGGGCCAAGGATTGTGTGAGAGGGGAAGGAGCAGAAAGCACTGAGTCAGAGAGATGAGATGAAATGATATGGTGAGAGGGGGGCAGAGCACTTGGAAAGCACACCGGAGATAAAGGCATTCAGATAATTGCTCAGAACGGAATAAATACTAGTAAGTACTATAATTACCTCGAACACTTTACAAAGCTGTAAGAAGAAATATGACTAGAAGAGAGGCTGGCACACAGATGCTTGTTGGGAAGCTCCTATTTCAAGCTATCAAGAAGGAACCAACAAGGCCTGACACCCAGGTTGGTAATTTCAGCTTGGCAGGCAGCCAGAGCCCTTTGGCTGGATCCTAGGTACTGGGTAACTCGAGTTAATAAGTGCCAGATTCCAGCAGTATGATTTTCCAGAGTACTGAGCTTCTGGATGACTTCTGGCAACAAACAACTGCCTTCTCATACTCAAGGTCCAGCTTCCCTTTCAGAGAGATTTGGAGGAAGCTGGGCAGATTCCTATGTTCCTGGTGCTGATGCTGAATGAAGACAAAATGATTAATCCAAGATGACAAAAGCCCAATTTATCTAAGCAGCCAAATCTTAATAACCTTGCTGTCATGAGCGATCAGAGCCCTTTCTTCTGAAAGAAGCGACCAAAATTTCTCCTATTTTGGGGCTCAGTATCTCATCTTCAAGCCTCAATTTCTGTAAAAGCTTCAGAAACCACCCATTTCACAGCAGTCTGGGTCAGTGCTGAGCTCCCCTCAAACACAAAACAGACATTTAGTGCTACAGAGTCTGTTGAAAAGTAGATCTGCCTCACCCCCTGCTCCCATCTCCCTTTGACAAGCTTATCAACTTCCATATAAAGCCCAAAAGCCATAAAAGTGACAGCAGGCCTCAGGCAGACACATCAGGAATGCAATGCGGGAGGAACAACCAAAAAAACCACCCCAAAAATCCCCCAGATGCACCACCATTCCCTGTTATTCCCCCTGTAATCACAATGACTCCAGAGGGGAACACAGTTGCTGAGAAGCAGAACTATCAGCTTCTGTGAGCAGAGTAGGGAACACCAGGCAAATGACAGCAATTCCAGACTCATGCCACTGGTTAAAAAAACTCCGTAACTTTGCAGTGCCACAACAGCTGTCAAAAATCACCTCCAAACACGTCAGAGCCTGATGAGCTGTTCTGCAAGGGGCAGAAAAACAATATCCAGAACAGCAAAGCAAACAACTGGCTTTAGTGAAATGCCTGACAGTGCCAATGGCTGTGCAGCTGCCCCAGATGCTGCTCTGGATCCCAACAGGGACAACTTTGTCACCAGAAACTGCACTGGTATCTCCTTATTCCTGCACTTCAGCAGCAGCTTCATCCCCTCCTGACCAGCGAAGTCCTAAGTCTGTCAAAATCAGAAGAGACAGGAGAAGGGCTAGATGATTTTTCAAGTCCCAGATGGAATCAGTATCTTGTTTGGAAAGAAGTCAGCCAAGAGGAGTGGTAAATACACTGCTCAGGAGCAAGACAAATAAAGATAGATCCTCACTATCTGAGTTTCTTTTGTACTCGGGAGCCTTTGACACTTGAAGAGCTATGGGCATGCTGCAAGGCCTGGCATTTGGCAAGATCCATCCTTCGGAGCCTGCTCTCCTCTATCTTTCTTACCAGCTGGGTTCTTCGCCTTCCTTCTCCTAATGCTTTCCCTTGGCTCATCTTTTTTCCAGCCTGGAGAAGAGAAGCCTGCAGAGAGACATCGCTGCAGCCTTTCAGTGCTCAAAGGGGGCTTATAAAAAAGATGGAGAACAACTTTATGGATGGCCAGACAGTGATAGGACAAGGGGGAACAGTTTTGAACGAAAAAAGGGGAGATTTAAATTAGACGTTAGGAGGAAATTCTTTACTCAGAGGTGCTAAGGCACTGGAAGAGGCCGCCTAGAGAAGCTGTGGATGCCCTGACCCTGGAAGCACTCAAGACCATGTCGGATGTGCCCTGAGCAACCTGGTGTGGTGGGTGGCATCCCCACCCATGGCAGGGAGGAGGTTTGGAACCAGATGATCATTAAGATCCCTTCCAACCCAAATCATTCCATCAGTCTGTGATCCTTTTCCCACTCCTCCACTTTGCAGTGCACCACCTCTTCCTTCCCTGTGGATCATCGCCCAGCAGGAGCTGGAAATGGACCTAGAAACACCAAGGAGCTCCCAGAACAGGAGTAAAATCAGGAAAGAGGAGCCTTCGGAGGGTTCAGGCAGTGGTTTCAGCTAGAAACTACAGATTGAACACTAAGCAGGAGAGAGCAGGCAGCCTCTGTCAGGAGTTGGTAACACTTTAAGAGAGACTGGATCAAACACTGACTCACTGGAGGGCTGAGTAAATGGTCACCCATCCTTGGACCCACAGGAATGAGGCTCTGAGACACAGAGCATGCACAGACCCAGCCAGCTGGGGTAACCCAGCCAGATGAACTTGCCATGCCCTCCAGCCACCGGCTTTCCCCAGCATTCCCCTTCCCCTGGGACCCCACAAACATCTGCAGGACCATGTGAAAAACAGATCTACTTTCACGTCAGACACACACACACAGCCCCTCTATGTATTTACTGGGTTTGCCAAGTCGGCTTTGAGATCAGACAAGGCCCTCAACCGGCCCTCATGTGAGCACCCTGACCTGCACCCTCCCCTGCCTGCCACACCAGGCAGGATCCAGGCTGGAACATCTCCTTTCAGGAGCATCCCTGCTTTCTGGCTTTTGTTTAAGTACTGTGCAGCAATGGTACAAGTGCTGAGTGTCAAAGCCTCTCCCTTTCCAAGAAAGGCTTCCCATCGCTCAGCTGAGATGGTCTGGTTTTGTGCTTGTGTCCAATTACTCACCAAAATGTGACTTTAGCAACAGTCAGAAAGGCAAGACTTCCTCCTGTCTCAGTCCCACTTGCTAATTAAACCCAACAAGAAAAAGCTTAGTGACTTACATAATTTGAAACATGTTCCTGATTGAGACAGGGTGAGCAACAGGTTAGAGCTGGACACAGCATAGATGCACAGGGACACCCCAGACCCACCGAAGGCAGCTGCAGACTCAATTTCTCTGCCTTGCAATGTGATCAAACCCAGCTTTGTCAGGAAAGGCTCCATTTTACCCTCACCATGGCTGATAAGAAACAGATGCTAAACGTCTCCTAACATTCTAACACAGAGAACTATTCCTTAAGAAGACTTTATATGACTGGGAAAGAAATATCAATATAAAAATGGAGTCAAAACCAATTTAGCAGGTTATCATCAAGAGGTATTTAGGAACTTCAAAGCCAGAGGCAAATCACAATACAGCAGTTTTCCAGACACTGGCTGGAGGGCCTAAACGTCCTTGATACCAGTAGACAAGTCAAATCATGAGCTGAGCAACCCTAGCAACAGTAAGAAAACCCTATTGTGCTCGAAAATCTTCCCCTTCCTTTCAGGTGATTTTCCTGGTGCTTTAAGTTCCTGGGCAGGAATCCTGCAGCAATCCTGCAGATTGCTAACTATAAGACAGCAAAGAGCACATTTTCAGGCTATAGCACTCTGATTCACCCAAGGCAAATCAGTGAAAACACCTCTAGCTTCAAACTAGACTGTATAACCTTTCAATAAATGACAGAACCCATGAGCAGTTTTGTAGGGATAAGAAAGAAACCAAGAGAGACCAAAATAAAAAACTTTAAAAAAATTTTTTTTTCAAAAAAGGAAATGTCCTGGTTAAAAAAAAAACTCAACAAGGCGAGATGCTGAGGAGATGCTTTCCCTATGACCCTCTCTCTCCCATCCCCTTCCCTGTGGTCTGCAGCACTGTTTATTCTGCCTTTCACTTTATATAATGGGCCTGGTAGAAGTGTTCTAAGTACACATTCGATTTGCAATAAAAACTGCTTTAATAAAGACATCTAACTTGATGGAAGGTCAACTAACAGACAACAATTCGCATAAACCAAAACCTCCTGTGTAAATAAACAGGATTTGCAGGAGCCTCAGGATGTCAGACAGTCTGGCCAAGACTGCAGGGAGGGAGCCTGCCCACCAAGAATTGCATCTGGGGATGTGCAGGAGCGGAGCCTGCCAGCCCGGCTCCGATGGCTGCAGCAGTGCCCAACCTTGGGGAAACCCAGAGAGCCACCTCAGCCACACGCAGAAACAGGGCAATGGCCAGGGCCATCTGTAGGGCATGTTCCAGCATGTTCCCCAAATAAAGCAGGGTCACAGCCCACCCCAGCACACTCGGGATCAGCCCAGGTCCAGCCCTGCACACCACAGCGATCCTGAGGCAGCAAACTCAGGCACGAGGGCAGAGAAATTGGCTCACAGAACGAAGCTTGCGGCAGAGGACTTGGGGCAGACGCAGATGGGGAAAGCACAATCTTGGCCACTGCTGCTAACAAAGCATCGAGGAGCAGATGAGGCGCCAGCAACATTGCTGGGCTGCAAGCTGCCGTAAACAAAAACAACCCCAACCAAACCCCCGTGTGCAAACACCCACTATGCTGATTCCTCCATATGGTCCCCTCCAGCCAAGCAGCCCTCAGGTTGACTGCACCTAGGCTGGAGTGTCAGCCTCTGGCCCCCTCTGTGTGCCTGGGCAGGGCAGCAGAAGAGCAGGAGGGTGCAGGAGCAGAACCCTTGAGTGGCAGCCAACTGAATGCTGCTGCTTCCCAGCCAGCACCCCTTCCCCTCCGGGAGACAGGCCTGGAACATCACCCATCCCTTCATTCTCCAAGAGTCACCTCAGCACGGGTATTTCACTCCAAGGCATGGGTATTTCACCCCAACCTGCCATTCACAAGTGAGCTGCAGTTTCGAGACCTTACGCATGCTCTGCTCCCCTCCAGGAATCGCAAATAAATCACCAATTACTATGCATGAATAGAGAGAGGAAGAGGGTAATGAGTCTATGTACATATATACATATGCAATGTTTGAACACAAAGAGCTGTAAATTGCATTCACAGGTGGTATTCTGGAGACTGCAAGAGACTCGAAAGCAGAACTATTCATAAACCAGTCACTGACATGAATGAGTTCAGCGTTCCCAAGAAGCCTATTGTGTTTCCTATATATTACACTATAAATATGAGGAGTATCAGACTTTGCATCCCTGCAAAAAAAAAAAAAAGGAGGTAAATCTTGCAACTACACATAGGATTAGCACTGGCTGGCACAAGTATTAATGGTCTCATTGCTGCATGAGGATTATTTACAGCACTTGCTCTATTTTCCCATTTTGTACTTGCTGTGATGAAGTGCCACTTGTTTAAAGAACCCTGTAACAAACACTGCAGCAAGAGGAGGGAAAAAAACCAGCAGAGATCTACAGCTGTTTACACCCACAGGCCAGATGTGGGTTTTCAGACCCTGGTTTCACAGTTACTTGGATTTTGGTAGAGAGTTAACGCTTGATATATTATATAAATCACTCACCATCTCTTTCCACAACCACAGTTCCTCCTTCAGTGATTTTAATGGGTTTGCAGAAGGGGAAGGAAAGAATGAGCTGCATTTCTTTTTCTGCATATTTGACCCATAGTATCTTATTCCCTTATTCTAGCATTAACATATCTTGTTTGGAAAGCAACAGTCCTTTTCTAGTCAGTCAGATTTACCTTACAAAACAGGCATTTTTACTCCACGAAGTCAAATGATGTCTCAGTTTTACAGGGGGCAGCCTAAAGCACTTGTGTGTGACGCGTGGCTTTGAGGCACTGTCACACATCTCTAGCTTTATTAACACTGTCAGCTAGGCAGTGACCAGACCGACCGGCTGAAGAAGTGCAGGTGAAAAGAATGAAAAGTAAAGTAACTCCAGGCACACATGTGGTGCACACCCTACCCTTTAAAACAACCTCACGTTCAGCACGATGTTTTTACAAACCAGATGCGTCCATGGGATTTGGGGACCACTGAAAAGCAACCGATCCTCCAAAGTGACAGATGACACCTCGCAGCTCGTCCCCCGGGGAGGATGAGGGCAAGTTAGAGCCAGTTTTAGGTCGAACATAGAAAGCTAATTCATACAAGCAGGGGGTCCGGGCGACCTCGGCAGCGGGCAGGGCTCCGGGTGAGCACCAGCACACGGTGTGTGGAGCAACGCTGGCAGATCCCAGAGCGGGGAGCCCCCGGAAGGAGGGATGCACTGGGCAGGAGAAGGGATGCCCTGGGCAGCAGGAGGCATGCCCTGGGCAGCAGGAGAGAGGGATGCCCTCTGCTGCTCCTCCGCCGCAGCAGCTGGGCGTGCTCCGGAGGGAGCGCTCACCGACCCACAGACCCGAGCGCTCCATATTAGGAATCCCTAATCCAGAATGGTGTTATTGTTCTTCGGCAGCAGAGATGGAGCGTGCGAAGAAGCCAAGGCAGCAAGAGCTGTGCCCTTCGTCTACACCCATCTTGCGGGCTCCCTTCACACACGGAGCAGAGGCACCCTGGATAAACTTAGCTTGGAGATGGCTTTTTTTCCAGGAAACCCAAGGAAGCAAGCTAGTGATTAGGGGAAGTTTGAACCATCTCCAAAACCATTTCAAAGAGTTCGCTCTCTCTCTTTGCTAAAGACAGGCAGAGCAGA
>VZTZ01046665.1:1564185-1601389 GCA_013400955.1 Drymodes brunneopygia
GAGCGCCGTGACTCTGGAAAGGTTGTGGCGTGGGGCTAAGGGGTGAAGCCGGGGTCGTGGAGGAGCTGCAGGAGTAAACCGGGTTCCTTTGTTTTAAAGGGGGGAAAAAAAGAGAGTCGTCGGGCGCTCCTCGGAAAGCCGGCGTCTTGGGACATGGTATAAATGGGCCCTTTTGTTCCCATGAAAACCAGAAATAGCAGCCGGGCTTTCCAAGTTTCGATCAACTCGTGACTGTCCCGCTGCGATGCGCTGTTGCCGAGACCCGAATCCAGGGCTGGCGTTAATGCCAGGTTGCCAGATGTGAGCCCTCCCCGTGTGCGGGCACTGCTGCACTTGGGATGCTGCCCAGTCAATCAACACCACAGTGTGTCAGTGGCAGAAGTGCATTAAAAGTACATCCAGGAAACACCGAAATGCATAAATATGGCAGCGCTAGGGACTGGGGCTGAGGCTGTTTGTAAATAAAACGAGAATGAGAAAGTCCTTCTCAAGGGTGCAGACCCTCAAATTTCCTTCCAAATGAAACTCCTAGTTGCTTGTTTGCTTACAAAAATAAGAAAGAGGCCAGAAGCAACAGCAATAGCAGAACGAGGTACCCTCCTAATGCTCCCATCCTGCAAGGATCCTCTACATGAGACCCTTCTGCCTACGGAGTGTCCCCAAATGATGATGCAAATGTAGGAACCCAACCCTTTTATGCCACAGAAAGGCAGAAAACAGCACAAACCCAAACTGTCTAATAAAAGATGCCAAGTCCTTAGAAGCCGTACCCAGCAGAAGTCAGAAGCTGTCTGGATTACCATATGGACTTGCTTCCCAATGTGGCTGTCGTGGCAGATGCGTTGGTAGCCAGCTCCTAGTGACCCAGCAAATTCTGTTTCTGCAGGCTAATAATGTTAAGCGTGCCGTTTTCAGAGTGGGAGGTTTAATTTGCAGCTTTGCCACGCTGTCTGAGCAGAGGAACCAAAGAACAGGATAACCAGAGATCTGGGAGACAAGGGGTTAGTGTTGTACTTGCACTGAAAATGAAGCTCACACTTTGGCCCTTTAGCTTTAATTGCATCAAGACTGCCTTCGAGTGAGACTTGGAAAAGGAACAGAGGTGTTGATAAGAGTTCATAGAAAATACCAGTCTATTTGGCTTTTCTCTTAGGTGATTTGAGGACTGAAATGTCATCCACTGTAATATTGCTCAGCTTACCCGACATTTGTCACATTTGTCCTATTATAAGTCCTCAGGGACAAGTCCGTGAGTGTTTGGAGCAAGAACTGTGGAGCTATTTGAAGTAGACATCCAACATCTTTAAATTGGTGCAGGATAAAGATCATTTACTCATGCAGGATAAAGATCATTTACTCTGTTGCTTCAAAAGATGTATAACTAGAGAAATAAATAATAGCAAAAGAAAAAAAAGGCATATTAAGAAATACAGGGCACAGGCAGGCTAAACTCAATAAAAAAGGAAGTATTAAAGCTTGGTGATATACAAGATAGTTTTTCTAGATGGCAAAGGATATAGACCTCAGATTCATGACATTCCTATGTGGACACATTATTCCCATCTTCAGATGAAGAGGCAGAGACGAAAACATTGGCATGATTCAGGTGAGCTCCCGGGACAGGTCAGGGACAAGCCTTGTGTCTTGGCTCTGAATACATTGCTTTTGCCAGTGGAGCCTGTTGGAAGATAATTCAAGATGAATTTATGTGAATTCTTGCTATTTTCCAGGCACTATGTGACTTTATAGCATACGAGCCTAACAGGAGCGTAAAAATGCCCTGCAAAAATGTTATCAGAGATTCACTAAACTCACATCCTCTTCTCAGAGCTCTTGCAGAGTATTGCATTAATGCATAGTAACAATAAAAATATAAAAAGACCATGGAAATGACATTATAGCATTATAAGATTAATCCAATTCCAGTCAAATTAGATTATAATAAGAACTGTGTGTGCTGAAGACTGTTAATGAGAACCTGTGTTTCAAGAGCTTCATCACCTTTGCGCGCGTTCTCCTCCCTGACCCCAATAATAAAAATAGCTTGGTGTTCACGAGAGCGCCCTTTCTCAGAGGGCTTCACAAACACCTGTGGGTCTTTTGGGGAAAACATTGGCCTCACTTCTGCATCAGTGGAGAAACTGAGGCTTGGGCAGGACAGCTTTCTCCAGCCTAGGGAGGCAGCCAGCCCTCTCTTGGGCTTGGCTCTGGCGTTTCAGGCTCACGTGGTGGGGCTGTGACTCCCTGTGGACATGCGTCTGTCCGTGTGGTCTGCTCATGTGGCTGAATGGAAACGAACACCACAGTCACCTCAAAGACAAAACCCTTTCAAGCACAAGCTCACTGCAAAGCAGCTTTCCAGGAAGACGGATCTGGGCTGCCTTGTTCTCCCAGCACAACTGAGTCATTCAGGAGCGCCGTCTTCAGCAGCAGCCGGATCATCTTGGTCGAGCCACGCGGTTGCTCTTTGGCAGTGGGGCAGCTGTAATAGCTGGAGGCAGACAGGGGTGACTCAAGCCATGCTGATGATACACTCATTAGATCACAACCCACACCGCTGTGTTTCTTGGTGCTCCATCACTGCCAGCACTGAGCTGGGACTCGCTTCCCCACGGCTCGCCTTGGCAGGCAGGGCTTGAGGCTGGGCAGCAGGAGAAGGGGAGATGACCCCACGTGCTGCTGTTTGCTGGGCTGCTCCATGCTCATACCAAGCCACAGGCACTCCCCATGCTCCTGCCTTTTCTAGCAGAAGCACAACCAAGAGGTGCCTGAGTGAGGGGTGAGACTGGGTGGCTGCCATGTGGCCGAGGGCCATCAGGGTAGGTGCATCCCAAACCTCTGGCTTGCCAGAGGCTGCTGTAATACAGCTGTGACTGGGAGCTGCGTCCTTGGCCCGAGGGAAGCAGAGTGACATCAACATGCAGCCTCTGAACGTGCTGCTTGCCTGATGTGCACAGGCTTCCTGTGACCCACAGATGAACAGTTACATTAAACTATCGTCTGGCCCTCAGAGAAAAGAGGTTTGGCAGAAATGCAGCTTATGTACATTATGAAATAAGAATGCTGGTCCTTTTTCAGGACAAAACACTGCACACCCTCAAGTTCTGGACCCTGTGGGGATTTACCCTGCTCCTCTGATTAGCAGGTAGGAGAGGGAACAAGGCACAGAACAGACTTGCAATCTTTCAGTTTTAGAGCAGGCACTAACCTGGCTGCTAATGGTGACAAACTATGGCAAAAAGAGGGACTGGACTCAACAGAGCAAGGCAGACCCCTGTCTTGTTTTCAGCAAGGCAGGAGACTCCTGACTCCTCCATAAGTCAGGGTGAATTATTTCCTTCCTGTAGGGGAGGGAAGGAGATGTTGGGGGGAGAAGAGGAGGGGGAGAATTAACCGCAGTTACAGGAGCGACTCTCTCCCTGAGGGCAGTGACTTGGGCCAGAGCTGGAGAACAGAAAAGACTCTATGGCTCAAAGAGAAGGGGCTGTATCCACATCCCCCTCCTCTCAGAGGCCACCTGAGCATTTCAGATTGAGCAATCAGAGTCAAACCATCCAGAAAGAAAAAGCACTTAAAAAAAAATCATCCTGTGTGATTTGCTCAAGATCACGCAACACAATCTGTTGGAGTTGCTCCACAGAACTCAGGGCCTTAAGCCTGAAGATGTGCTTGGGGGAACATCATAATCAGGTCAAAACTCCTCTGCCTCACTGTGAAAGGGAAAGGCAATACACCCAGAGCTCTGGTCTGAAATGGGGAGGAACGGCCAGAGCCAAGTATTTTGACAGAATCATTGCCTAAAACATTTTCTCCAGACCTTATTTACACTGTGAAGTTTTGAACATCAGTTTCACCCAGAGGAAAAAGAAGATATTTATATTTAATGGCCAACATTTAAGCTCCTTTAAAATGGGCTGAGAGCTTGCAGTTGGAACAGAAAGAAAACCCCAACTGCCCTGGCACAAAGCAGCACTGCTGCCATTGCAGGGAAACTGGCATCTAACAAGACTGAGGTTTTGGGTTTAACTCAGCCCAGACTGCACCCTAGGACCTGTATGCCAATCTGTGGATGGCATCAAGGCAGTTCCCAGGAAGCCGTGTGGATTTGAAGGAATTCCCATTTGTGTGCCCTGGGAAGATGGATGAGGAGAAGGAGGGAGAATGAGAAATAAAACCAAAAAACCCTGTGTAAAGATAGATCGACACATTTCCAGATTTTCAGGACATCTGTCAGCAAGCCCCAGAGTGTATGGCAGCTAATCCCTTTGCAGATTTTCTTTTAACTGTTGCTTGACAGAAGAGTATGCCAATTTTTTTCACAAATGTACCCACGTCTGATGTTGCACTCAGCCTGAGGTTATGATCTATCTGCGAGGAAAAACATACTACCACCTTGGGAAATAACATTAAGGGAACATCTCTTTGAGAAACACACAGCAGCTTCAAGCTTTGGAGGATGTGCAGAGTGAAAGATGTTTCCTGAAGATGAAGAAGGCCAGAAGTGAGGTGGCTTACTTGACTACATACCTGCAGTTCTCCAACACCCCTGCTGGCTGCTGGATTTCTCCCAGCCTGAGCCAAGCCAGCGCAGGGGAGAGGCCTGGTGCTGCCCAGCTGGTCTGATGGTCACTTCTGCCTTCAAACCCCTTGCTGGACAGCTGCAGGAATCCTCCCACATGTCCCCTCCAGACACGGCTGGAGCATTAGTACAGCTTGGTGAGCACTCTGTGAGAGCAAAGAGCCACAACAAGCAAAGCTTTGCTTTTTCCTGATTTAACTCCCAAACCCTGTGTTCCATGGCATTCAGCTGTTGCATTGTTCATCTCTAAGGACAGGCAGAAAGCAGCCCACTTCTTCTGTTCTGCAGTGCTGAAATGTCTTGGTCCTGACATGGGCATGCAGAAATTGCAGGGGCAGAGCCCTTCAGGGCCAAGAAGGCTGGGCTCATTAAGCACAGATGACAGAGGAGAGGCCACAGGTACTCCTTGGCAAGCTGCTGTGAGCTCTGCTCCACAGCCAGCCAGACCTGCAGCTGCTGCTGGGACCTTCCAAGCTTCTTCCAAGCTCTGCCTGGGGTACACACAGGAGTGAGCACACTGCTTTTCTGCTTTCTAATCCTACCTGCCAAAATCAAGCTCAAGTCCCAGTTTTGTGCTGTTTTGCCAGTTAATTCAGGCCTCCCCACGCTTAGAGTGAGTGCCTGAATTAGGCGTGTGAGTAAAAGGTTGACTCCAAACCTCACAATAACTGATGGTGCAGGGGTTTATCTTTGTTTTCTTTCCGCCCTGAGAAGAAAAGTGACATAGAAAAAGGATAGAAATGGACATTTCCTTTATCAATTTTTTCCTTGGCAACTAGCAAAAAAATGGGTGTTTCAGCAGTAAAAAGCAGAAGAAGGAATCACCTTTGCCAAGTACACTTTCAGCCTCTCATCTCACAAGACTTTCAACTCCTGGTTGCACTTCCCATTTTTCCACAGAATCATTTTTAGGAAAGAAAATCTATTTCTTGGCCCAGTCTAACAATGTGAGAGTCTTTGGGTGTGTCTGAATTCTTTCTAAACAGTTCTGGGCAACTGTACAAAAAAAAAAAACCAAAAAAAAAAAAAAAAAAAAGAAAGAAGCAGTCTCTCAGCTGCTGTCATTTATCTTAAAACATTTCTTTCATCCAATTAGCAATGATAAGCACTTTCATTGTTACTCTGGAAGAAATATGTTATCATTAGGTTTCAGAGTCCACACCTTCATTGCTGTGACTGCAGCCAATTCATACCTCTCTCAATATTGGCCTGACAGCAAGGTAGCAGCTGATACTGGAAGATGGCAGCAGTTCTGCTTGCATTTTGCTGTGGGTGTTGGTCACCTTTACATAATAACAAAATGGTCTGGGATTCATCTCAGAGGGAGAAGTCCAGGACACCATGCCCTTACTCCCACAACTGTTTTGCATTTTACATTCAAGGATCATTATAGAAACCTTGAAATATTCATGACAGCAGGAATCAAGGCCCAGGAGTCTCACTTTCCACTGAGGTTCCTGAATCTTACATTACAAGACTTGGGCCCCTGTTTATCCCTCCACCACCTTCTTCTCTTTCTCCCTCAGCATTTCATCTTCTGCTCCCAGGAGATGGAGCAACCCAAACCAAGGGGTTGCCATTCCCAAACACAGCAGGCTTTGCTATCTCCCTTCCAACCTGAACTGAAAGCACACAGCACAGGCAGCCAGATATCTTGCAATGCAGGCAGGCAATGAATGACTTCTATACTACAATGCAAATGACTCATCACTGCCAACTTCTCAGCTCCCAGAGTCTCCTAAAGGAGGCAACAGGTTTTGTGCATTAGTGCTGCAGCCAGGTAATTTAAATTAGTGCACTGGCAGGGTAAGCACTGCCCCTTCTCCTTGTGGTGAGCTGTAGTAGGAGCTTGTCCAAGCATCCCTGCGTCATCCTTGCAAAGTTAGAGCTGGCAGGCCTGCAGATGGAAAAGCAAACTTACACCTCCAGAACAAAACGTAGTCAAAAGCCCTCTCCAGAGGACCAGGAATACCTTTCACCCCCTACACTTCAGTGTCACCTACTTAAATTCTGTGCAAACAGGAAACTGTGTTGGGGACAAGGCACCAGTTTCAGCAGAGAGCAGGAGTGACCTTGGTTCACAGCTTTCTGTCTTGCCCACATGACAATATCCTGCACCCCCAGAGGCACCGTGCTGGGGGAGGCAGAGGGGCCATCCTGCTCCAGGGATTCCTCAGCTCTCTCAGCTGAGCCTGATGGCACTGTGCTCATGGAATGTCAACTGCCAGCACGGTTTTGTGCCGACTCTTCACTTCTCAGTGCAGTTCCACGTGTGCTGAGAGGAGCTTTTCCACCACATGGGTCATGTGATATTTGCTTCTCAAGAATGAGGAAAAAATAACTTCCTGAGTCTGGAAGCTTCTTTGGTGTGATCCCCCTCTCTGCACCCTGTCACTTCTTCACAGAGGCCCTGGTGGGGAGGAGGGAGCCCAGGGAAGCCACTCTGCCTCCTGCACCAGCAGCGACTGCGTAGATGGAGATGAAACGGGCTCAGGGCAAAGCTGGGGGAAGAGGCAGCAGGTTTGCAGGATGCTTATTGTCAGGATGATTTGCTGTCCTCAGCAATTTCCTGCCCGAAAGCAACTGCTGTGACTAAAGCTGGCCCTGACACAGATGGTTACCAAATCCTAGGGATATTATCTTACTCCCACTTTACCTTGATGGAAGAGACAGATCAGGGGATGCAGCAGGAGAGAACTGAGGTCACGGGCTCCCCTAAGGCAGGACCCAGTTGTGGCCCCCTCACAAACACCCAAGGGATGTTGAATCTGACTTGCTATCAGCCAAATCACCCTGGCCAGCCAGCACGGGCAGGTTTTCCTCTGCAGCGCTGGAGCTGTCCGGATCATCCCACCCACGTGGAAATGTGATTTACAGCAGGGCTGCAAACCAAAAATCTGAATCGTTACTCCTGTAAAACGTACTCCAGATTCCTTTGCTAACCTCCTGTGACAGAGGAGCCTCTGTTGTAGCAGATCCTTCTTCCCTAAGGGAGAAGGGGAACCGTCACTGGCCCTAAAAGGGCTTCTGGCTCCAGCCAGTGCAGTTCACCAGCTGCTTTTCAAAAAGAGCCATTTGCTCTGCTTTGTTTTCTTTCAAGTACTGTTTGAATTCCCCTGCACACACACATGCCAGGCACAGCTAAGGCTGCAATGGGCAGTTGGAGTGAGGAAAGAGAGTCATCCACCAGCATCAGCCCCCATCCCAGCGGGGACAACAGAAATAGCAGCAGTCAGCCCCAGCATGTGAGAAGTCAGCCCAACCCCTGTGCTCTAACCTTACCTTTCCTCCTGGCTTGCTTTAGTTTTTTTAGTATCAGTTGGATACTGCACCCCTCTTTGCCTTGGTTTGCACCCCAGTAGGAAAAAGTAATGCTCTCTGCAGTGTCTCATGAACTTTCTGGCAAGCACCTCTGCCAGAAGGGGAAGAGCTGCCAGCACCTGTACTAGCACTTGATCTGGGATGCATGGATGCAGAGACAGGCCTCACCTCAGAGGTCTGGACAAAGCCATGAAAGATCAAGTTTGATATCTTCCTACTCCCAAGATAAAAAAAATCCAACAAAACAAACCACCCCCCAGCCCTCCCCAAAAACTAAGCAGAAAAAATACCCAAAGCACTCTACCAGAAATGGGATTTTTGGAAGTTTGTCACAGACCACTTGATCCTGAGAAGGATCAAGGCAAGAGTTTTGCAACCTGGTTATAAGCTAGCTCCACTTTCACCTCAGCAGCCAAATACAATGGCATTATAATGCAAGCATGGTGTCATCTTGTTGTTTCACAACTCACATGAATGGGATGATCCTTTACATTCATAAAAGGAAGCTTCCTTGTACCAACAGGACGTGAGTTGCCCTGCCTGTGATAACGGGGTGACTTTGGAAGCTGTCATAGCCCTTAGGAAAAGGAGGCAGAGATTGGGGTGGGGTGGAGAAGGGAAGAGGAAATGCCCTGATTCCCAGTTATCGATTGGTAAGCAAAGCAACAGCAGATGGCTGTGGATAGAAGAGCACAAGGAAGCCATGAGGCAACGTTAGTCATGGTGATTAAGCCCTGAGAGTGTCTACACTGGCAGTTATTTAGTTTACTTGTTTGTAGACACACATGACAGGAGCTTGGAGGAGATGTGAGAAGGGATGACAACAGATGATTGTGGATGTCCTCAGTGGGTTCCTCCCCAGCAAGAACAGTCATACAGTCAGGTGCACCCCAACAATGCTTGTCTGGACAGCTACGAGGGGAAGGCTGGCACAGGCCTCCCTGCCTCCCAAATCACCTGGAACAGGGAAGCCCAGGAACAGCTGAAGAGCTGTGAAGGCATGGGAGGTCAAGGCAAATGAGAGGAAGCCAAAAAGCCAAGCGTGAGGAGGATGACCCAGTCCAGCATCATTTTGAGGGGTTTCTTCAAAACCCTATGAAGGATGGAGGAGAGGGCATGGGCCATCGTGAGACAAGACTGCACATCAGCAACACAGGACAAGGTTGTGGGGATGGGAAGACAGCAAAGCAGCCAGGGTGGAAGGAGCAGGTGCCTGGGAGCCCTGAGTGCAGATCATATGGGGAGACCACAATCCCCCACAGTCAGTGTGGATTGTGGACAAGAACAGTCTGGTGTCACCATTGCTGAGCTTGAGCTTTTGGGAGCCCTCCATAAAGAAACAACACAGAAACAGAATTAAATTTTAATTTGGACTGGAGAACGTGGATGTAAAGCTGAGACACAGGTTGATTTGTAGTAGTGGTTGGACTTTTGTTGGTAGATGAGGATGGGCACCTCAGAGATATCCTGTTCTACCCTCTCGAAGAGGCAAGAGAATTGTTGAGCAAGGAAGGTGGCAACCTGAAGGACAGCAGGGTTACTTTATCTGCACAACAGTATTTCCACCTGATAGGCTTTACAGGGCCTGTGCTGAGAGAGAGGAGACACTAAGAGTGGGATCTGTGGCTCCATATTTTGTGGATCTTTCCCTCTCTTTCAGGGCGGTCAGGAGCAGCCCTGCAGCAGATACATCCTGAAAAGAACAGCAGCTATCCATCACCCTCAGCACTCAGCATCCTACATCTGCTCAGTGAAACTCCCAGTCCTCTTGCAGGGCAGCACATCCACACATCTCTGCAGGATGGGAATTGGAACAGGATGTAGTGGGATACATGTTAGGAAGGACTCATCACACTGAGCTATCCCATTTGCAGCATGGACCTCACAGTCCTGCCAGACAGAAAGCAGCATAACTAGGTAGAGCTTCCCAGAAGGGAAATTACAGTCCAAATATGTTTTCTGTATAGGAAATCCAAAAGAAGCAGAAGAAGAAGGAAAAAAAGAGAAGTCCTTATCTATATTTATAAGATGAAGCTTTTCCTACACGAATAAACCTCTTAACACATTTTTCTGGGCGCTGAGGTTATATATTTAATAGGTTTTTCTGGTATCACTTAAAAGTAGATCACCACCATGCAATGACGCCTGCTGCACTCTTTTTCTGGCATCCTCACGAGCTCCCTTCACCCGTGCCCCCAGTAACTAGAGCACCGTGTGTTATTCTCACCAGACTGAGAGAGAGGATTTTTCCTTTGCTTAGGAACTTCTCCTACAGAACTGCTTGGTCAAGTCCCTTTTTTTGACCCTCCATGCTTTCTTCTTCCTAACTTAACGAGGAACAGAGGAAGCACTCTCCAGAGGAGGAGGGAAAGCACATACCCAACTGAGATCCTCCTCCTAGCTCTTCATTAGCATCCTGGAGGTGCAGATCATGGATAGCAGAAACACGCACAGGCCTCCAGTCAGCCTTTCAGCAAATGACAACCTGGCCCCTCATGCTGTGGGCAGTGTGGCTAATACCTACATTGCGCCCTTACAGAAGTTTATGGAGCAATGAAGTGAGAAGCAGCTGCCTTGTCAGCATTCCCAGGTTCCTTTGACTACCTCCTTATCCAGAGAATAGCTCTCAAGGCCTGAGGAGTCTCTCCTGTGCATTGCTTTGGTGCCCTGGTGAGCCCTGCAGCACATGCATCCTTTCGAGCAAGGTGCTACAAATTAGTGATGGACATATTAAAGTGCACAAACCAGTCCTTAAGAACCAAACCCTGCAGGGCTTTCTCACCCCTCAGCCAGCACTGCTTTGGTTTCCTTCTTCCTAGTGCCTGTAGTCCAGCATTGCAATGCAAAGAGCACAGCTCTTCTGCCACGGCAGAAAATGTTGGTAGGAGTGATGTTAGCTGTAGGCAACCAAAAAGAGAGTGCATCCATCGTGTTCAGGGCCAGCTCTGTGGAGTAAGTGATTTGTAACCAGTACGCTCCTTCTTTCCACTTTTCAGACTTGGCATTTGGACTTTTGTCTAACCTCTTTCCCCTTTTTGCTACGTGGTGGGCAGAAGTTTCATTTTGTTCCTTTATTGTCTCTCAGCTCCTTATTAAATACAATAAGTTAAAACCACTGCCTTTACAGCCATCCCTCAAGAGGGAAGAAGTGAGTTACTATGGTGTCACTCCTGTGTTCCCGACCTAGGAGAAGAAAAATTGTGGAACTGCTCTCCTTTGCCTCTGCAAGGAATAAATATCTTGAACTGATTCTTGAGCTGTAGCTCGCTGTAGTCTTCTCACTGTTTCCTCCATTCACTTCCCACTCTTTAGGACAAAATAACTGCCTCTTCATCTGAAGAGATTTATCTATTCACTTTCGTGCATGGACAGAAAAAAAACATTTCTTCCCCCGCAACAATGCAGCTAACTCTGGGGTAGAGCTTGACAGCTATTTCACAGCACAGAAGGAGTGGCAGGGAAAATGCAGTTGTTTTTGCCTGCAGAGATGGAACAGCGGATTGGAATGGCAAAAACTGCAATTTAACTGGAACCTTGAGAAATCCTTCACGGTTTTCATAACTTAGCCCAAAGAAGAAAAAAAAAAAGAGCTGCCTGTAAAGGCTGAATCGCCAAAGCAGAGGCTGATTAAAAGGGAAGGGCTCTGTGCAGTGGAATGCAACACTACCTACTGGAGCACCCACGTATTCCTTGGAAGTCCTTTCATCTACCTGGTGAGCAAGCCCATTTCTGCTTACTTGTGAAAATGGGCAATCTCAGAGGCAGGAGCACCCGGGTTTCAGGTGAAATAGGGAAGGTGTGGGTCACTGCTCCTTCACAGCACCCAGATGCACCTCACACAGCAGCCATCTCGTCCTGCCTGATTAGAGGGTGTGATTCTCATGTGAGAACTGATCACGAGCACCTTTTCTCCTGGTGTCACATCTAACATATGCATTAACCAACATTTCCCCTTCCCACCTCCCACCATTTCCCTGCCCAGACCTGCTCCAAAAGAATGAAAGCTTCAGCAGAGCTGGATCTCCACCAGAGCTGGTTCAGGGACTGCACCTCGCTGAGGGCACAGTAAGGTGAAAGTGCCAAGAATCACAGCGATAAGCTCAATATAATTATGTGCTCAAGACATTACAGATAATTTGGGGTTTCTGAGCTTCTGACATGCAAAAGCAAATAATCTCTATGCTGTTAAGAGTGGAAGGTCAGAACACAGGAGAGGTAGGCGAGTTCAGCAAAAATCAGCTTTCAGTGGGACCTCATATATCAATGTCATTCACATATAAAGTAGTAAACACAGTAGATGTTCTATGCATGTCCTCAAGGAGAAATCCAGCTAACAGCCCTGTGTCATCTCTGTCTGCCAGCCTCCTTCTCTGCTCCTTCAGTGGGAGGCACACCAGGAATTACACACACAAACATCCCTGCATGACGCTGTGAGCCAGAACGGGGGATATGCCCCTCCATTTCTCAAAACACCAGGAATGCCAGCTCCTCTGAGTGCTGGATGTCCTTGTTCTTGCTGATAACATCTCTGTGGTCCCAGCCTCCTCTGGAGTCCCGCAGGAACAGGGTTTGGCTGGTAGTATTTGGCAGAAGAGGTCTGTGAGCAAAAGAGGATGAATCAGAAGGTGAAAGAGTGACTGTTGCATTATGCAGCATCCAGTCACAACAAAGGAGTTAGATTTTGATCTGCTTGCTGAAGTTTCCTATTTCTGCTCTGGTACCTCGTGGTCAGCTTGGTGCCAACATCTGTACAGCATCAAACATTTGCATCCATATGGAGAATGTATAATTAAAGCTTTCTGCAGACAACTGTGAAAAACTTTCTCATATTCTCCCTAAATTGCATTGCAACCCCCAGATGAGGGCTGGGAGCCAAAATGCAAAAAGTCTGGCATAAATATTTAAATAACTTGAGATACGTATTCTTCAACTATTAGCTAATTATTTTGTGCCAGCCATAAATGGCATCTGGTTCGTTAGCACAGGACACACAAGGATGCTGCAGGTTGGGCACATGGGTGGGAAATGAAACGTGACTTCTTGCTAATTAATATTAATGAACGGATCGAGAACCAACATCTCTTTGAAAATATGAGCTCAACAGGAGCCCAAGTGTGATTCATTATGATTATTGCTGGGGTGACAGCCATTACCAATCTCAGAAAAGCCTCTGTTTCATGTAGCATCTCTTTGGGAAGGACTTAATTGGCTTCCAGAAGAAGTGAGGATGAGCAGGGGAGGTGGTTTCAGACCACCCTGCAGGTATGTGCTTTATTATTGCCCCGGAATAGGAGTAATAGTAACAATTTGTGTGTGCTGTGGTTACCTTTCTTTGGTTGCTTTGCTGAGGCAAGAGCTGTAGCCTGCTGTCAAAATCGTGCCATATTTACTCCTATCCCTAAAAATAAAGTCCTTTCTTTCATCCCTCAGTCCCTCTCCCACCAAACTCAGTCCCTTATTCCCTAGACACCACCCACTTTGCTGCTGTTCCAGACTGCCTTGGCAACCAGCTAGCTCAGCTCTGAAGCCTTGTACCTAAAGTGAGTGTGTTTTGCCTGGGAAGGAGAAAGGTTGTTCCCTTATTTCACTGACCAGCTCTCTGGGATGTGCTCACCGTGCTGCCAGGGGAAAGTCTGGATGGTTACCTGGGCAGTTTTCTTCCTTAGCTAACACACAGCCACGTGATGGAACTTGCCTAACATTTCTGGTCTCTTCTGTCAAGCTTATGTGGGTTGCTCTCCATTCCTGGAGCATACTCAGTCCTTACCTGGGGATGTTTGCCCTCATATGAAGATCTTGGACAATTATCAGTTGGTAGCCAGTGGCTTTGCTTAGCTGTGATGTTTGTACACCACACTGAGCTGCTGTGCTGATAGATCTGCAGCTTGAAGCAGGGCTCAAAAGGAAATGCTGGACTCTCTTTCCTTGTTTGAGCCTGTTTAGTCAAGGAAAAGGTCTCCAAGTTGGTTTCTGCCCTTGAAGCAGCTCTTGAACTTCCATTATTATATACAAGGATGTTGGGTTTTTGGATTGCATCAATCTTTTTGCTACCTAGGAATTACCACTCATCCCATCATTTGCCAACTGTTCCTCTGCTGTGTTCTCTATTTCTCAGTCAATTTTCTACTAACAGCTGACTAGTCCACCAGCTAATTTCCCTCTGGTCCTGAACAAACATCAGCAAAAATCAGCTGAAGCTGAAAGCCTGGTGCAGCTTTACGCTATAATTTTCCTGAATCAGGCAAGTACAAAGACCCAGTAGGGCCAATCACAGATCTCCAGAAAGGGTAGAAGACCACCACACCTGAATCATCAATGCAATTCCCACTGGAACTTTAACACTTCCACTCCTGCATCATCTTCACCACTCCCTCAAGTCTTTGTAAAACCAGTCATGTCACTGATGACTAACTGAAAAAGAGAGAGGGCAATTGGTGTGCAAATTGTGCTGTGGGCTCATGATAGGAATTGGAAACTGGATCTAGGAACCCTTCCCCAAGGTGGTTCATCATGTCTTATGATTTCATGTCAAACCCTTATATTTCCTCCCATCTTACTTAAGACTGGATGGGAAATTGGGTTAGCAAAAATGTAAGGAATCTCTCAATGCAGCAGAGACTGCTTCAGAGCCAAGTTTCCCAGGGGAAATAAATGATGAACAAAAACAAACAACAGCACAACTCAAATGATTCCTCCCCTCACCACAGTCCTGAGATTTCATAATTGCTCCCTTCATGGCCATTTTGGTTTGTAATATGCAGAGTAAAGATTTCCATTATAGCTGTGTTTACTTAATCACTATAATTTTTTTAAGTGAAGTTCAGGCTGTTGAAAGCACCAGGCTGCCAGCCCCAAGCAAATTAGCCATCAGCTAGTTGCACTAGAAGCTATTCTGCTGTGATCCTGAGCAAAGGGTTTGCTCCCCAGCAGTCTCTTCATCCTCAGATGGATCACCCACCTCTGGGAGTGAGAAAGATATTTAGCATGTTACCCCCTTTGCCTTATCAGGCAAGAAAAGGTGGGTTTTTGTGTTTGTGAGTAAAAAAATCAGTCTCTCAGAATGGGATATTCATGTGGACATTTGGGACTAGTCTGACATCCATCAGAGAGAAGCTAGAAAATGGACAAATGTGGAATTCATTTCAGAAAGCAGCAGGACATTGACTACATCTGCAGCATAGTTTTTCCATTGAGGTTACATTGAATATTCTCATCGTGCATGGCACAATATCCCAGCATGAATATTTAATCATGCAGGGCAAATACAAGTAGACTGAAATTCTAAGTGATGACAACTTTCAGATGACCTAGGTCCGGACTAGAATTTGTGATTTTGGATGGGAAGGCTCCACTTCCCATTCCTGTCCCCTTGAGACACTGATCTCTGTTTATGGGAGCTGGGAAACACCTTAGCCTTTATAAAAGCACCAACAGCTGCTTCAGGACTTCAGCCAAATGGGACAAGCATATGGAAACAGTCAGTACCTGCAGCTGCTGGGATGGAGGCACTTCCCTGGTCAGGGTGTATGAGATTTGCTGTCATCCAAGGCAGGCAGCAACATCAACATTTTCTTGGCACTCTCGTAGTTTCCAGATCAAAACCAGGCTCAAAACCAAGCCAGATTTCCATTGCCATTTTCAAGCTGGGTTGGCCTGAGCTGCTGGGCAGCGTCACCCCACTCTGTGTGCTTGTAACCTTTTGGAAATGAAAGATCCAGCTTCTGAAACAAAGCTCAGGAGTGTAGTGGATGGTCTTCTTTGGCTCTAGTGGATCTCCAGCAGGGTTCTCACATTGTTCTAATGGACTCTTTCACATAGGCCTCTCTGCATGTTCTCCACCCTCACCTGCCACACTTCCCAAAGTCTCTATAGATGGCAGAGATGGGAGAAAAAAAAAGTGGATGTGCATTGAATCATAGAATCATTAACATTGGAAAGGACCTCCAGGATCAGCAAGTACAACCTTTGACTGATTACCACCTAAAGCACCTAAACTCAACTACACCACAGCACTAAATTGCCACATCCAGTCATTTCTTGCACATTTCTAGGGATGGTAACTTCCCATCTTCCTGGGCAGCCCATTCCAATGGTTAACCACTCTTTCCATTAATAAATTCTTCCTGATGTCCAACCTGAACCTCCTCTGGCACAGCTTGAGGCCATGCCTTCTTGTCCTGTCTTTTGTTGCCTGGGAGAAGAGGCCAAACTCCACCTGGCAACAACCTTCTTTCAGCTAGTAGAGAGCGAAAATGTCTCTCCTGAGCCTCCTTCTCTCCAGGATGAACACCCACAGTTCCCTCAGCTGCTCCTCAGACTTGTGCTCCAGACCCTTCCCCAGCTCCATTGCTCTTCTCTGGACTCACTCCAACACTCCAATGTCTTTCTTGAAGTGAGGGGCCACTGGTTTTGGGAGAGACTAGAGACCAGCTCTATTACAATATCAGGTGCACAAATCCCATAGAAACACCAGAAAGGAGAAAGTTCAGTTCTCCTGGCCAGCAGCTACCACAGCACAGAGACTCAGTGCATGATCTGACCAAAAATATATCCATTATCAAGAAAACAGAGTGTTAACAAGCTTATTCCTTTCTGTAGTTAGAAGGTCAAATTCCTCTAGTCCTATGTTTAAATCACTCTAACTCATTTTCTATTTTCTGCTGATAGGAATATAATTCAGTCACTTCAGCAAGGTTGTCAGGCACCATGAATGGTCCTTGCATTGACAGCTCCAAGCATTATCCCCATTTCCTAGCAGGAGAGATTCAGAAAGTTCAATATCACCTCTCTTTGCAGAAACAAATCCACATTAAGTGAAGCTATCATAGCAAATTTTAGTGCACGTGTTTGCGTCACAGAGAGGTGCAGGGGGATGCAGGAGGAATTTCACTGCACAGGCAACAGGCAGGAATTAAAAGAGCACCAAGTGGCCAGGTGGTGAGGGAACTCACTTCTGATTTACAATTGCAATGATTGCCATGAATAGGGAGAGGCTGTGATTAAAGACGTGTCTGAAAAGAACAGTAATGATTTCCACTTGTGTGCCTTTGATCAGGCAATCTCACAGTATTGTATAAATGAAACCTCCCAATATCACTGTGAGCTTGGAAAGCCTTCTACTGACACTAATGTGTCAGAAATAAATACCAGCTGAATGGTGCTAGACAGGTGATGGCTTAGATATTTCATCCTCTCCTGGAAGAAGAGCTTCTGGAGATGGAATTTGTCCCAATTATAAAAGAGGAATAGATCCTCAGTACGAGCTATATTGGACTGCATGCATAAATTACAGTGCAAAATGATCATTCAGCCCATTCAGTTCTCATTTCTGCAGGTGAAAATGCCAATAAGGGGACTAATCACCTGTCTGTGTGGATGATTTTAAAAGATGGAGACATTGCCCATCAAGAACACCACTGGGAGTCATCAACTCTGTTCAAACAGGCTGCTGGTAACCACCAGGATGTAAGAACTGCACTTCCAGTCTCTGTGTCTGCAGGATTCATTTGAGTGAGCCATCTGGAGTGGAAAAAATGTATATTCCTTACCATGCCCTTGTGCACCACATTCCCCAGCACAAAATTGTGCAGGACCATCACATCCAGCCATAAGCCTGGTGTGGAGTGTCCTGGACACCTCACCCCACCTGGCTCCCTGTGAACCTGGAGGCAGCTTTTCCACAGGTTTTGCAGCTAAATCCCATCCAAGGGCAGGAGACATCACTGAATATTTCCCTTGCAATGGCAGAGTGGACCCCAAACTGAACAGAGCATGTAGTTTTCTGCGGTCAGGCAATTTTTTTTTATGTTTGGAAAAATTGACACAGTTATGTTTGGTCTTGATGGAGTGTTGAGAGGGTTAAATATGGCTCAACACTTATTTCACTTATGATTATGTTCATCCTCCTGTCACCAAGAAAAAAACCAAAATAAACTCTGATATTCAGATCTGGCTATTTTAGTTTGCACTCTTCTCTGTTATTCAGTGAATATGAAGTTACTTTTCACCAATTCAGAAGATATTTGAATAGCATTTTTCAAGGATAAGTTGTAGAAGTCAGAGACCCCACCCTTACTGTTATGGTTGATAACCATAATTCCTGGCCTTCCTCAAGAGCTAGCAATAAGCTGCCTGCATTAATCCTATTTAGATGTTTGATTTGGCTGTATCTGTCAGCAGACAGATTATATAAATACAAGATTTGAAGGGAAAAAAACCCACTTATGCTGCATTTACCTAAGAGCAGTTTTACCTTGGTCAGGAGAAGGGAAACATCACCCAGCTAGCCAAATGCCAGAGATGCTCTCCAGGTGGCCAGAGGAACCTCTCTCCAAGAGACAAGGCACTCCTTAAGCTATTTCTTCTTCTTCTCTGCCAGCCTCCCTCGCTGCCCAGCTTCCCACACGCCTGCTTGAGCCTAGCCAGGGTTTGTTAGAAAGAGTGAAGTCATACAGGTATTGCTCTGTCTGCCTGTTCCCCTAACAGGTGCTCTGCTAAGTGGATCCTGCTGTGCTTAACAGCCTCCCCCATCCCCCTGTAACCTACTTCCACATTTTCTGTGAGTCTGCTGGCCCAGTGATCTTGCACTGGTACAGTCTCTGCTCCAGGAAGGGTCACATGGCTCCTGTAATAAAAACACGGTGAAAAAGGCAATTTCTCTGCTTACTCAAAGGAAAAAAAAATGGGGATGAGGGGAAGGATACCTTTAGCTACTGACATGAGGGATAACAAGACAAAGCTTGAGGGTAAGTTGCCTCAAAGTTCCTCTCTGATTGTTAATACAGGGTAGAACCAGAAGCCATCAGGCCCTGTGCTATCAGCAGATCACTCAAGTAACATTCACCATTATGGTCATATGAGGGAAAAGTGTGGTCATGTTTGATTTCTTCTTCCTTCTCCTTCACTTCCCTGGAATAACTCACCAAGTAGAGACCTCAATTACACGCGTCATTGGCACCCCCAGTTCTGCAAGCAGCAGCAGCAGCACTCCTCAGAAACATCATTAAGCACACAACTCAGCTGAGTTTGTCCTGTCAATTTGTTATCTGGGATTTTTATATCTCTATGTGTATGAATATGTACATGGTACTGCCACTCTCTGCACTTTTTCTAGGGTACAACCATGCCTGGTCCTGGTGTATTTCAAGTGGAAACTTCTCAAGGCATATACTTCTGGGTAGCACATGCACACCAGAAACGGACTGTGAGCTTAAAATTCAGTCTAGGCTGATGTTGACAGCTGGTCCAATGTGAGGGAAACCTCTGTTCCTTATCACCTGACAATGGAGAAGATGGTTCTGTGCCAGGGGCTGAATCAGTCAGAGGCATCATTAATACATCTGATACAGTCTCTGTGGGAGTGCTATAGGGTAATTCAGGTTGTGGGTGTTAGAAATAGTGCATTAGTTATGGGGAGGTGGGGGATGTAATCAGAAAAAAAAAGTACAGGATTTTTCTGCAGGTTGTTATGAAATCACTTAAGAGAGCATGTTGCAAGTCATTCTGCTGAGAAACAGAGCATCCAAAAGAGAAACTGCTGTGGGATGCTGGAGAACTCATATCCTCAGTAATTTGGAGACTGGTGCAATGAAAGTTTATCAACTGACTGAGAAGAGACGGAAGCAGAGGCTGGAGAATAAGGATTTCAGAGTCCCTCTTCTCAGCAGAGCTCTCTGTTTTCAAATAATCTTGCAAGCACTGCAGTGGGAGTCTCACAAATGCTGCGTGGCTGAAGCCACAGCCCTCTGTAGACACCCTGTATTAGCATAAAATAAGGGGATTCTGGAGACCTGCACTGAAACGTCACAAGCAGCTGTAAAATCCCCAGGATGCCCTCAGCACTCTATTTTCACTCTGCAACTCTCCTGAAAAGATAGGGACATTAATAATGGACTGTAAGGTAAGGAGGGGTGGCTTCTTGAAACTCCCCTCTGCAGGGAGAGTTTTCCTAGAATAAACCCTCACTTTGGACACTGAATGAAAGAAATCTGGATCTGGTGGGCAGGATGGTGTTAAGGTTGCAGGCAGATGCTGCTGGAGCCTTCTGCTGTTTCCTCTCTCCCTGACATTGTTTCCAGAGACAGTAATTGGACATTTAACTTTTATGTTGGTGTAGTAAACTAACCTTGCTGTTAACTCTGTCTGGTAATGAAATATGGTCTCTCAATAAAGAAGATTTTCAAGACCATTTTTTTTTACAAGGCTTAGAGTTGTTTTTTTTTTTTTCAGAAAGAGTAAAGTGTTTTTCATGTCTTTCCCAGCTAGAGTTAATTGTGTCATTACCAAGAGCTGGGACACAAGTTTCACATTTTCCCCACAGGGGTTGTGGCCCAGTAACTCGCTGCTTCACCATGAGAAGGGAATTTCCATTCAGAGTGTAGCAGGAGAGGCAGGATCATGGATTCTCATGCTGAGAATAATCTGTTCACAAAAAGGAACTGTAAAGGATCCTCCAGGCTGGTGGAGCTGAAGGCACTGTAAGTGCTGGACAGGCTGGCCCCTATACATTAGTCCAATGGGCCATGAGGCTCAGAAGGAAATTTGGCCATTATTTCTTCTGACAGGGATGGAGTTAGCATGGGGCCCTAGACACTGAGTTACCCATCCTGCCGCAATAATTCTTCCCGGAATGCCATCATTCCTGAGACCATTTAGCATTTCGGCGGTTGCTCTGATCTGCTCTGTGCTAACACTTGCTCAATAAACTATAATAAACCTATTAGATAGGTTTGCTGAAGTGTACTGCCAGGCTGGGACAGAGTCATTTTTCACTGCATTCGGTTACATCCAAAGTAACGGACCAACAGGAATTAATGTTGATGTGATGGAGTGGTGCGGTCTGAAAATGACCTTTTGCTTTTATCCTCACACTCTTTCCTGAAAGCTCTTCTTCTGTGGGGCAGAGCAGGCCTTTGTGCCACTGCAGAGGGGTCTCCTCCCCAGATGTAACCGTGCTGTCATCTAGGTCTAGGGAACCATGTTCTGGCAGTTTGTAAAGTATGGGCAAAAGAGATTTTTTCTCCTCAGTATCTGAGGGCTTTTAGTGTCTACAGTGTACCCTTTTCTTTATTAATTAATGTTATGTTTAAAACATAAGTAGCTTCTTATTTCTGCTTGGTACTTTTTATAATGCCTCATCAGCACTTCAGTGCCTGTCCTTTCCCGTCAGCCTCAGAGTTGGGTTCAAACCTTGATGTGTCAACCCTGGTCAGGGCTGTGGTTTGCAACACCAGCACCTGGAACACAAGGGTGGGGGTAGCTCACAGCCTGGAAAGGAGAGCTCTGCATTTACCTGCAGATGAGGAATGCCAGGCCATGCCTCCTTACCTGGCCCCTTGGAGGTGCCACCAAGCTGTCCCCACTGGGGTGCTCCACAGCCTGTCCCCGTGTCTGCAGCAGGTGGCCTGGGCCACGCTGTTCTCCCTGGCGAGGCTGGCACCTGCAGCAGGGGCATCAACAAGAGCAGATTTGGTTTTAGCATGGGAACTAGCTGAGGTGACATCCACAGGCAATCTTACTCCAATCTTGGTGTTATACCTCTGTTAGGACTAACGCAATTGCTGCACTTTTTGCTAAAAGGAAAATAAAAACGCTCGGAGAGAAAGCTTCCCATGAGAGCTCATTCTCAGGGATGTGGTCAGGATCAGAGCACCCAGGCAAGCCGCCAGTCTCAGCTGGGCAGGACACTGTCGCCAGGCTGGGCTGGCGTTTAACCACCATCCCAAGAGATTTGTGTCTCATCCCTGCCCTTTTCCAGCGCAGTGGGATGGAGGAGGTGCCGCATCCGCACGGCCCCTTCTCCCCATCGGCGAGGAGGAGACGCGGGCAGGAGCTCGCCTTCCTCCCTCAAAGCACAGCTATATTTAGAGGCAAACTGCAAACAAAGTGACGGTGAGCTGCTGCTGCCGCTGCCCATAAATTATCCAGCTGCGTGGGATGCGGATGGGCTCACCGACACCTCCCGCCGCTCCTGCGCCGGCGGGGGCAGGACAGGCACCCGGAGGGACGAGATGCCTTCCCAACTGCTGCCTTCCCAACACTTGCGAGGTTCCCCCCGCGCTGCCCCTGGCCCCCATCTCACCCCCAGTCGCTCTCCCCAGGCAGCAGGAAGGCCGGCTCCGCGGATGGTTGCCATGGGTTACACCGGCAGAGCAGGTCCTCCCTTCCGAAATAGCAGCGCTAATTGAAAACAGGGGCTCCGCGCTGGCACGCCAGGGTTTGCTCCAGCAGGCTCACGGGGCAAGGCACAGCTGGAGCTCGCTCACCAGCACCGCTGGGGCTCCCGGGCCCCCAAACCTCCCCATCGTCCAGGTGGCCTCACAGTCCCCTCGCAGCTGAGGTGCTGGGGACCAGGGTTGCTTGCCCCCAACACCACCTGGCCCAACAGAAGGGCCCTCCTAGCACAAAGCCTGGGAAATAATGCCAAAAGATGGGGATGATGATGAAGGGACAGTGTCCCTCGGCAGGCAGCCGCCCCACAAGATACACAAATAGCAATATCCAAACTACAGACCACCCCCTGGGTGACCCTGGTGGTCAGCAGCAGAGTTGGGAGTCCATGCCAGCTCTGCTGGGCCAGGCTCCGTGCTCGTGTTCCCTCTGGTGAAACAGGGCTTTCCCACGAGGAATTCTGTGGGGTTTTTCCAGCTGCTCTGCCACGCTGACAGAAGGCCAGCAGGATGGTAATTGGAGGGGCGGGGTGCTGAGGAGGTGTGTGGTGCGGCACCTCAGGGATCAGTGGCAGGCCTCCTTTTAGCCCCCTCCTTTTTTAAGATGATTAGAGCACGATCAATAGGCTTGCAGAACTTGGACAGCATAACCTGCTGCCTCCAATTAAATAAGGTATTTCGGTCCTGCAGAGGACTCAACACATAGCACAGGCTGTCAGTACAGACACAGCTTCTGCAGGCAAGAAGGAAAGCTGGTCTCCTGCTCAGGGGAGACTGCCCCAATCCCATTCCCCATCCCACCCTCGGGGACTTCCTGGATCCTTTTCAGGCTCTGTTTTCCCCTGGGCTGCTCTGAAGATGTGCTCAGCTCTGCTTGGGAGGCATGGGGTACGATGGGGGTGAGCACAGGAGGGTCTGTGCAGTGCTGCTCTTGCAGCCTGTGCTGTTTCTGCCTTATTGCACATCTGATCTGTCCAACTCCTGCACCAGTAATGTTCCACCCCGGGCTGCACCACTTTGCATACAGATAACACTTTGCCTCTCGGGAGGCAGAGGTTCAGCACATCTCTCCTTTTGTGATCCCTTCCAGAGGTTCAGCCCTGCCTTCCTTGATGCCAAAACAAACCATCTCACCTCCCCTCTGGTTCAGTCCAAAGCACTTCTGGGTTTGGTTGTCAGTGCTGCAGGCTTCTCCAAGATCTTGTCGGAGTTTCTTGGTGTTTTATGTGAGCTTGGAGGGACATTTGTGAAACTCTGCTGCCAAAATCAGGGCCTCAAGGCTACCTTAGCATCCTTTCTTGTCACATTCCTAAAATCTGAAGGTATAAAAGCGGTAACTTCAATATTCTTTAATTTATCAATCATTTTGGTGTTGCACAACCTCGTTGGGAGATTTGGTGCCCTTCCAGCACTGCTCCTTTCATTTCATTGCCCCAACTCTGCAGGCTCCACATTGCCCTCACTCCACAGACTCCTTACAAGATTTGCAAGAAGTTCTGCTTCAAAACATAAAAAAACAACCCACCAACAAAAAAGCACCACTCAAATTATTCCTATGCAATCTTAACCAACCCTCTTAGCTCCTGCAGAGTTTACTCTGCCCTCCACTTGCACAGACAAACTTTGGAGGTCAACACTGTTCACATTACACAAACCCATCAACAAATGTGTTGCATAAACAGGTTATCAGATTTGTTCTGCATAAGGCAACAATGACATCAGGAATGTGACATCATCTGTGACATCTAGAAGGCATCAGAGTGCCTGCAGTGCAGAGTGAAGTATCTTGGCAGCACTGCTGGGGAATTAACACCGATTGCAGTGTGATGAACTGGAGATTGACCAGTCTTTCTGCATCCACACAGGCTCCTAAATACCATCCCATGTGCTATCCTGTCAAAAAAGTATTATGCAGCTAGGAAAGTTCAGAGGAGGCTTGACTTAGCAAAAACTGGGAGAGTTTAAGATGTCTTTCCTGGCCAAACATCAGCTAAGCCTGGATAAAATCCCCTTCTACAAGTATCCTAGGGGGTATAATGACCACAGTGGGAGAGTAATTGCATCCAGAAGCCAAAAGGAGAATTGATAAATGGAGCAAGATGAAATTGAGTTTGAAAAAAAAAAATGGATAAAGATTTTCCTAACATGAAAATCTGTCGAGCCAGAGAAGAAGGAAGCTCCCCTGGTTGAGCCATTTAAGAACAGACTAGAAAATATGGCCTACATTGCTCTCTAGAGCAGACTACAGAGTACACACCAAGACAGATCTTTTTCTTTAGTCACAAGCCCATGGGAATGGCAGCATTTTACCTCACTTTCCACAGCCACCAAAGAACCAAGGCTGGATTTCCATGTCTACCTAGATCAAGTCTGGCAGGACCTGTGCAAATTTTAGGGGAATTAGCCAAATCTTACAGCACAGCCTTGCCAATTGCTCCCCAGAGCAACCATCTCCTGCTCTCCAAGGCACAGGCTGCAGAGTAGAGCTGAGAGCAGCATGGCCACGGCCTCTTGGCTGCCTGGCAAGGCAAGCACGTCTCATTAACAGGGATTCATCAGCACTGCTGTTAATAATGCAGGAGCTGTCTGTCTCTGGGGGAGTTCCTCAGCAAAAACTGCACTGCTTCTGTATTTCAGACACAGCCTGTGCTGGTGTGATGGGCATCCACGCTGACAAAGCATTTTGGTTATTTGTTATTCTCAGGAGGCGTCTCGGCGCTGAGCAGTGGCCGAGCCAAGGGGAACATCCAGAACAGAGGAGAGAAAAGCCACTCCTGGGCCTGTCTGGGACCCTGCCCTGTCTCAGCATCAGCAGGGACCACTCTGATTGCTGAGGAGAGTGCTCTGGTCCCAAGGTCACCTTTGGAGAAGGCAAGAGTAGGAGGTCAGCCTGTCCTGGCATTATCCTCTGTCCAGTCACTCCACTGTAGGGAGAGGGGATCAGCACACAGTGGTCCTGCTGTCTCCAACCTCCTCCCCTTTCAGGATGATCTTCCTGAAGCCTGCATCATGGCCTTCACATCTCTGCCAGCACAGGAGTAACTGCAGCTGGGGCCAGACTCACATGAAATTGCTTGGTCCTCCCAGTGTTTCAGCCCCAAAAAAGGATGGAGCAGATGTTGTAATTCCCGGTCAGAGTCACTTGCAAGCATTATTTTGTCAATGCCCACTCGTGTGTGGCAGCATGTGGGATAAGGGATAATTTCATGATGCATGACAGGGATGCAGTACCATGCCCTCTCTAGGGACAGCCTGCCCACTGCCAGCCTGGGAGATCTGGAGTCTCCTGATGGAAGAGGTGCCCTTTAACATTCACTCAGAGAGGAGACCTAATAAGTAAAGGCTTAAAGTGAGCAACCTTGCAAATCAGCCTAAAACCCCCCCGCACACACAACCAAGAGAAACTCCCCCCAAACTGCCCTTTGGCTGTTTTCCAGCCAGGCATTTTTGGGCATGCACAGAAGCAGCAATCTCAAAGAAGTTGCTGCCAGGGCCTGTACAGAGGAATTAAAAACCTCCAGGCAGGACAGCATGCCCATTAAAAGCAAATGATTTGATTGAGGTGAGATCAAATCCACCACCATCCCCTGGGAGAAGCAAGCATCTCCAGGCCTTTCACATCCAGGCCCTCATTTCAAATCTCCTTTTTTATGTCATCCATAGAAAGAAGAGACCTCCCTTTCCAAGATGCAGTGCACACAGATGGGCAGCCCTGGTGGGAAGTGGTGTGATCCCCTCTCTCAGGAATAAAAGCTGGGCCATCCTGATCACACCCAGATGAGCATCTCTCTCCTTTTTGCAGTTAGACCATCAAAATTAGGGTGAAGCATTGCTCTCTCTGAAAGCTCTCGGGAAATTAACAATGTGATTGTGAAGCTCTGCAAAAATTCAAAATATTGTGATGACTTCAGTGGGAAGGAAAAGAAGCCCTTACCTCTGAGTCTGGTAAACGCCCAGCCAGCTGCTGAGAGGGACAATGGCCCTGAGACACATCTTGAAGGACACAGGGAGGATGTCAGAACAACTGTGGGGCCAAGCTGACCCAGCTGCCTGGGAGGAGATTCATCAGCTGATTGTGTATCTCTGTAGGGAGCCAGGAGCACTGTGCATGGGAGCTTTGTGCACCACATTTCTGAGGAGCTGGGAAGTTCACCCTGTTCTATCCCAGGGCCCCAGCACTGGCTGGGGCAGGAACAGTCTCAGGCTGCATCAGCAGGCATTGTTGGTGCCTGAAAACCCTCTGATCTCCTCCCCACTCTAGCAGTGCTGCTAAGCAAACCGTATCTAAACATAGAAAACTGGCTAGCTTGGGTTTGGGAAAGCACCCAAGAGCTCGGATCGTTTCCATTCCCTCATCACACCCACAGAAAACTCCCAAGCTCTCCATCCCAGTGCACCAGGCACTTTATGTGCCAGGCTTTGAGGAATCGCCACGCATTCTCATTTTGGCTAGGTGATAGCACAACAGCACTAGCCTTTCACCAATGGAAAAAGAGAAATAGAAGGAAACCACAGAAAAGAGTGATGTGAAAAAAAACCCACCATCAGAGTCTTCCTAAAAAGGTCCTAACACAGGCACCAGTCTGAGCAGAAGATTTATTTTCTAACCTCTACCCACTAATGTAGTAACTTGGACTCCTTGAACTCTTTATCAGTGCCTTGCTCCCACAGGGACTTTCCAGTTCAGTGCTTGGAAGAGCATCCTTTAAGACCCTCAATTTCTGTGGAACCTTTGAATTTGCATGCTCCCAGCCACTGCCTGAGGCTCCCTGGGAGAGCTGTGGGTCCGTGGCGGCAGAAGGACTCGGCTGCTCCCATTTCCCAGGCTGAGGTGCTGCAGGAAGACAATGAACAATTGTTCTTTCCCCATCAAAGCTGGGATAGCCAGGACTTCATCAAGTAACAGTGAAAGCAGTAAAAGATCTTCCTAGGCACTCATGGGAACACTTGCCAGGTGCCCAGGGTTGATTCAAGCCCTGGGAAGACCCCTTTCCTCCAGTAGTTTCCTGAAACAGGAGGAGGGAGAGCAAAGTCCATCCTGCCAGAGATTAAAGCTGGGAGAAAGGAGGCAGGGAACAAGCCCTCACTACCAGCCCTGCTGCTGGGACTGAACTGTGTGTGCTTGCTTCCAGGGGCCAGATGCTGCCAGGCAAATGAAGATCTCCTTATGTTCGTTTTAAAGCTGGAAGAATCTCTTGAGATAAACATTCTAAATTAAAGATAAAAGTGCTGTGGGTTTGCTGGCAGCCTCTGTCCCCCTCCCCAGGGATAAGCTCTTGCAGGAGGCTCACATGCATCTTTCGGCCTCGTGCCCTGACCAAGGGTTGCACCCAAGGTTCCCCCTCTTCAAGGGGCCTGGGAGGTTACAAAATCCCTCTGCCCCACTGCCTCGGCTCCCTCTGATGGCAGGGAGCTTCCCCCAGGGCAGGGCAGTGTCCCAGTTTTCATTTTCAGGATCTCTTGGGAGGATGTTAAATCCCAGCTAGTCCTGGCTGTATTTAAAGTGATTGTAATTCACATGGATTGGGCTGTGGTTATAAGCTGAATTACATTCTGATTTAGCAGCAGGGATTAAGGCTCTGCATTTTAACTTATTAACCCAATCCAAGTTAGGAGATTCCCTCTTGCCACCCCGCTAAGCTCCTGCACAAGGAAAGGCGAGGCTGCAGAGGGGATGGGGTGGGATGGGAGGGCTGTGCCCAGCCTGTGTCACAGCTCCTGGGGCAGGGGAAAAGTGAGGGAAAGAAAGCACAAAGAAAAGAAGCTACAGCAGTTGTTCAGTGTTCCCTACTCACGGGGAATTCGCTCTGTGTCAAACCTGGTGGGAAGGGGGTACATGAGTGGTTAATTCCCCATCCCCAGCCAGCAACCAGGGAAGTGTTTGCTGCTTGCCACTGCTGCTCCAGCCTGGGCCAGCTCTGCACCAAAGTTGTCTCTCTGCCCTGACCTCTTGCTGGAGACATCTGCAAGAGTTAACTCCTCTCTCTGGGCCATGCCAGAGGTGGGACAGCTGGAGGAGATTTGCTGCTCTGGGTGAAATGAGCTCCCAGGGCAGCCTGCACACAAATGCTTCCTGTCACCACAGCTCCTGAGCAGGAAACCCTGCACCCCCAGACCCAGGGTTCACCCCCTTGGCTTCTCTGTCATGCCATCAGACAGACAATTGAAAACAGCCCAGGCATACTCTAGAAAACTTCA
Organism: Drymodes brunneopygia; assembly: GCA_013400955.1. Lineage (NCBI taxonomy): Eukaryota > Metazoa > Chordata > Aves > Passeriformes > Petroicidae > Drymodes > Drymodes brunneopygia. Next base: position 1,592,452 of record VZTZ01046665.1, read on the forward strand.
CTCCATTTAATATTTAATGAAAACCCAGTGTAACTGTCATGTCCTTTTCTGTTTTCTCTCACTAACACTGCTGGCTGCACAGGTATCTGTGTGTAAACAGAGCCTGTCTCCTTTCCACNTAACAGAAGGAAAAGTGGGATGTCGTTTTATGAAACAGTTTTTCATCATGCAGCAGGGGGAGATCACATCCAGAGGGTGGTGGTCAGTGGCTCAGAGTCTAGATGGACATCAGTGACCCGTGGGGTCCCCAAGGGGTCCATACTGGGACAGGTACTGTTTAATATCTTCATTAATGACACAGACAATGGGATTGAGTGCACCCCCAGCAAGTTTGCAGGTGACACCTGCAAGCTGTGTGGTGTAGCTGACACACCTGAAATGTGTGTCAAAGATGCCATCCAGAGGGACCTGGACAAGCTTGGGAAGTGTCCCCATGGGAATTTCATGATCTTCAACATGGCCAGGCACTGGTGCTGCACCGGGTTGGGCTGGTGTCAACACGGGTTGGGGTATGAAGGGATCAACAATAGCCCCTCTGAGGCTGTCTTGGGGTCAGCTGGTGGGCACTGGCCGCCCAGNTCCATTGCATCTCTCCAGCTCGGGGCACAGCTTGTGATACCTGTACTCACCTTCAGAGGAGCTCCTGGGGCAGCCCTGCCATACACAGCACGACTCACTGCATAGTGACCTCACAAATTCAGGCATCTGAGGGTATCCCAACTCAGCCCAGAGAGACTAAGAGATGACAGGCTTTGGAAGTCCCACCCCACTGCCAGGGAATTGCAAGATTTCAGTGGTGATGTGGCATCCCACTTACCTCTGTGCCACGAGTCTGATGCTGCACACCCGCCCCCCCCNGGGAAGTGTCCCCATGGGAATTTCATGATCTTCAACATGGCCAGGCACTGGTGCTGCACCGGGTTGGGCTGGTGTCAACACGGGTTGGGGTATGAAGGGATCAACAATAGCCCCTCTGAGGCTGTCTTGGGGTCAGCTGGTGGGCACTGGCCACCCAGAAAGCCAAACACATCCTGGGCTTCATCCAGAGCAGCGTGGGCAGGGGGCTGAGGGAGGGGATTCTGCCCCTTTGCTCTCCTGAGAACTCACCTGCAGTGCTGCATCCAGCTTGGGGGTCCCCAGCATGAGAAGGACAGGAACCTATTGGAGCGAGTCCAGAGGTCACAAAGATGATCAGAGGGCTGGAGCACCTCTCCTGTCAAGAAAGGCTGAGAGAACTGGGGTGGCTCAGCCTGGAGAAGAGAAGGTGCTGGAGAGACCTTATTGCAGCTTTTCAGTACTCAAAGGGGACTTCCAAAACAAAAAAATGGAGACAAACTTTAGCAGGGCCTGTAGTGATAGGACAAGGGGTTTTACACTGAGGAGTGTCAGTTTAGATTAGATATAAGGAAGAAGGTTTTACAATGAGAGTGGTGAAACACAGGAACAGGTTGCCCAGAGATGCCTTATCCCTGGAAATATTCATGATCATGTTGGACAGGGCTCTGAGCAACCTGATCAATTTGCAGCTGTCCCTGCTGATGGCAGGGATATTGGAGTAGATGACCTTTAAAGGTCCTTTCCAACCCAAACTACTCTGACTCTATTAATAAAAAACTTTGATGTTTGTCACTATTTTCAATTTAGTTAAAAATAATTTTCCTTTCAAAGAAACCCACAGACACCCAAAACCCAGCACATACACAGAATGTTAAAAAGGCAGTTTCCTTCCATCCTTGCAGCTGCTGCACAGAGACATCTCTGAACGATTGCCCTGAGTCAAGGGGAGACCTTTGGAGCAGGGTTTACACTGTAATTTGGAAGTTGGCACCAGACTGAGGCCCAAGAGCACAATTTCTGTTCTTCATATGAATGCAAAGCTGAGTTACTGGGCTCTGTGAAGGACTGGGGGCACTGGCCAGGAAGGCAGGAGAGGATCTGTTTTCCACTGCACTAAGGTTTTCTCTGCCCAGCACACAGCAGGGAACTCAATCCAGGGCAGGGAATACACTTAATTGCTCACCAACAAAACCTCCTTTTGTCCATTCCCCATGCACAAGGGCAGGGTTGCAGAAACCCTAAGGCTTGGTCTAGAAATCCTGAATCTGTTTTTTTGCTCCTTGAACTCAGTGCTTTGGGAGTAACTCCTGGCATTAGGGAAGAAAGATAAGACCTCATTGCATGCCACCTTTTCCTTTTTCCCTGGCCCCAGAACAGATGGATGTGTGAATCCTGGCAACCCTCTCAGAAGAAGCAGAGCTGAAAATCACGTCTGCCAGGGAAGAGCAGCAGTGAAAGCCACAGCTGGGAAGTGCTTTAAAAACACAGGGCTACACCCTGTGGCCCCCATCCTCTTGAACTCAGTGGCAGAACATCCCCATCACAAAGCATAAAAAAATGCCAGAAAACCACGCTCAACCCAAGCCCTAATTAAGGGTAGGGGTGGCCACAGACCAGGGCAGGGACTCTTCCCCACAGAGGCAGCTGCCACTGGTGGGATGCCAAGATTTGCTGTTGGATCTGCTGGCTGGTAAGCGCTCCCTGCTGAGGTCTAGCACGCCTCAACAACAGCAAATTTACTTAAAGAAGAAGAAAATGGCTTAACTAATCTTTGGTCACCCAGCTTTACTCGTGCTGCTGACACAGCAGGAGGCACTCGCCAGCCCAATGGCTTTATTTATTTAAGTGTATTGATTTTAGCCTAGATTGGAAGAAAACAGAGGGATAAAGGGCAGGAAATTCCTCAGCTGTGAGAACCACACAGAGTACTAGAAATCAGATTTAAACTAGCAGATGAAAATACATTTGCCAGAACAAGGTAATGAATCATTCTGCCAGGAGCACAGAGATCTGGCCAGAAGCCAAACCCTGCCCACTTAAAAGCAGCAATTTGGGGTATTAAGTGATGTCTGCGTTCCTATCGCTGACCATCATTTAATACAGCAGCAGTGCTCAGTGGCTCCCAACCAGAACTCAGAGCCTGCTGCACAAAACCAGAGCAAAAGCCTCAGACCTTCCCCCAAGACCTTATTTAAAATCAATGGCCTCAGAGTCAATCAGATTCAATGAGGGAGGGCTAAGCAAGAAGAATGGAGGGGGACAAACCACACCAGAAGATGTGTGCTCAGCTATCAGGGCTGCTGTGCACAAGCAGTGCAGAAAACCACAAAATGCTCCGAGACGTGCAGGAAAATGACAAGGGGAAGACTTTTTTGGAGGGCAATATTTTGTTTCCATGTCAGCTCTGATTATTTCATTAACTTCTTTTTGATAGCCCGGTGTCTGGGACTCTGCAAGAGAGGTCACCAGCTCTGTTGCCACGGATCTTGCTGCTGGTGCAGTGTGACACTGCCCTGGGGAGATGGGCAGGCAAAGCCAGGCACCTGAAGGGAATCCTTAAGTTAAATCCCAGGGTTAGTCTTGAAACCAGTTCCTACCTTCTCTGCCAGCAGGAGGACCTTGAGCAGTCCAAAATGAGAACCCAGGCTCCAGGTACAAACCCTCTCCTACAGAAACCTCCCCAGAGACTCTGAAGATACACTGATGTACCCACCCCCTGAAAAGAAAGGTGCTCACCCCACGGTGGAGAGCCTGTCCCCAAAATCTGAGGGCCTCCAGTGTCCTGTTTGCAGGGGTGACAAGAGGCTATTTGCTGCAGAAGGGACAGCATCACCAAAGCCACGAGAGGGGCAGCATTCACCAGAAAAAGGGAGCAGGAGCACCAAGACAGGCACCAGCTAGGGGGATGTTTGAAAACAGGTAGCTCTGTTGCAGCAGAACTTCTCCCCAGCTGTACCAGGAAATTTCTCTGTTTTAAGGCAAAATTTTGTGGCTAACAGGCTGTGGAGCCTCCTGCCTATACTCACAGCTGTATGTGAGCAGCAAGCAAGCCCAGCAGAGCCTGCAATTCTGCAGCCTCAGAGGGCACAGAGGCAGGCAGGGAGAGCCTCCCCCACCCACACCACCTCCCCATGCCCTCTGCTGTGAAATGCCCTGAGGCAGGTGACCCCCAGCTACAGAAGGAGACTCACTCCTGTCTTGCAAAGGCAGAAGGGATTCTCCCCAGCAAGGTCAGGCAGGTTATTATCCCAGCTAACCAATATTCCCACAAACACTCATTACTCACTGCTCTGCAGGCTCTGCAAAGGGCAAAGTTTGTCCCTTTGTTGAAAACAGAGATAGGTGCATCCGATCTGATTTTTGCAATCTGAAGCCCCAGGGACCAATCTAAGCCCTGGGCAAACACACAGCAGGAAGCAGCTTTGGGAAAACCATATCATCTCTGTGGAGCCAGAGTTCAAAGTGAGATATGCAAAACCAAGGCACCTTTCAAGCATTTCTTCATTACACGTTTGATAATCAATGTTGCTGAATTGTAAAGATGTTTTCTTAATCAAATTGTTGATTTGTCTCCCTGGTAAACCACAGGTGAAAGACACCCAGTCTGCACTTTGCAAGAGCCTCCACTCACCCCAGAGCTGCAGGACTGGGTGTTTCCACAGGAGCTCCACCTTCTCCTCACACCTGAGCAGGGCTGGGGATGAAAGCTCCATTCTCAGAGCCAGGGGGAGCTGCCTTGTCACTTGGCAGGGGTTTGCACAAACCTTATTCTCAGTCAACGCAGGTTTTCAGGCTCTCAAGCTTTGTTTGGAATTCTGTATTCAGGACAAGTCCAAAACTTCAGAGCAGCTGCAATCTAAAGGGGCAGATTGATCTGCTCTTGCATCACAGTTGCACTTGAACAGTAGTTTTTATAAGGAAAGGTGCTCTTGATGCAGCTCATCCAGCACGGTGGGGACCTGGTTAAAATGCTAATCTGCAGGCAGGGTTAAGACTGAGCTGTATTTTAATCTGCCATTTTTCAGATGTCACCAGACGTGCTAAAAATCTCCCAAACTATGGATCTAACCTGTCAAACCCAGGGCTTGTCCACAAAGAAGTCAGTGGGAATTGTACACGCTCAGCACTTCTGGAGAAAGACAGACAGGCCGTGCAAGCCCCTGAGCAGGCAGGAGGTCAGCCTGTGCTGAAGTGGGCAGCTATTTTCTTTGCACAGAGGGACCACCACACTGCAAATGGTGCCCCTGAAATCTCTGCCTTGGTGGTGTGGGGAGGATTTTTATCCTGCCAGCACCGCATGGACTGGGGCCCAGGTTGTGCCCCTTAACAAATCCTCAAAATTAACCATGGGCAAATTTCACTCTGTAACAAAACCTAATGCTGGCAGAGTTTTGCTTCGTTCTGAATGCTGCTGATTTCACTCTTCAAGGCCTTGACCAATTGGGAGAAATTGGCAAAGAGCTGGGTTTAGCACTGCACACAGAGCTGTGCTCAGCGAGGATGTGACGCAATGAGCATGAGTGGAGAAAAGCACTTTTTAATTATTTAATCACGTCCTCTCACCCAGTACCTTTGCCTAAGAGGACACAAGGGTCCAGGCTCTTATTTGCAACCAAAGTACTGTGAAAAGGGCCACCAAATATGAGTACCATACCCAGCACTCAAAGCCTGGAGGAGAAGGTCCTTTCAGGATGCTGCTAAACAGCACATTACTGAAGAATTTCACTCCTGTACCTGCTGCTCTGCATCTCACAGCTGGGTTTTTTAGAGGTGCTGGTTAACCAGAGCACTCCAAAACCCTGAGTCACAGGCGAGGAACCCCAAACCCCTCTACCTCTCAGTGGTCTTTGCAGATTTCTGCAAACCTGGCCTCTTTTCTGAAGTACTTTACACATTTCTGGGCATTTCTGGACTTCTGGGAGGCTCTAAAGTTCTGCTGAGAGAAAGCTCTTTTAACAAGAGGCACAGCACACAGCTGAGAGCCTGTCTGGCTTCCAGAGGGGTAGGAAAGGTACTTCCAAAGAGTCCAACACCAGCAATGTCTCAAAACCAAGCGACACCTGACAGGCACAGGAAAATCCCAAATTCTTGCCAATTTACTCACTAGTGCTGCTGAGCTGCCTGGGACCAGCCTCTTCTGACACCTTGCAAGGGCTGCTGAGAAGAACCCTCCTTGCTGCTGATGTGCACAGCTGGTTTTTCCCACACCATCAACCAGGTACAGCAGCCTGAAGGAAAAAATCTTGTGGGACTGAATCCAAAACTTGAGGAGGGTAGTCTGAACCTGCCTTTGCTTTAAGCAGCCTGGAACTGAGCAAAGAATGGGGTTTTGCTAAATGCTGAGGTGGCTGGCAGCAGAGAAACAAATTCTGGCAGGGGAGAATTTATCCTTTAAGCTTGTTATCCTGTCAAAAGAAGAAATGAGGTTAGTCGAGGCTCATTTGTTTGCAACAAACTCCTGTCTCTCACTATTTATCACCAGCTGACTTCAACCAAGCGCATCAGTTACAATGGCAGTGCAGAGAGGGGACAGAGCATCACCTGTCCCCTGTCCCCCTCTGCACCTCCAGAGACCCCAGAACGTGGTCTCTCCAGTCTCCACCAAGGGCCAAGGAAGCACATGGCATCTCTGGTCTTTCCAGAGGGGAAATGTTTGGTTGGGCCCCTCAGTCCCAGGTTTAGCTCTGGGATGAGTGAACACCTCCTGCAGGATTGGGTCCTCTTCAGCATCCTCTCTGCTTCCCCAGAGCCCAGATTTCCACTTTGTGCAGGGAATAGGGGGATTAGATGAATAATTACAGAAGGAGAAGGGGGATTAGATGAATAATTACACCTTCAGCTGCCTTTGGAGACAGAGGATATTGAGGACCACAGGTCACACATCCCATTTCCCTTGCCCAGTGCTGAGCATCAGGTACGCTCCCTGACTGAGGAGAGGCCCACACTAATGCTGTGTGGAAGAAAGATACAGCAAAACTCCTGCTCCAAAAGGATGTGGGGGCACACAGTGAGGCAGCAATAAGCTTGGAGAGACTGGAACGAAATTCCCAAGAGTTTCACAGTGGTAAGAGATGGCAGAGGATGGGAATATATTTAACAACTGGCTCAGCTAGTTTCGTGGGCCTTCCCTGATGGGATGACACAATTATTTGACACATATCACACCTACCACTTGACTCCAAGGCTGGCTCCAAGTCAGCTTTAGGGAGGACTGTTGTAAGGCATTTGACATCCGACTGTACAACACTCTGATTAAAAAATCAGCAGTATATGATATCAATAAACCACACGTTACCTACATTAAGAGCTGCCTGACAGATCTCAACAAGTAATTGTCAGTGGTGAATCATCTACAGAGGGGAGTGTTTCAAGCAGGGCTCTTTGGGGAGCTGCTCGAGGCCTGACACTATTCCAGCATTCTCATCGCTGGGAAGCAGATGCAAATCTCAGTGCTGTTACAGTGCATAAATGACAAAGAGATTCAAAGTGGTGAATAATGAGGAGCACAGGGCAGCCATGCAAAGCAGCCTCCACAGTTCAGTGAGCAAAGCCTGCTTTAACGGCATTTTACTCCAAGAAGTTGTTCCTGGAATAAGAAATTCCAGGCGGACTCCTAGGGTGGCTGTGGCTGGAAAGCAGAGGCTCTGGAAGGGGTTTTAGAGGCTCAGGACAGCACATGAACTGACAGCATAAAGCTGTGGTGAGAGGTAATGGACCTTCCACTGGGAATAATGAGGAACAATGTCATATACACCTGTGCACCATGTTGGCAACACAAATCCCAGCTCACTGCCCCCAGCGTGGTTACAACACTCTGAAAGTATTGCTGGAAGAAGGGGATGCAGAAAGGAGCCAAATGATCTCAGTGCTCCAGGGGGAAAACCCCCCAAAGCTTTCCAGCAGGCATGTAAAGCACTCAAATTATTCTGTTTGTCAAAAAGAAAATTGGGAGTTGACCTTAAAGCAAAGAGATACCAGGTTGAGTGCTCAGTGAGGAGGAGGATCAGGAATACAAAAGGAAAGGTACCAAGGCTGATGGGGAAGAGGACTTGGATATGGACATTTCCAGTAAAAGATTGATGTGCTTTAACTGAGTGGAGGAGACAGTGAGACAAACTCCAAATCCAAACTCAGAGGGAGATACCAGAATAAAACAAAGGGCTGGCAGCAGATGTTTCTAAAGGATCTGACAAGCAGGGCAGGAAGAAACGTGGGACTAGAAGGCTGAAGAACAGCATGTGATGGATACACAGACCTGAGCACACAGGCAAGACATAAGCCTTGCATACCTCCTGAGAAGGGAAGGCCTAGATGGAAGGCAAAGGTAAATAAAATCCAGAGGCAAGGAGGGTTTTACAACAGGTAAGTCATGTACTACATGGATATCACTGCTTTGGTGAAATACATCCCTAGAAAAAAACATGGCAGCAGATCTCATCAGTCTGGACTCCACAGAAAATGCCTGCTGGTGGAAAATTAACAGTTAAGCCAGCAAAGCTGAGGATTAGTGCAAGCACTGGAAGATACTAGACAGGAGCTGGTGGCAGGCAGCATTGAAAGGAGGACAGGATGAAACTCCTCTCAGTCTGCTGGTTTTCTTGTTTCTTGGTTTTTAAAACAAACTTAGCACAGAAAAACCCAGATGAATGCTAATGCAAAATTTTGGTGACAAAGGGGAAATCATTGCCCACAGGGTGGAATACTGAAATACATAGGAAGAAATAGATCACTGTGAGGAGCCAGGCAACTAAAAACAAATAAAAGGCAACAGCCCAGAAGCTAAGGTCTGACAGCCAGGAACAAATAGCTTGAATTCCTCTCACTCACTAAAAGAATAACAGCTGAAACTGGAGGTGGGGAAAAAGAGACTCAGGTTCTTTAGCATGCTTTTCCCTGCTGGTTTCCTACCCGACTTTGTGCTGCCTGGCAAGTACAGGTATGGCCTTGCATGGATATTCCTTGCCAGCTGTGTGCTGCCCAGCAGTGTCCCCAGTGACAGCTCCCTTCCTGGGCTGTTCTCCTGAGGTCATGCTTACAGCATAGGGTTAATGTCATATGTTAAAATGAGCTGATTTTTCACAGAAGCCCTGTAGAGCAGAGA
>VZTZ01046679.1:0-57290 GCA_013400955.1 Drymodes brunneopygia
GACCAGGAAAAAGGCATCAGTTTGACTGGAGTCAATTTCCTTCACATCAACTGGCACAGGGCTGTGCTTTGGATTTGCTGGAAACAGTACTGACAATATAGGGATGCTTTTAGTCAGTGCTGAGTGGTGCTTACACTGAATTGGGGCCTTTTCCTTTCCTCACCTCACCTCATCAGCAAGGGGGAGTGAGGGAGCACAAGAGCAGATGGGACAGAGCCAAGAAGGCTGATCCCATCCCATGAGGCATCAAGCTCAACATATAAAGCCAGGGAAAGAATGAGGAGGAGGGGGGCATTTGGAGTTATGGTGTTTGACTTCCCAAGCCATGGTCATGCATGATGGAGCTCTGCTTCAATGGAGCTGAACCTGCCTGCTGATTGACAGTGGTGAATGGCAAAATTTTATGCATCATATACAACTACCCATTACAATTACAACCACTACTATAAGTTACCTTTGGCTGCAAAATTCCTTCCTCTACCGAAACCACTCACTGGTTGATGCTGGGCATTCACAAATTCATCAGTATCTATAATTAATATAAAAAAGAATTAAGTTAAAATTCAGAGCTACCTTTGATTCATTATAAGTTGTATGTTACTATATAATTGCAGTAAATAAAGAAGGGTTGAGGGTCAAAAGGAAAGCCTACTCATTATGTTTTCTATATAACTTGATGCTCCTACTCCATGGGGGGTCCCACAAAATTATCACAATAATATTGTATTTTCCTTTAATCTTGTACAATGCTCAAGGGATCAACTCCTCCAAACATCAGTCAAGTCAAAAGTGCCTTTCACATACCAAATGAGTCTACACTTGGAGTGAAGACAGATGAGGGGTCATTTGGTCTCTCAAGCAAGCTAACCTGCAGAAAGAAAAAAGCCACAGGATCATGATGACTTGAGGCCTAGCAAAATATGTAAATACAAACACACCTGCTAAGTCATGCACTTAAAAGAAGTTAGCTGCCTTCTGCATCTTCTGAGATGCAAACTCTCACACTCTTCTGTTCACTTCAGTTTACTGTGTTTCAGTATAATAAACAGCATACTGTTTGCATCTGAATGTTACCAAAAATCACATTATACACAGCTGACATGTCAAGCCCACTTAAGCCTACAACAATCACTATTATCTGAACAAAACAGCAGCAAGCAAATTGCTAGAGCAGAGAAAAACTCCTCTCTCCAGTAACAGTGAACTTCTATGGCTGCCTACCATATTTCCAAAAATCACGGGAACAGGGGACACCACTGCCCAGCAGTCAAACAAGCTGCAGGTACAGAGGACGGAGAAAGAAAAGGAAAAGAAGCAAACATACTCCATCGCCATAGCTGCCCCCTACTCATACCTTCTCAAGGGATGGGAGTAACGCCTCGTCCCCTATCTCCGCATTCCAGTCTTCTTCAATCATGCTGCGCCCTGCCAAACCTGCTCGCAGGAGACAGAACACGCCAAGCTCCGAAAGATACCGCAAAGGAAGAGAAAATGGCGACCCGCACCGAGGTTCGCCGACACGGCGCGCCGCCGATGCCTGCGGGCGGGAGTGAGCGCGCCCGGTCCGCGATGGAAGAGGTGGGGGTCCTCCCGCGGAAAAGCGTCCTGCTTCCCTAAGGGCAGCACGCAGCCCCTCTCCTACCTCCTTCCCACGCTCCCCGAAACTGCGCACCGAAAGAAGATGGCGACTGCCGCCGACAGCCCTCAACACGGCCACACGTGCAGCCGCCGCCGCGTCACGTGTTGCGCCCGGCGGCCAATGGGCGTNACCCCCCGCACAACTCAAAAATTAGGAACGACATCTCTTCCCTGCTGTTTTTTGTTATACCAGGCTTGTTAGAAAGCTGAATTCTGGCTCAGGACATGATGCTGTAGTGGAGAAGAACATGGACTGCACTCCTTTCATAAAAACATTAAGGAATGTCCCATGTAATTTCATAAACACAATAAAACTCACTAAAACCTGCTCCACCATGTTCAACAGATTTTCCTCATCAGAAAAGCAATTTGCAAACTTGTGTGTCTGTTCAAGAACTTTAATGCCTTCTGTTGGTGACACTCCATCTGTATTTCTGCAGTGTATTTCTAGCAGGGTCTTTGAGCATCAAGACAAATTCCTGAAGCAGTTGGGAGATTTTGAAAAGTGGTCTTTGAACTAAAGCTTTTGTTATTTTCTCATTAGCCACCCTCAGTTAAGTCCTACCCTTTGTAGTTGCTCATTTTTCAGAAGCATCAAGACAGGACCCAAGTTAGCATGCAAAGTGGCTAAGAGACATAACCAGTTTCTCTGGTGAGGTTAAATCTGCACCACTAGATTTTATATATTTGTGTGTGTGTGTGTGTATGATGTTGTGCATACTGCTGGGAGTAGGCAGCTTTCAATAAGTATTCAGTCAGACACATAACGTCCAAGGAGCAGTGGGAGCATCTCTGTGGAAAGTATATTAAGCTTCCAATATTCCCAAGTTCCCAAAGCAGCACCTGAAACTAGCAGAGAGACTCACGAGTTAAATTTCACCTACTGTGGTAGCCCTTTTACTTTTTGCCTAAACAAGGAAACAGAGTAAGCTGCTTCGTGAGCCAAAATGGCTTCTGTTTGCATTGCACTGGAGCTCTGTTTTGGATGACAATAAAGAAAAAGAGCAGTGTGTCTGTTCTCCTGAGAAATTTATGGTTAGTGGCAGATGTGCTACTCTGACACATCTCAGCCAAACTGAAAGCTTTCAAATTGTTCCTTCTCCTTTCCAGGACCAGGTTACCATTCCCTCAGCTTTGCTGGTATAACTTCTTGTTCAGCACTCCATACAGTTTAAGTTAATACTTCTAATGGTAGACATGGGGAACTACTATGAATGCAGTCATAGTAGCAGTTCTGTAATCACTGGTGGGTGATCTGAGATCATTTTAACCACAATTTGGTGTCACAGCCTCTAACTAGTAGATAGACTTGGAGGATTATTTTCCTTCTTTATTCCTTTGATTCCTTTGACTCTTTGTATGACACTTTCTACTTCCTCCAGATTACTTTGCACTACACTAGAAGCCAAACTGTGAAATACTGTGAATGGCAAGAAATTACATGGTAATAGTAACTAATTTCTTCAAATCAGAGGATTCTTTGGAGAGCTATTTTTTTCCCCTAAGGCTGCTAACTATTCAATGTAAACCATGATTGCAGCATACAAGTTGCACAAAATGTTTACAGACTACCCTCAAGGTAATTTTACCCAACCAGCCCCACTCAAGCAGAGCCAGCTAGAGAAAAACCAGAACAAAGTACTATCCAACATACATAAACAGTATCTTATGTAGTACATTCAAACAGAATATGGAGTTGCAGCTAACCAGAAAAACACATAGAAGTATTTTACAAAAACTTACAAGAATTTACCCCCAGTGTGAGCGCAACCCCTTGAAGTGAGGAAGAATAAACCGGCAATGTAAACATCATATTCCTCTCAGAGATGGACTCCAGATGCTGACAACCTGCTGCAATGTCCTTTCCTCTCACTAATACCCAAGAATAAAACCAGCAATCTCACGATCCAGAGCAGCTGTAGAAGGGTGAGCATAGCACCAAGAACAGAGGCAGGAAGCAAAAGTGTGCAAAAAACCCATTATTCTTTATTTTTGTGTAACAGTGCTGATTTGACATGGATTTGACAAGATTTGACACGCAGGATTTCAGTTACACTTTCAACAAATTATTGCCTTAGTTAAATAGGAGCTATGCTTTCTCTTAGCCAACAAAAAAGATTTTGAGCGTAACGTAGTCTCTAAATTAAATGCTATCCTGATGTATTATCAGTATCTTTCAGAAAGACACCTGGAGTTTTCTCTAACAAAATGCCACACCCCTCTAAGTTTGTTAGCTATGTGACCATGCTCTGTTTGCATCAATGGGGAAAGTTAATTCACCCACTATAATGTTCTGCAATGCCTCAATTTTATGAATTTGTGCACATTGCAATTATAACTGCAAGTACCAGAGTAAAGTATGCCTTGAGGCAGTAAAAAGAAGATTCAACATAGCATGAGATAGAAATTTCTTACGGAGCTGGATTTAATTCTCCCTTTGTCTTACAGATTTACGAAGAGCTTCAAAATTAGTTTAGGCTCCCATTTTTCTAGACTGTCCAAGCACGTAGGAAGAGACACTCTCTTTGCCCAGGAGGTAATGTGTCATCAGAACAGAAAGGCAGAACACTGCAGGACAGAGGCTGAACAGCCTTTTGTAAATTCAGCTGTGGCAGCAGATTTCATGAGGGAGCAGGAGGAATCTACTTCTAGGCTTATAGTTCTTACAATAAAACATTTTTCCTAGGTATAACTCAAGAATTGCAGTGGGTGACCAAGAATGCAAAGAAATACAGTTTATCTATCTGCTATAAAAGTAACTCATGCAAGTCTTTTATAGCATAGGACACAGAAGACAGGCCTGCAAGCGCAAGACCAGAATCTTGCATGGTGAAAAAAACAGTTCTTCACACATGTCTGCTTTTGTGGCTTTCAGTTTAATTAACTTTCATAGCACCAGCACATGGTGTTAGCATTGAATTTCAAGTTCCTGTGATAGCAGCTGGACAGACTTCTTGACTCATTGACCAAGATCTTCTAATGGCCAAAACCCACAAGGCACACTTGGGTCCTAAGAGTGACTCAGAGGTGAAAGATGATGGTGAATTTCCTGGGTACAGAAGCAAGAGTTTCAGTCTCAACAAGCTTGTGTGCAGCTGGATTTCAGGATGATGGGTAGTGTTAAGTCTCTGCTGCCTCATTTCCGTCAGCAGTCTGAAATTGAATTACACAGCAGTTTTTTTGAAGAACAGTCCCGAAGTCCTGCTGCTAGCTGCACATTCTGTTTTGGGTTTTACTTGAACAGGAAGTACAGGGGGTGATTTGTGTGTAGCTTGTTTTGCAATATTGTCACATGGGGAAGCTCTCTCTGATGTCTTCCTTGCAGTTCAGCACTTTTTCCAAGCATGAGCTATAACACTCCTAGATTCTGATATTAACCAGGATTTCAGCTATGAAAAGGATTATCTCAAGTTGATTTAAGTAGTACCAAATTAAAACAAAGGAACAAGAAACTCAGAAACTACCAAATCAAAACAAAACAACAACCCAGGATTAGAAACTGTGAATTTCTAAAACGTATTGGCTGGCACATTGTCCCTGCTGTTTAGTCTACTTAGTGTACTCAGCAAGTGTTTGATACCTCGCTGAACAGGTCAGGAGGCTCACCATACATCACTCCATACATCACTCCGTTGCCAGTCAAGTGAAGACCAACACGGTTTGTTTTGGCAAGGGTCATGTATGCATTTTGTCACTATACTGACCACAAAAGCATGCAAGCAAATGAGTGATCCTCCTTCCCTCCCCTCCCCTCCGTGTTTTTTTTGTTTTTGTTTGTTTGTTTGTTTGTTTTTTGTTTTGTTTTGATTTTTTTTTACTAGCGGCATCTCATCAGCCATCACCAGCAAGTGCAAGTATTTTCTTCCCGGCACTCGGCTCACGCCTCTCCGTACGGTCANAAACGTTTACATCGGTTTTCACGGGCCTGAGGGAGGACCCGTTAAGTTAAAAACAAAAATCGTGTTTAAAATGTAAGTTAGCCTCAGGTGATAGTCTTTCGTTTCTGTAAGTATTGATCTACAGTCCCCACGAATATATAAATTATACAAGCTTTATTTGTTGAAGACAAATATAGTTGAACGTTCTATTTCTTCTTAATTTTACTTAGATTTATTATTTGGCATTAACCGTGTACCTGTTGGTTCAGTCAGAGCTACACGGAAGCTCAGCAGAGGTTGAGCTTGTATGTTCAAGAGTCTTTTCTGTCCTCATAAAGTTGCTAACTTACATTGCTCAGACAGTTTTAATCACCTTTAAACAATGCAGCCGTAGGACAGTATGGACGAGCTAAAGTGCGGCATGCTGTCCCCGTTTTAAGGAGCTCTTAATGTATGCTGCTACTTTCATGACCAGTATAGCACCCTTCAGTCCCTTCTGACAGAGGATTCACTCCAGGAACTGAGAAATGCTGCTGTCCTGTGTTGAAGTTCTCCTTTTTCAGTGTAAACTGTGCTTATTTCTCATATGTGCACAGCTTGCAACTTACTTGAGAGTTATGCCTTGAACTGTATTTGTCCTACTCAGAATTTAAGAGAAGACTGGATTACTCCATGTGGCACTTTAAAAAAATTTTTTTCCGTGTTAGAACTAAATACTTCAGTTAGCGGATTCTGGTATTTAAACCATGAGTATGAGGTGGTTTTATAGAAGTAGTGAGCTTAAATAAGAAATTAAGTATATACAGCTGTCAGTGCTCCAGCTGTTTTTACAGCACCATGATGGCTTGGTGGAGGCTGTGGGGGTAGTGATCCTCTCAGTGTTTGTCCTCCTGCCCACTGTGGGCGGTTCACTGATAAATAACAGCTAAGCGCAGCCCATACTCATGGGATAGTTGGGACGAATGACTAACTGAACATGGTTTTGTTCCTGCTGTGGGGTAAACCTGTTTGGTAGCTCTCTTGCTGCATGGCCTGGTCTGTAACTCTGAATGATCTGTCAGGTGGGTGTCTCATCTTAAAGCTTTGTCACACATGTGTAACTGAGCCATAAACTGCCATTGTTAAATTCACCGTGGAAGCCAACTAATACAGTTTTGCCATCCAGAGCCAACATTGTTAGATCACAGTACAGCCACCAGGCTACAATGATGTTTCTAAATCTACTGTGTCCTTGTCTTCATTCCTTCATGCTTTTTGGACTTTGAAGCCAGGTGAGAGAACCTGAAGACAGTTCCACTTGTTCCCTTTCTTCTCATGTAGTGCTTCAGCTTTTTGTAGGGGAATTACAAGTAGGGCAACAAGTCATACTGAGCTTCACCACAGCTGTATAGGTCAATATTAAAAGAGGAGTGAGATGATGCTTGTGGTAGAGTAAGGCAGAAGGCAGGACCCTGCAAGGGGAGAAGGAGAACTTGCAGAACAACAGAATGGTGACTAGCAAATGGCAGAAGATCTAGACAGACAAAGGATTTTTAGAGGGAAATATTGGGTGCAATATGTTGAGAAAATTTCTATTCACTACCAAATACACTACAAAGCAATCCTAGTATCTATGCAAGGATAAACACACAAACATGTTCAAAAGGACAGAGGTTGCAAAGTTCAAAGGTTGGAGCATTAAATTTAGAGAAGTTCAATGAAAATTAAAATTACTTAGGTAATCTTAGTCATCTTGGTACGTATGAATTATGATATAAAATAGAACTACTTTCTGTTTTTATCATGCTAGACTGTTCTCACAGGGACTGTTTTGTTAGAGCAGCAAAGTTACGGTGTTCAGTTCACTTAAGCATAAGATTGATCTGCTTTACATGCTGCTCAACAAATCATTACTGTTCCTCTTGGACATTTTTTGCAGTGCTTACTACAAATCACTAAGTTTTGTGTAAAAGTTCATTTCTCAACATGTCAATGAGCTACAGCAAGTACTGTCATTATCCTTATTCTAAGGATGGAAGTTAAAACACAAACCAAGAATCCACAGATTTTGAAAGCTCAGTTTGAGTGCAACTTGATTGCTTTCAAAATACATAACATCATTCACTTGTGCATGGCACAATGTGACACTTGGTGCCATGGTTTAGTGGAGGTGTTAGGGCATGAGTTGGACTTGATGATCTTGAAGGTCTCTTCAACCCAGTGATTCTGTGAAATTCTGTGGAAACAGTATCTCCCCCTTCAGACTTCCACTGATCTTTTTTTCCATTTTGGATCTTTTCCCCTGTCCTGCTCACTACCAAGACAGGAAAGAAGACAAATAGCTGTGCCACGACAAACAGGAGAAGGAAGGACTGAGAATGTACCTCACTGCTTTTAACTCTGCTGAAGACATAGTATCATGAATTGGTATCTCCAGTTCCAGCTACACTGCAGCTAAAAGGAACTGGTTTTCTACTTGCAGGAAAATCCAGTTTGACAACAAATGAGCTTGGTATCCCTACAACAGGATTTGTTGGCCTTCTCCATTTCTAAACAGCTATATGTGTATTCCTAGAGAACCACAGTAATTGTCTGCTTGCAAGAGTGGTCTCATGGAAGCTGTAACCATGGCGTATCAATAACCATGGCGTAAAATATACAAGCAGATTGAAGTTTGTCAAGCAACTTTGGTTTTTGCTGTGAATTCTTTGTGTTTGGCATCCCAGTCCGAATTACAAGCTTTATAGACCATATAGACAATATTCCGTGTCCCATCACAGGTTTTTGAAAGAAACTGCCTGAGTGAGATGAACATAGATCAGATACTCAGTATAAGAAGAATCTTTAGCTAACTAATACACTATGAAGGTTACAGTTGGAAAGAGGTAGTTGTAATGGAAACAGGCAATAAGTTCACATAGCATAACTCACTCCATTCTGTGTATTAAAAATGTTTATTGTGAATGCAGTCCAGTCAAAAGGCATAGATGATAGATAAAAGAGAGATTAACCATGTTAATTCTTCTTAATTTTGCTTTTCTGCTTACAGTAGTTCTTTAACTGTACTGGCTCCAGCTCCAGCCTTTACATGTGCATTCATTTGTTGAGTAGCCAGTTTGCTGGTCATAAGCTTGCTGGTCGTAAACTTAATTGTTATCAGCAATAAGTACTTAAAAAATAAGCTGTCTTAGCAGGCCCAGCTTCTCAGTGACCCTAAAGAGTCAGTGAGTAACGGCTTCACAAGCCTCAAATCATCATTGTCAAGCCAAACTTAGTGTGTGATACATTTTAAAAGTATTATTTTTCTTCATGGAATACTACAAAATCTGGGTTCTTTCTTCGTAGCTGTAGTGCAGAAAAAATCAAACTGGTGATCACTGTTGTCAGCATTTGTCAGGTTGACTGGTAAAGCACAAGTATTAACAGGTTTTAAAGAAGGGATGTGCATTTGATGTCTGCTTAATCTGTCTCACAGACTGTGGCTTGTGGAAGGAAGGGTTGTCTGTACTGTGATCTTATGGAAGATTGTGGCTAAAAACACTGACGACCATTTGGGATTTGAATTTATTTCAATTTTCACTTCAGGCATTTGGAATTAAAATTTTCATCTGCATTTTTATGCAGATGAAAATAGAAAGGACATGAGGAGCAGTAATCCATTTGCTAATCATCACCAGAGGAGCTGAGAAGGATGAGAGCATGTTTAGCTGGGGCTAAAGAACCAGAAGCAGTATTGTGGAAAAGAAGGACTTCAGGGTAAAGAATCAAAACTAATGTTTTATTGAAGGCTGGAGTGGCAAAAGAGAGAAAGCAGTAAGCTAAGGGTGGTGAGAGGATCCCTTGAAAAGGTTCTGAAAAAGACAGAGGAATGAAGCTTTAAGGAGTGTAACAGCAAAAATTAAGTGTAGGAGAAAGGATGCTATCAGCAAGTACAGATAAGTCTCTTAAGATTGCCTTGATTATTACCCCTTGCTTATTGTATCCTCTCAAAGAGCTAAAGTGACCAAGATACAATCATGCCTTTAAACTCAAAACCATGCCTTTAAACTTAGTAACTGTTCATGTCTCTTGTCATGGATGTTGAAACTAGGAGGAATCTGTCAGCACTGCAAGATGAAATGGCTTCTGTGGCACTTTCCCCTCCCTCGCACAGGCATGCAATAGATAACAACCCCCAAACTCAACATTGGGTTTAAAGCAAAAGAAAGAATGGCTAATTTTCATCTATGTCAGTCTTTCTTGTCCAGTTCAGTATGGGATAACATAAATGCCATTGAGCTGTCAGAGCAGGACTTGAACTTTCAGTACAATTTTCATAAAATGGGTCCTTTAGTGATCCCCTCCCCTTGAGAGCAGAGAGCCATTACCTGTGTCTGTCTTCTAAAAAGAACTCCCTTGGCAGGTTAAGCCAGTCTTAATGCTTCTGCAGTTGCTACCACATTGCCCATCAGTGTTTTCCCATGCCTCCTTCAGCAGTTTTTTCAACCCTGGGGAGTAGATGTGGTTGAAAACCGATACCTTTCATTTTTCATCCTCTCCTTCAGATTCTTTGTTTTGTTTTACTTTTTTTGCCAGAGGTATTAGCAGGATAAGAGGATGGAAGAGGATTGACAATATGCACCTAGGAAGGGATAGAACCTTGTCAGTGCTTAATTGGGTTGGTGTGATTTCTGAGATTGGGCCTTTATGGTGTATTTCCATGGGCATGCAGAAGGATGATACACCCCTTATTCTTTCTGTCTTACCTTCTTCCATTGCCATTCCAGGTTTCAAACATCCAGCGCTACCCTTCCTTGTCTTGTGCCAGCTCTGGTTGTCATCTGTCTTTCCATCAGCTTGTCTAACATTTTAAAACATTCTGAAATGATGAAAGAACAGATACTTCCACCATTGTTGTTTGAAAGTGTCCTGGCTTCTGACATTTTTGTTTGAAGGAGTCCTGTCTGAGGAATTCTTCAGGAGATAGCAGGGATGAGAGCTGTTAAGCCATTATGTTTGTTCAGCTGCACACAAGACCACAGAAAGTCCCATGTGAGGCCTGTTATTCAATCTGAGTACAAATCCTTTCGTTTAAAAGCAATCTGCTCCCCACCGTTTGGCCAGGAGTGGTCTAAATGCATATAATAGTTACTATTAATGCATTATTAAACTGTTTATTACCTTTAATTCAAAAAGCCTGGACACAATAGACTGCAATAATCTGATCCTTATTATGGGAAATACACTGAACTGGAATAAACTGAGTATATGTCTGCTGCAAAGTTTGAAGTAATTTAGTGAAACAGTAGGCTCTTATAACTGATAGATTGTTCTCAGCTGTACCATTACACATTAGAAATACAGCTCCTTTAGAAATTTATATTTAATTCATACTGCCTCGCTGTGGTGCTAAAAGAGATTAAAGGCTGGATAGTATGTTTTTAAAAAACACTGTCTCCACTGTACGTGCCTCATGGTGTTTGCATTATGGATTGAGAATTCCCAAGTGGCATGTTTAAGTTATTTTCTGGTCCTTTTCACCCCAGGAACTTCTGAAACAATGGGACTCTACCAGTGCTAAATTCATAGCAGGGACATAGTTTTGCTTATTTGCAGTGGACTCATTTCTTTTTTTCCTTTTTTTTAGGCTAGAGTAACTGACAGAGAATCTAAAAGGAGACATACTCACCAAATATGGAAGAGGATACCAAACCTATCTTGGTTCCTGTGGGAGGTGATGAAAGCAATTATGGAATCATGAATATACAGTTCAATCCAGAAGACTATAAGTGCAAAAGGTATGAGGAAAGATGAATCCACAGAATGACTGTGGGGCAAAGAGTTGTTTAATCTTTGTTTTTGACAACAGAATCCTACAAAGACAGAAGATTAATATTTGGAAACCAGGATCTCTGTATAAACAGTTTCTCCTTTGTTGCTATATGATAATATTTTATTTCCAAGCACCAGGTGAACAGATGTCCTTCTTGTGTTTTGTTTATAAGGATAAGATTTTTCTATTGCCATCATTTCAGAGAGAGTTCTCCATTAAGAACTCATCATGAGGCTTTTAAAGTGCTCTTCAAACATGGAATATCGTGTGTGTATACTGGAGCATGATTTTTTTTATTTAGAATAAATAACTGAAATGTTTAGACTATGCAAGAAAGTTTGCCCAGTGTTGTAGATAAATGGCTATCAGTATGTGTAGATAGTGCTGTATGCACTTTGCAGGTGATGCTGGAAAAATACATTGTTTGCTAGTACTAAGTGAGCTGAGTAACCTTTACTACTGTTCAAAAAAATCCAGTGTAGTGCTTTCTGAGATTGAGCAAATGTGAAAAATTCATCAGTCCAGCTTTATTATTGTGGCCTCAAAAATAATACCTCTAGCTAGGTTGTTATTTTACATGTTTTCTTAAGATTTTAATATCTTCACAGAGGGAGTTGGAATGGGAGACTTCCTCTGCCGCAGTTCAGGTTTTTGTGGGTTGGTAGTAGAACCAAAACTGAGATCAGAGTGGGAACTGCACTTCTAATACTAGCTGAAGACATCAGCTCTGCGTTTTTAGATGAAGGAATAGCACCGTAGCACCTCTTGGATCGATTTATGGTTCTTTTTCTCCTCTTTACATCCATCGTATTTCAGTAAAGCAGTTTTCCTGAAGGAACTGAAGATGGCAGTGTTGCATACAAAATCGTGCTGTCCGAGGCCGCTTCAGCAAAAAAAGAGTTCTTGAGGATAGTGCATTGATACTGTGAGCCTCCAGCTTTGGAAAGCTATGAAAGCCTACTTACATGCTCTTCTCTGCAAGCAGAAGAAGGGGGATAAGGGTCTGAATGAATCCAGGGGAACAAAGGGAGCACAGGTGGAGAAGCATACAGAATTGTGATATAAAGACTAGGAAACGGTAGAGTACTTTCAGGTGGAAAAGGCAACTGTGAATGAATGTAAATGAAATCTTCCTCGTATTGTGGAGTATCTGACCCCCTCATGGCCTTCTTGTCATAAGAAGACTGCTAATTTGTGTGACTTTCGGGAGCAACTTGTTTTGGAGGAAGTGTTCTGTTTGAGGAGCAGTGGGTTTCAGGTGTTGTGGTGATGCAGTAGCAATAAGAGAAGTTTTTTGAAATGCTTGAATGCTAAGACTCAGTTTCTAAGTGAGGTTAGGTATTGTTTCCATATTGTGTGGTTGGGGTTTTTTCCCTGTGATTTCTCAAGTCTGGAGACACCATGAAAGGTCACAGCCTGTGGCATTGGGTTCCCTTCCTAAAAGCGGAAGTCTGTACTTGGCTTGTGTGCCCACGTTCACGGCCTCCAGTTCTGCAGATCTGCCTAAATGTCCTTACTGCGCCTCTCTTGAGTTCATTCTCCATTTGCTACGACCCAGGCTTTTTGTCTTCCAGGTATGCAGAGGCACAAGGATGAAAGACATGAGGCATGGAATATCAGAAAGGCCTGGAAATAATAGAGGGGCCAAATACCTGTGAACTCCACTTCTGTACTAGAACAGGCAGTCCCCACACTTTAAAAGGAGAAATAAGGAAGAAGAGGCCTTTGGGGTCTGTCAGTCGTGACTGGGGCAGTGGACAGCTTGAAGGGCTTTTTCATTAAACTTTTAGGGAATAGCAGCTCCCGGGAAGGAGGATTATTATGCATAGAAGTATCAAATAGTGCAAATGCAGTAGTATAATGCAGTGTGGTTTTGCTCTGCTTACTTTGTTCCTTTTTTTAACTTGGTATTCAGAAACCGACCCCGAGTGGGTGCTTGGTAACTTTGCTTTGATTGAGATAGCTCTTCAAGTGTTGTGTGTGATTTGTTGTAATTACTGTTTGTCTGTCTTATCGGCTGTTCTGTACTTTTGTTTGGGTTGTTTGAGATTTGAGGCATTTGCATAGTTATTTGGTTATCCTGACAGCTTGGAGGATTTGGGATTTTTGAAAGGAATGCTTTTTAGTGTTAACATAAGAACAATAAGCTACTTGGTTTTTAGAGTTGTAAATTACTTTGTCTAGTATTGTTTTGCTAATTTGGGGGAAATATAAAGCCACTTTTAATCCTTTTAAAGAGAATGTTATTGTTCTTCTCAGTGACCCGAATTACTCGCACCGTGTATATAGCGTATATAGCATGTTTTTCCCATTTTGTAGCTCCCTTTAAAAACTGGAATATTGCTGCAGTGGTTTATTGGTGATTATTGTATGCAAAAGAGGGTGTTACTTGTTTTCTTCAAACTGCTCTTTAAATCTGTTCATTGTCAACAGATACTGCAGTTGTCAGTCAGCAGTACTTGAACCTTCAAAGAAACAATTGATGTCTTGTGTTGGTTCTTTTGCATATGAAAAAACTTCACAATGCTTCCTGCTAGAGGGAGATCAAACTTTCTGCCTTTTTTTCCTATTCTTTTTGAAGTCCCACAGGTTCTCAGGAGGTAGGAGGTATCAGTAAGTGAAATTAAACGGCTGTAAATTAAACAGTGTCTGTAGATGGCAGTAAAAGAAGCCTTTTGCATGCAAAAGTGATTGATTCCCTTTATTTTCAAAGTTCTTTTAACTTAGAAGGTAGGCAGTGGTCGGCAACCTGTGCAGACCTGTCCTTTCTGCATTCATTATGCCTTTACCACTCCATACCATTGTGATAATTTTACATCATTGCTTGCTTTCCCTGTTTTTCTCTGTTGCCAACATTTCTGTGAATTCCTTATATGGCTTCTTATTAACTGGAAAGAATTGTAAACTTAATTAAAAACCTTAATATTTCTTGGTAAGTGATAAGTAAGATAGCTTTTGTCTCTGACATGGAAGAGGAACAGTGGTTGAAATGTGGTGTGGTAAGGCTTGTGATTCCTAATTTGTTAAAATGTGCAAGCAATGACATTATGCTTCAGAAGGTAATTTTAGTTCTGCATCCAGCATTTTAAGAGACTTGTGTCATCATGCTGTAATTACTCTTATTAGTGATATCAATGCAGAAAAGTTTAGTTAAGTTGTATTGCCTAGAGAATGAAGATCTTACAAAATTACTGTAGACACACTGTTTAATGCTTCAGAAAATTCAGACAGTTCAGGAAGTAAAAACCATGTCACTTGTGGAATTCTTTGATACAGATTTCCTTAAGAGCAGCAGGCTGATATCTGTAATCATAGAGGATCCTGAGTTGGAAGAGGCCCACAAGCATCCTTAAATCCAGCTCCTGACCCTTCACAGGACAACCCCAAGAATCAGATCATGTACCTGAGACTATTGTCCAAATGCTGCCTGAACTCTGACAGGCTTGGTACCATGGCCAGTTCCCTGGGGAGCTTGTTCCAGTGCCTGGTGTTCTTCTTGGTAGTTGCCACTTATGAAATAGCCAGCTATTCTTATTACTTCTCCTTATCTTAATTTCCAACATAGTGAATCAGTTTTACTTCTTTGTTTGTCTTGTGCCATTTACAGCATTCCTATAATAATCTGATAACTCAGTAAGACAATAAAGCTGTAGGAATTTCCTAGCTTTTTTTCTGTGTAACAATGCTGTCATATCCCTGAAAAGTAAATGATTGATGTGGAGTGTCAAAGAAATCTGTGCAGTAAGCTGAAGTGGCTTCTTGTGGTCTCTTTGGAGGAAAGAAATTGTGAAGCATCCTGTAAAGAAGCTTTTTAATATTTGTTTAAAAATTAAAAGCTCTTCTAATGTCAAGTCATTAATACTGTCATGTAGAGCTAAAAGACATAGTGGTACAAAAAAATGATATTGTACTGTAATAGCTCAATCCTTACCATGTTTTTGATCAGATCACAGGAACCAGTTGTTAGATGTTTAAAAATACTTCAGCAAAGGTACTTGAAAAGCAATATTATATAGTCTGAAAGTTCTTGAGATATGTATTAGTCTTACTCCTTCATTGCCCTACAAGATGTAGTACATTGCTGAAAATATCCGTAAGATGAATGTAGCACCCTTACGCAAAATTTCACATAGTTGACCAATATTCCTATTATACTATTCCCTCTAGGCCTCTAAATCCAACACTTCAACTTTGCTTATCACAAGATTTAATAACAATGTTAATCATGAGCACCTCTTTTCATTTTTTTTGCTTGCAAAATTGCTACTGAAGTTCAAAATGTGAGGAAGTTTGGACAGAAGCACTCTTCTTCCTTTTCCTGGACCAGCTCTAGGGAATTATTATTTACTGTCCCTTTGTGTGAGCAAGAAAAGATGAGTGTAGCTGCAGGTTTTCTGGGAATGGTTTCTGAAATAGACCTGCAGGGTGTAATGTGTGGAAGATGTGGACTTCCTGCATGAGGTCCTGCAAGTTGTTCGTTCTCATGGTGCTGTGGAAAACAGCCCTGTTTTACTAGTGTGTTTGCCCTGGTAAAAGAACATTGTTTTTCAGGCTAGCTACTGAAATAGTAATTGTAATTATGTCTTTCAGTTGTGGATGAAATTCAAGAGATGTTGTTGTTTATCTCAGTGCATGGAAATTGTCTGCACTGTTTCACACCATAATCACAGTCATGTAATCTCTCCCCTTCCCCCAGGTCACATTGTCCAACATTCTTTTCATAATCATTTTGCCACGTGAGAGAGATGAAATAATTGCCTGTGTAAATCAAATTTTTTTCATAGGAGTATGTTGTAGCTGCTAGTACTTGCATGTACAGAATGCTTGCCTGCTAGATAAGGTCCCTAAATAGAGTTTTTCAAACTATATAATAGATTATATCCTACCTGCTTTGAAAATCTCAGTCTTTGAGAACTTCTTTGAGTCCCAGAGAGAGCTTCTCAGATTTCCGTTTGAGTATGACCTTCAACCAGTAGGTCAAAGGATCTGGGTATTGCTGGGAGCAATACCTTGACCTTGATCCTAAACAGAATGCTACCCTCTCCTAATGGAGGTCAGGGTAGGTAGCAGGCCTCCCAGCCTGCTCACACAGCTTCCAAGTCAGACTCATGTTTTCAAAGAGATCTACAAAGAACATAAAATTGATGGGTTGTTAGTCTGTTTTAGCAGTCGCTTGCTGTGCAGGACTAGTGAAGGAGTAGTACCTTGGAAGAAATAAAATTAACTGCTGCTTTGCATAATTTTCACTCTCAACAGATGCACAGTAGCAGGGATCAAGGAGGGATGTAGCCCAAGTACTGGCAACAATAAACATACGCACTCCTCTAGTCAGGAAGCAGAAGCAAGGTATATGCAATTTCTTAGGGATTGTTTAATTTTATTTTCTTTTTCTCACCCACAGATTAGATTCTTTGCCTGTGCTGGACCATAAGTTGCTTGTTTAATCCAGACTCTGTTCATAATACTGAAGAAAATGAAATGTCTTTCTTTAAACAATTTTTACCTACAGATAGGTTTTTGCTGCACATAATTTATTTTCTTTACATTTGTTTGGTTGTTGACTAACAACACTGCTTTCCTCATAAAATAGGCTGCTGTATTTATGTTTTCTGTTACTTTAATTTTAAAATCATCCTTGGTTTTCACCTGCATTGCTTTAAAAAATAATCTCACTTTCTTGCACTCTGAAAGAATTTTCTTTGACATCCATGTTAGCAGTCTGTTGAAAGAAATCTTTGTCACAGATGTACTCACTTCAAAGCAAAATGCAGACTTCATCTTACTGTAGCTTTCCACAGTTACAGTGGAAGTTTATGGGCATGCAGTAATAATATTAAATGGAGATGAGGAAAGAGAGGAAGGTCTTCATACTATGCAGCTGCTGCATAATTAGCAGAGCATGTACTTGTAAGTGTTCTAAATATAGTGCATGTCAGCGATCCAAAAAGAAAACAGCAGAGGGCTGACTGGAGGTGAGGCAGCATTTAAACAAGTTATTTTTCCTGTTTTCATAACTACAGTCTTTTATTTTACAGGTATTTTAATGAAATATTTTTTAGCTGTATCCAGTGATTGGCTCAACCTAATAAATTTTAAACTAAAACAAATGAAGTTCTTTGGAACTGATGTCCATGAGTATTTTTGTATATTACCTACATGTGGAAGTAGTTAGCCCCATGCGCCTGTGTTTTGACTAAAAAAGCTATTGCTTAAAATTTATTTCTGTTAAATTGAGATATCTCTCTAAGTTGTTCATAAGAACATCACAAAAGAGCACACATAAAACACATATTTCCCCCATCATATTGTAATCACAGGAAGAAGAATCAGCTGAGAATGTTTTAAAAATTTAAGTGTTCATTTTCATTTCAGTAAGTATGAAACAACTTAGCAAGTCTAAGCCTTTTTTTCCATGATGAAGGAGTATGTAAAAATTAAGATTAAAAAAATAATGAATTAGTGGTGATGGACGTTTGTATTCTTGATTTTCCACTTTTGTGAGTCAGGTTTTCTTGTTTTCATAGATACTACCACCTACTGTCTCCCCTTAAGCGGACAGGAATAGGAACCTATCTTCATCTCTTCCAAAGATAGAGCAAAGAACTTCAGACCTATATTTCTTATCTTCCTTACAGATAAAAGGTGGTGTCATAGTACAAATGTGTAATGATTCATTGGGAAAGAGAATGGGAACTTTTTTATGCATGGTATTGAGAGCTGGGGTTGGAGGGGTTGCCCAAGTTCCTTTGTAGTGTGAAACAGAAGTGGGTATTGAAAAACAGTAAATTCAAATAGATTTTGCTCATATTACAGAATAAATGGCATGGCTTTATTGCTGACCTAGTAGTCTTACTGGTTCTTAGTAGTCTCTACTTGTATGAGTTTATGAGTGATTTAAACATCAGCCTGGAAGAGGAAGATCAGAAAGCTGTTGTGGTAGTTTCAAAAATTAAAAGCACTGCTGAAAGGAAAAAAAAACGCTGGTATATTAAGGCTTAGAGGCCAGCAGTGTCCTTTGTCTTTTTTGAGAAATTAGCCTCTCAGTGCTAGGACTGAATGTTGTTTTTAAGCTAGAGCATAATATGCCTATATGGAAGTAAATTAAACTTGACTTAGAAAAAAAATTTTAGCAATATCTTGATTTGAACACATTTGTCTGGCAGTACTCCTTGCACAAAGCTAGATTTGTGTTGTGTTGTAACTTTAGGAGCAGCTTTCAGTGTGCTTGCTCTGTACCTCTGTGTGTGCAGAGAAAACGAGGGGCATGTGATGTTCCTGCTTTCTGCTTCTGCAGCTGTGACCGTGCCTGCAGTCTAACTCCAGTGGGGAACAGGGAAGGGAGACAAAGTCCGTTCCCCATTGCCTTGGCTTAAAAATGGTCTAAGCACATGGACTTATTTGGGCTTGGTTCCCTTCCCACTGAACACAGTTCCATATACTGTTTTCAGCTAGATTAGTAGTTCCTGTCTTCATAGATGATCCTCACTGCCACCACTCATTCCTTTTTCTCTGCTTTTTGCATTCTCATGCTTTCTTTTTCTGCCTCTGTTCCTCATCACTAGTTCTGGCAACACCGGTTATAAGCACTAATAAGCTTGCCCAAGCTTATTAACATGTATTTCTGGTGTGATTCACTGTTGAAAACTGACAGCTGGATGTTAGGTCTGATGTTGAGTTGCTCCACAGAATCCAGGCTGGAGGCCATTTTAGTATGGATGGTATAAACTGACAGTTCTTTCATGGATGGCAGCTTCCCTCAATGGCATTGATTGATATTTTTGCATTTGCCTTGTGTCAATGATTGACAAAACCATCCTGAGTATTGCTGAGCTGCTCTCTGAATTACATTTTGTGTTCCACAGTTTTATGGGTTTTGCTTTTTTCCCTTTTTTTCCCCTCCTTTAGACCATTTCATGTGGAGCCCACAAACATAGTCAGTGTGAATGATGACACGCAAAGAGTCACTGATGAAGCTTCAGCAATGAATAAGCGGATTCATTACTACAGCAGGCTCACATCCCCTGCAGACAGGGCATTGGTAAGGCAAAGACATGGCCTCATTAACTGGGTGATCTCTGGCATGTTGGGTCTTACACAGCCTGCATTTATATAAGCAGCAGGAATAAAGGTGGAGGAGAATTGTTCTGCAGCTTGCCTTGAATCTAGTATCTGGTAGCTGAGTGCCTAGGAAAGGTTTTGTTTTATCACAAGCTATTATTTACTTCTTGTGCAATCATTAAAAGAAAATATACAAACAGCATGGATTTTATAACAGTGATCCAGGCTGCCCAGATTGCTCCCATCTATAAGATTTAAGCAGTGGTCAGCTGCAGTAATTAAACTGTTGAGCTAGCATGATCTGTTCATCGTGTGTTTACACACATTTTGCAGAAGAAAAAAGCATTTTTCTAGCTATCTAGCTGAAATTCTATCAACTGTTTGTTGGGTTTTTTTCCCAGGAAGAGAATTAGCATAGTATAACGTTTTTTTTCTTCTTTTCTTTTTTTTTTTTAAATGTAATTTCCTGGAAACATTTTGTGACTTACAATAGTTTAATTGCTGTGTACAGGACAATTATGTTGATGTTACTAATAAGTCTCATTTTTTATCCATTTGTTAGATTGCTCCTGATCATGTACTCCCAGCTCCTGATGAAATCTATGTGTACAGCCCATTAGGAACTGCTTTTAAAGTTGACAGTTGCACAGATGGCTATGGTAAAAACTCCAGTCTAGTGACAATGTATGTTAAACACCTTGCCATATATTAGCTACAAAATGCATTATTACTGAATGTTCTGTATTGTATACGTAACTGTTGTTAACTAAGAAGACAATATGAAGTAAGAGTATTTCTTAAAATATTCACTGGATTTTTTCTTCCTAGATTTATGATATGGAATACCATGATGGGTACATCCATATTAAGTATCCCATGGGGAATAAAACAGGTAAACTATGAAAAATGTGTGCATATGAAAATATTTTTGGCAACATGGCTTACTCTTCTTTTTTTGTAGTATATTCATAATGTATTTCTCCCTCTTAACAGGCAGGCTTCACTTCTGGAGTTATTCTCATCTTAGTGATGGGCATTTTGACTCTTTATTGCTGTTACAGAGTTGTGAAATCACGGCAAATGATACGTAAGAAATCCAAAGCTTCATCATGCAAATACTTTAAGTGTGAAATACCAATAGGTGATACATTCTGTTTGTATGTGTCTTTACTATACGTTAGACCTAACCTGCAAATAAAGGCTGTTCTTTGAATATCTCTATTTTTGTGGTCTATGTCTAAGCTCTGTATGCCAAATGACTGTCTTTCCTTGCTAGATATTCCTTCAGTTGCTTGGGACCTTAGTATTATAGCCAAACACAAACTCTTAGCAAGCAGGGTTTCAGATGTTCACTTATGAACCTTTTGGGGACTTGTGGAGTTGGAGGCATCTTTTCTCCTTAAACTGTCCAGTTCTCTACACGTCTGATCAGCTTGCACAGTGGAACAGCGTGGGTTGTAGCTGTATGCCCTTGTGTTGTATGCCTTTATTACCCTAATATTTTTGTATATTGTGTGTTGAAAGTACAGTCAGTAGCTGAAACAGTCACTGACAGCAACTCTAATTAGAATATACTGTTGTTGTTCAAAGCTCATCTTGTGGCTCTTCTTTGGTTGGTGCTTTTTTGCATAAACTAACCTCTCACTTGCTCAGATAAAGGTTATTAAGATCTTCAGTTTGTGACTGAACTCATTTCAGGGCATTGTTGAGGAATAGTTCATGGCCTTCTTTGCTATAACTCCTGCAAAAGGAGTTTAGCTGCAAATACATGGTGGCATTTTTGCCAGGTCTTATTTCACTCTTCTGAAAGTATTCAAAAGTAGTACTATGGCCACAGTAGGTCTCTGCTTTAGGTTCTTCAGTCAAACACTTAAATGAGTGCTATATTTTAAAGTTAGTGGCAATTTTCTTAGTCCTTGAAAGCGCTGGGAATGTGTGTCAGAATATTCTAAAAAAACTCCACATTTTGTCATGAATAGTTTTACTGACTCTAATGTAACATTTTGTTTAGATATATTTTTGGGATTTTGTATTTTTCAGCTTTAACAGATACCTCAAACTGGGAATTCCCAGATGTTTGCAAGTATTACTTTGGATCCTTTGGTCAGTGGTCAAGCCTCTTATTCTCTATGGTATCACTTGTTGGAGCCATGGTTGTTTATTGGGTGCTTATGTCCAACTTTCTGTTCAACACAGGGAAATTTATATACAGTAAGTATACATTTTTGTTTAAGTTTTACAGCAATCCTTTGTAAAGATCAAGACTTCTTTATACTGAAAAAGTACACATTTTATGTAATCTTGATTTTCCTGCTATATTGCATGAAAACTCAGTTGAGAATAAGTAACTATGTGTGGCGTTATGAGCAAACTCCTGTGTGTTTTCAAAGCCACTTTTTCAATTTCTCTCTCCAAGTGTGGTTTTCTTGATATAGTTTGAACAACCTAAACCTGGCTTGTTTCCACTCTTACTTTCACTTCTCCTTTGTTTGCAAAAAAACAACCATGTAACAGGCTAGGCTGTTGAATTGATTCAGGATAACGAAAAAATATATGGTTTCATTATAGATTTCTACAAACACACTTGAAGTATTGCCATATAGGAAGTTTTTGCAAGTGTCTGTGAGGAAACCATGAAATGTATCACAGTAAAAATAATTCTTAGTGTGGCATTACTACAAAAGAAAACATACTGGGTTTTTATACCCTGGTACATGTACAGGCACTCAAGCATTTGTGCATGTAATTAATGCAGAGTTGTGGGAATGGATGATGGAATTCAGAGCTTTGAAAATCTGATTCATAGCATTGAATAGGTTGACTAATATTTAAGAGATCCTGTTTTGAAGGTTATCTCTGAGGCAAATAACAGTACAGACACTTAAGCCTGTTAAACAGTGTTTAATTAGAATTCCCACCATCCCTATAGGACATACTTTACTATATTGGTTAATGACTGATGTTTTTTATAGCTGACCTAATTTATATGTTTTTACAGCCATTTCATTTTAGGCTTTGGGTTTTTTTAAATAAGATTGACACTTTAATCTTAAATTATTCTAAATGAAATAATGCCAGTTCTAATAAGCAAAATTCAAAATGGTGAAAAGATCTTATTTTCTAGGAAGAAAGTCCTGCTTTTCCATGGGACTGGCATGTTGTTTTATCACTTACTTGTATTTGTTTCGAGTTCTTATTTAAGTTGTTTGGTCTGAGATAACAATCGCTGGCTTCTTGTCCTAACTTTCATACTTAATTACTAGGTAATAAAATGTGTAATAGGATGCAGGTCTGACACAATGGCATCTTCCAGCCAGGTGTTTCTAAGTATTCTATGCAGGATACTGTGTTGAATTCTAATACACTCAGATGACTTTTTAAAACATCTGCTCATGCAGTTTAGATGGGGAGAAATTGATTTCCTGAGGGAGGATTGTCTAGAAATCTGTAGCACACAAAGAATGCAAGAATTGTTAGATAAGTACAATATCATGTCTTTTCTTTAACATGGTGTCGCATGATGTTGTTCAATTTTTATTTTATGGAAAAAAAATTCATAAATGCAATTGCTAGTCCTAAACTGCTTTTTAAGTACAGAAGAAACAGAAGTTAACATCTATAACTAATTTTAAAGTGCTTTAATTCTGTAAGAGCTATTAATTTTAATGGGTTCTCACTAGGTACTTTTTTTTAATTATGAACACAAAATAGCGACTAAGTGAGGAGGTGGTCAGTGATTTTGGTTAAATCTTCTGATTGTTTTATACACTGAACTAGTAGAAGTAAGTATGAGGAACTTATTTGTGATTCAGGGCATCATAAATCAAAGAAAGAAGGAACAGTTTTCTTCCCACAAAACTTCTTGCTTTCTTTGTGAGAAACAAGCTGCTTTTAATTGCATTTTAAAAATCTGAGGCCAACTACCCCAACTGATTTTCTGTGTGCGTAACACACCCACATGCACCAGAAGCAAAATTTAACCATTGACACACTAATTCAGTTTCCAAGCTGATGGAGCACTTTTTCTGGATATATGTACATAAATATAATGAAATTGCTCTCCAATATGCTCATAAGGGTGAGGTTGCAGAAACTTGGAAAAACTGGTGTGGTATAGCAGTAAAGTAGCACAGGAGTGTACTGGAAATAAAACACTGCTGGCCTGTAAGACAGTGAGGCTTAAACCTTTTTCCAGAGTTTCCCATGGAAACATAGAAAAAACATCCCAAGAGCCTCTTCTGAAAAAGAAAATATAGAAGATGAGTAAGGGAAGCTTTTTCTGTTTAATACTGTCTGGAACTAGGGGTGTGTTTGCATGCCCTTTTTTTCTGTCTGAAAAGAGGCTGGATTTAAGTTGCATCTCCTCACTGGCCTGCTGTTCAATACCACCAACTGGCAGCTGGGAGAAGTGGAACTGTCCTTGTGGAACAGGAATCCTGGGAGTGTGGAGTCTTGGGAAATTTATTAATGGACAGGACTTCTAAGAAGGAAGTATTGTAGAGCTACTTTAAAACCCTTCTACAATAGTTTGAAAATTTTCACTTGGGTCTGGAGGGAGTGCAAAGCTGTGTTGTGCCTCTGATGTAATTTTCCAAATTATTTTCTTACTTAATTTTGGTCAAGTCAACAGATGAAAGCCTAATAGCAGGTTTGGGACATTGATAGTGAGCTTTTCTTCTTTTCAGACTTTCATTGATAGTGAGCTTTTCTTCTTTTCAGACTTTGTTCATGACATTAATGTAACAGATATTGTTCCTGGCACCAATGGAAGTAACAAAGGTAAGAAGAACTTAGAGTATTGTGTTTCCAGTTTTGGGGTGGGGGTTTAAAGGCAAATCATCATGTTTCAATGCTTAACCACATTCCATTTATAAGGGTATATCGTAAGTTGTAACTATGTGTTTCTTTTAAAACTGTAATTTTCTAGCTGGGATTTGTACTTCCACAAATAACCACACACTTGGAGAGCTGAATAATTGGGGAAGGAAAAAATAAGTAAAGAAAGTGGAGGTGGGAATAAGTATTAAAAAGCCAGTTGCAAGTTTCTGTATGCCCTCCTTCAAAGCCTGCATGTTAACTTTTTAACAGTAGTTGCACAATGAGGAATTGCCTTAAGGAATTTTAACTTTCACACCCTAAATTTGAGGCGCCTTAGTTCTGTTTACTGTTTAAAATTTTGACTGGGGCAGCTTTACTACTCACCAGTTCTGCAGCAAGATTATTTTCTTAAAAACTTATGTAAGAACAGCTTTAATGATGCTGAGTGCAGAAAAGAGACAAGTGTCAGACTATTTGAGCCTCTGCTTGTGCTTTTTGGAGAGTCTGACATTTGCACAACTGAGGGAAGAAATGGCAGTCAAGTATGAACATGGGTCTGTTCAAAGTTCTTGAGTAGGCAGAATAATGTAGAATGAAGACGGGAGCAAGGCAGGCATTGTCAACCCCTGAATCTTTCTGCCTCTGTAACAGTGACTGAATCCGTACTGCTTTCTTAGGGAGGAGAAAGCTTTCTCTATCCTGAGTGCATGAGGAATGAGGAAACATATCACTACCGGCTGGGCAGCTGTGTTTAACAGTAGCTGCAGCTGTGTTTCTGGAGAGCAGATGTCGGAGTCAGGCAAAGGAGTTGAGAAATAATTCTGAAAACCAGTTGATTTGCATTTGAGCTGGTGTTGAATCCTGCTTCTCTGACAGTCCTTACCAGCTAGGCACCAATTTGTGCGGTCTCCTGCTTCTGCTGCTCTCTCCCATTCTTATGCAGCAGGGGGTATAACTTGGAGGCAAAGTAGACAATATTGCACAGTACCCTCCGCCAACTAGAAGATTTAAAGCAGCTGCTAAACAAAATTAAGGGGTGCCGAATGTTCATGTGACTCTTGACAGGACATTCAAGGCTACCAAGCAGATCAGTAAGAACAAAAGCATTTTTCAAGGTTTGTGAAACAATCCTCTTTTAAGCAAGAAATTTGTCAGAATGCTTTTTACGCCTTTGCTTTTGTGACAGAATGGGAATGCAGACAGTGTAGGATAATGGCTATCAAGTTTTGTGGGATGCCAAGATTTTAAATAAGACATTATGAGAACAATAAGGCAGTTTTATATTTCAACACAGCTTCATAGGCATGTGTTCCTCAGGGAGGCTTTTTGGTTGATTTTGTTCCAGTCACTTGTTCAGGTGCTGCCGTTGATCAAGTTCCGTGTAGGAGGAGTATGATGCTCCTTCTTAGCAGTGTTACTGGAGCACATCTTTAATTTGTTGTTGCCTGGCAGTGATGTATTTGCCCCTGTCATGGCACAAAGATGACAAGAGTGTTTTTGTTCAGTGCATGAGTTTTCAACCTGCCAGTTGTTACAGTAGCTTTCTTGCAATCCTTTATTTGTTTGTTTGTAGAGCAATGTATAGTAATTCAGGCTCTTCTGTACAGAGGTGCAGTTGTATTTTGGTTGATACCATCTTACTGAAGTGTGCAGGAACAGATTAGTATGCTAAATATGCAGCCAGATGCAGGGGAGCATTGCTGTGACTTGATGCCAGCAGGTGCAGATAGGCACTGAACAGACCTCATTATAGGTATGTAATCTTGAAGGATGATCCTTTGTCACAACTTGGACTTCAGATAAATTATCATCTTTGTTGTGCTCAGCTGGAAGAACTGTAGCAGTGTCAGACTGGAGTGCAAGGTGCCTAGCAGTGGAATCTTAGTAATGAATTCCTGATTAAAAAAACAAATAGAAGTTAGGAACTGAGATTCTAAACATTGCACTTGAGCAATCCTCAATGGGTAAAACACACCAGCAATTTTGGGATCTTGGCTGTGAGTATTCTATACAAGTAAAACCCTTCTCATCTGAGGATATTTTTCTTTTCCTTTCTTCCAGTCATTTGTCCAAGTGATGCTAGTGGTCACCCACCAGAGAACAGGAGTGTGATGTTCTCGTCTGGCAACAGAACAGGTTTTGAACTCTTTGAGGAATGGTGGGACAAATCACACACAGTACCATTTTACCTGATTGCAGTTCTTCTACCCCTGCTAAATCTGAAGTCACCATCCTTCTTTGCAAAGTTTAATGTCTTAGGTAGGTAACAAATACTACTAAAGCATTGGTTCATTGTGACTAAAGTGTATAGAAGATTGGAAAAACTACACCAGTGAGTAGAGTTAAAATCTTTTAGGTTGGAAAAGTCCTGTAAGGTCATTGAGTCCAACCGTTAACCCAACACCGTCAAGCCAATCACTAAACCATGTCCCTAAGTGCTGTATCTGCACATCTTTTTAATACATCCAGGGACGGTGACTCAATCATTTCTCTGGACAGCCTGTTCTGATGCTTGACAACCCTTTCTGAGAAGAACATTTTCCAAATCTGAACGTTCCCTGGCACAGCTTGGGGCCATGGTCTCTCATCCTGTCTCTGGTTGCCTGGGAGAAGAGACCAAGCCTCACCTGGCTAGAGACTCCTTTCAGGCATTTGTAGAGAGTGAGAAGGTCACCCCTGAGCCTTCTTTTCCCCAAGCCAAACACCCCCAGCTCCCTCAGCTGCTCCTCATAGAGCTTGTGCTCCTGACCCTTCACTAACTTAATTTCTTTTCCCTACGCTCTTCCAGCATCTCTATGTCCTTCTTGTCTTGAGGGGCCCAAAACTGGCAGTATTCATGTCACAGGGACAGCCTCACTAGTGCTGAGTACAGGGGGACAATCCCTGCCCTGGTCCTGCTGGCCACACTATTGCTGATGCTATTGGCCTTCTTGGCCACCTGTCAGCACATTGTCAGCCCACATTCAGCTGCTGTCAGCCAGCATCTCCAGATCCTTTTCCACTAGACAGCTTTCCAGCTACTCTTCGAGTATTTTGCTGGCTG
Organism: Drymodes brunneopygia; assembly: GCA_013400955.1. Lineage (NCBI taxonomy): Eukaryota > Metazoa > Chordata > Aves > Passeriformes > Petroicidae > Drymodes > Drymodes brunneopygia. The sequence continues at coordinate 27,227 of VZTZ01046679.1, forward strand.
CCCATATTGTGCCCCCAAGTGGGTTGTTGTTTGGTTTATTAACCCCACAGGCTTTGTGTGCTGCTTTGCTTGAATTCTACAGATAATGGGGAGTTCACATTTCTTCCTTTTGCTTGCTTGATAATCCTGTGAAACAAATTCCATTACATCTACAACAGATTTTCCCAAATGGTCCAGATTTTTCGTATACATACTACTGTGCAGCATTTGATACATTCTACCTTGGTATAGTCAGGCATACTCTTCCTCCCCTGGTAAAAATTTCAAACCAGCAGTTACTTCCAAAGATTAGTTGCTTCCGACCTGAAGTCATTTGCTGCCAATCAGGCGATTAATTAGTCGCATCATCAGTCAATCAGTATGACCTGCTGCCGTTCTTTGTCCCAACTTCCAATATTGTGGACTCTTCTGTGCTGCAGAGGCAACAATTTTGACTTCTTGCTTCCATGTCCAGAGGTAGAAGGCCAAGATTGGGTGGGGCTGGTAAAGTGAATAAAGCACATGCGTAATGAGTGGAGCTGGTCACAGTTCAGGGAGTAGAAGAGGTCTGACAGAAAGCACTGAAGCCCACAATGAAAAGAAAGAGAAAACTAAGTGAAAACCAGAGGTTGAAAAAGTTGGAGATGCATTGTAAAGGGGGTAGAGAGCAGGGATTTGAAGGTCTAGTTTGTGTGTCTGTTCCATAATGACTCTTAATCAGAGCTTGGATCTGCTTTTGCTGAAACCACTAAATGTAAATACCACACAGGAATTTGGGTACTTGGTACTTCTTCTGTGCAAAAGGTGTGGGTTTTATGTAGGTCTATATGACATTAGAAATTAAAAAACCTGAATATATCATATATCAAACCTGAATTACTCATTGCTTCAGTAGATTATTATGTCATTCAGAAGCTGTTGAAAATTGCCTTAATTTTTGTAAACCTTGACATTTATAGGACAAGAAAAAATGGATGGCAATTTTGAGATGCTGAAATTTTCTCAGTTGAGTTTTACTTACCCTGATCCCCATGGAAACAGAAGTCATTAGGAAACTACAGAACCTTTTAGCTGATCTTCACATACAGAACCTTTTATTTTCCTTATTTCTTGACTGTGCTCTGTGTAATCAAATGATAATTTCTTCAGTTTATTTTTTAACCTTGCAGATATTGCTAGAATGAAATTATGTCTTTTTTGAATCTGTATTCTAAACTGTAAAATTGCTGGTATTTTGTCTTTGCTTACTTACCAGCTGTTCTCTGGTCACTAACGGCATTATTGGCCATGAGGTTCATTGCAGTAGCTTTAATTATTGTTGTATAGTTTCCTTCAATTTTTAGGTAGTTACTATCCTGCCCTTGTCTCTTTCAAATAGTCTGACACAAGACTGTATATCCTCCATCCCACAGGTATACACAGCAAGGCATTATACCACTCTGTGATCTCATTTGTTGGCCTTTAGCTGTGCAGAGTACTGCTGGATGCTTCTGAACCAATGAGATAGAATGCAAATCCAGTATTATGATAAAGATTATCCAAAGTTACAATTAACACAATGTTTTAATCAGTAGCATTGAAATGTCATTATCAACTTCTAGCTCCCAGTGTAAAGGTCACAAGTGCAGTAATTTCACATTTCATTGAGCTGTTGGGTTCAAAAAGTCAATGACTAGATGAACATTGTACTGTGATCAATGTTGTCTCAGCTTAGATTGAAATCCTGGCAGTGGAAGCTGGAACTGGTCTGTTAGTGCCTAAAGACCTCCTACCTGCCCAACAACAGGGATTACAGGGTACTTCCTTTGCTGTCATCTGCACCTGGAAAATATTAAACTTGCTGGAAGTTTATGTCATGTGCATGTGCATTATTATCTCTCCCGGACCTGTAAGAGAAGTAAAGAAAAATTTAGACCTATTCTACTGTTAGAAATGAATACCAACCATAACTGTTTGACTGCTAGTAACTAGACACATGGAGCAGAAATGAGACCCTGCATAAATACTTTCTACTATATCATGGTATTTGTTTGGCTCTTGTTTTTTCCAGGTACAGTTTCAGTTGTCTACTTAGTTTTTCTGGTTACAGTAAAGGCTGCTCATCTGGGAATACACTTAGAGTTCAACTGGTTTACAGAGAATGAATTTTTTGTACCAGGTAAGATAGTTAAAAAGTAGTAATGAAGTATATATATTTGGTGAGTTTAAGTTTTTTTGTTTCTCATTCACCTTTTAACACCTCTGAGACATAAATAAAATGAGGAAAAGCTGTCTGATGTTGCATGTAGAGGGAAGATCCCTCTGGACAAACTGGTAAGGAATCCCTTTCCCAGTGATGTTCCCTAGTTAAGAGACAGTATCAGCAGTGGGGAAGAGGAGGAGTGCCTATCAGAGGAATCTTCAACATACATCTTGTGACAGAGAGCTTGTCCTGTTTCACCTATGTTATTTTAAGTTCTGGTTGCACCAGTTTCAGATCATGCCTGTTTCAGTAGCAATTAAAAATGAGAAGCTGCAGACAGACTGACTGTTAAAGGTGCTTTAAGTTCCCCAAACACTGTCTTGCTTAAATGAAATAGCTCATTCACCATAATTTGCAAGTACAGTTTTCCTGTACTTTCCAGTCTATCTCAAGTTTTAGGCCATGATCTTAGTAGCTCTTCTCTTTCAAACACCCATTAGCTGTTTTTATCCCATCAGTACCCATCAGTATGTTTTTATTTTCTTGGAAGTTGTTTGGTGGCTATTTGTTCTTCCTAAATTACTGTTACAAATTACTCTGTGAGATGCCATAGTCATAAACAAGTGGCATTTGGTATTGCATGAACAGAGGGCCTAAAGAGATCAGTTTCTTGCTTTAAGTAACCTGGCAAGAGAACCAGGGTTGGGACCTAGCTGGTTTTTCCCAATCCTTTACAATAAGCAAAATTTTATGACCAGTTAGTTCCAGGGAGCTGTGTCCTGTACATTAGAATAGTATCACTTCTTCTCTTCTTAGAAACAATTGAGAAAAACGAGTTATAGCGACACACATGCCACAGGTCACTGAGTAGAGCACCCAGTAGTTCAATTATTTTGGCAAAAATTCCTAGTACTGCTAGGAGATAGACAAAACATGTAGCTAATGCATACAAGTGCAGCTACAAGAGATTCTGAAACTATCGGTTTGCTTTTCATTATTGAGATTGAAGTAGTGGATGGAAAATGAGCCCAGAAGTTGCTTGCACTCTCAATTCCATCAGTAACTCATCATGCTAATTAGGTATTGAAGGTGTAGTGAATCCTGCTGTAGGGAAAGCATGTTCTTTCAGCTTGGATAAGCCCTCCATTAGTTGCCTGGGGTGTGTTTACTTCCTAGCTTCATAGCACTTTACAGAAGTGTCTTTTAAATGTTTGCATGGAGGTCTCTGTGGTTTGTTCTGTAAGGGTTTGTGAACCTCTGATGAGTGTTGTGCTATACTACTGGATGCTTCCCAGAAGCTGAGCTATCTTAGGGGTCTCTGATTGCTGTTAACACTCTAAATACATTCTTAGGTAATACCAACTAAGATGGTGCTTTAATGATGTTACACACTGGAGAATTGCTAGACCATTTGCAACACTTCCAGGACCACCATCTTTTGAGTATTAAAAGAAGCAGAACAATGCTCTTCCCATGGAGACAAAAAAGAAATTTTTTTCAAATATTCTGTGAAGCACGATAAGAAATTGCTCTGCCTTTTTTTATGCCCTGGCTTATAAGCAGAACCTCTTAAAGATCTACAGATGTAATTTTTCTTCTGATAGTATAAGTAACTTCTTAATAACTAAAAGTGCTCACAGGGTAAATGACTTCTTCCCTCCATCTTCCTCTTCAGGAACCTATGGGTATACAGCCTCATTGCTGTCAATTCTAATTTTACAAAGTATTTCTTGTTAAGCTGTTGAGGAGCAAAAAAGCTTGTATCTGTCAATCTTAAATTAACACAGTAACCACTGATGGTTGGAGTCTATCAGACAAGCCTTGCTGGAAATTGTATTCTATAGTAACTACTGTCTTCATGTGTTTTGTACTTACTGATTAAATATCTGCATTGGCTATGGTCAAAGATGAGGTAGATTGTCCCATTTCAACATGGAGGTTCATGAGTTTGCCAGGACTCTCCAGAGCACTGTATGTCATCTGCATTTTGTCATTGCATGTTTCAAAGAAGTAATGTTAAAACATTTTTTTTTCTTCATTTAGAGTTTAGAATTCTGTTCCCTCAGCTCACAGGGGTTCTAACACTTGCCTTCTTCATCCACAATTGTGTCATCACACTTCTTCAGAATAACAAGAATCAAGAAAACAATGTAAGTAACTTCACAAGACTGTGCTCATTTGTATCTGGATTGCCAGACAACAGTAATTTTTTACTGTGATTTGATAAGAAGTTACACATTCTTTTCCTAGCTATCAGGGAGTAATGGATTACAAATTCATTCATATAAAAGCCCTGAGGAATGCCCCAAACTTATTTTGGTCAAGCTGGTATTAAACGGCCAAATTCCACACAAAAGGCAGATGACTTGACGGTTTTGTAAGACTCAATGAAAACTGACCAATTTTAGAATGAAAAATGGTGGGAAATGTTTGGTACAGGACTGATCTTAGCAGAATCCTGAACAGTAGTTTTGGAGTCTAGGTAATACCTTTTCTCAGAGTTGCTTCAGTAGCTTTGTGTCACAATCCAATCGAAGTCCGTAGAGAAACTTGGCACAATTTAGGAAATCCTGCAAATTGAAGCCTAGATCAGGAGGCTTTGTGGTATATAGTTTTGGACTGGTGCTTTGCCCTTGAAAAAGTTAAGCACTACTCCTCGAGATGGAACTGCATTCTTTGTTAATATCTTCCCATTCTAAGATACCAAGTGGAGTAAGCACAATACAGAGTCTGAGAGTAACTTTTACTGTAATTATTTTATTTTTTCCTCCCTACTTCTGAGGGTTCTTGTCCAGCTTCGTTAAAATGTTTGTAAAAGTACCTGCAGTAACATGCAAAGATTTTTAAATATTAGCTGTATGAAAAACTGGTACAAAATCATAGAATTGCAGAATGCCTGAGGTTGTAAGAAACCTCTGGATGTCATCTTGTCCCCCTCCTCAATCAGGGCCAGTAAGAGCCAGATGCCTATACAACACATCAGATAAAATATATCAGATTTGATTATTTGAGAGTGAAGTGCAGATTATGTACCAATGTAATGAGATGCTTTAGAAGTCTGTGTAGTTACTTCCTTGTTCCTATGAATCAAGACCAGCTTGTGAATGACCAGCCTGTATCTGCAAAGGAGTTGTGAATTCTCCAGGAACACTTCTGGGGGCTTATGGGCTTCTCAGAAATTAGTTTAACAGCTGGAGGTCTGGACAAAGAAAGCTAAGCTTTTTCTCAATTTCCTTAAGAAAACCTTATGATGTGGAGAAGAGCGAGATTTCTCTTTAGCGATGGCTTTCAAATTCTAAAGGCTAGATCTCCAGCAATCAGCTCTATATGCAGAGGAGGCCTAATACCCTCATTCCATCTTCAAGGTTTTCCTGTGTTTTTTCCCCCTCCATTTACATCAGAGCAAGCAATCAGATGCAAAGAGCAGCACCTGGAGTGTTCTTCAGCTTGCTTTTCCTGTGTGAAGGAGGAAGAAGGTGCTGCCTGCATTTGAATCAGCTTTTCTAATACCCTCCCTGGAGCTTTAGTTGAATTTCGAAGTCAGCCCTAGCATGGATCTCAAGCTCTTGGCAAAACTCTGCCTTCCAGAAGAATGTTCAAATTGCTCAGAAAGGGCACCTTGAAATATGGCAGGAAATATTTTTAATGGGAAATCAAATCTCTGTGTAGTTCTTGTAGGAGTTTTACTTGGCTGGAGATTTCTTTTCCTTTTTGTAGCTGTACAGGACCATTTCACCTTGGTCTCAAAAGTGCTTTGCAAATGTTAATGAAGCACCTATTCTCTTGAAGAGCTGTTTTGTGATTATGTCACTAAGCTGCTGGACTAAGTGGGAGATTTACATATGCATAGGGATCTCGCCCTCTGTCATGAGTCATGGGGGATTTTTCCCATTTATTTACAACAAGATGCTTTCTTCTCTCAGTATCTGATGAGGTGATACTGATATAACTGCATGGATAAAAACTTCCCTGTTTTATTGATCGACCTGTTAACATGTGACTTCCATCAGAGTTCTGTGAAAAGGCACAGAACTTGGCAAGCTGGTAAAGCACTGTTTTAGTCTTGAAAAAAACTTGCTGAAACTAGTGGTCCTAGAACAACTCTTTGGGGAGGTAGAAAAAAGTAAGACAAACAATAACATTCCTCTTATGGAGTCAGAAATTCAAAACAATAGCAGCTTCCATTCTGGTCACAGGCGTGTATCACAGCCCAAAGCTAAAACTCGCATGGGGGAGGATTGCTCTGGCTGCTATTCCTGTACAGTGGTGTGGGTGTGAGAAGAGAAGAGCCGTGCACCAGAGTAAGCCAGAAGTCAGCAGCACAGCCTGGAGCAGGTTCTTAGTCTGCAGTTCAGAATTATGCTTCCTGGTCCCATCTCCCACTTCTGCTGCCTGCTTGTATTTATCAGCATAAGTTTTTGTACAGTGCTCAGTCAAATGGTTTGGAAACAAATTGCATAGGAAACATAACCCAGCCACAAAAAGGAGTTTAGCTGTGGGTTTTGGTTGGTTGGTTTTTTCCTAAATCATGTCTGTGATCAGTTTCCCTGAACAACTGTACAGATGCTACACAAGCCCAGCATGATCTACAGGCTTGAATATGCTAGTGCTGTGTCCTAACAGTTGTTTGTGGATGTACTTGGGAGAAAGGCTGGGAGTGGGGAGATGTTTTTTTGTCTAGGTATTAACTGCAGAAAGCATGGAGCTGTAAATGGTACTTACATTCTGCACTACTGAAACACTTTATTCCCTGTAAACAGAATGAGCTTCCAATGATGGTGCCATACCATTAGTTTCTCTTTCCAGCCAAAATTACACACAGCATCATCTATCCTGGACAAGTACTTTTTTTGTCACCCAGTTGAATTTATCACTTTCCCTTGATGCATGAGCAGGTGAAGTCTATTTTTCTGATATAGATCAAAGTCCTTTTGAGATATTACACAGACAGCATCTCTCTTGAGAAGCAACTAATCTGAAATGGAGTGATCTAAAGGTGTTTCAAATATCGTAATCATTACTAAGCACTGATACAGGCTTCTCTGTCCAAGCAAGAAACACACAAACTAGCTTTCACTGGTACTGAGGAAGAAAGTGAACTATTTTCCTCATGGCATTCAACAGGCAAATCAAGGCCTGGAAGCAGTCTATTCTTTGCAGCAGCACCATAGAGCCATAGAGTCTTCTCTGTGCCACGTCAAATCCCTTGCTGCAGGTCCAGCCAGCACCCAAGTACTGACTGATCTGTGGGTATGATACAATGTCTTGTACTTTCAGGGCTGTCTTTGTTAGCTCCACCTGATTTATCAGACTTATCCTTTTGTTACAGGCTGATTTCTTCCTTCTGCTGCTGCCAACCTTGATCACCCAATTTTCTCTTCTTCCAGTGGCACTTCTAACACTGTTCTGTGGGTCTGACCAGGAGGGCTCCTTATCAGCAGTAACTGCAGCTAACATATGTTCTCCAGGTTCTGTCTGTAAATCTGCCTGTTACTTCGGGTGTATTTGACAAGGGTTTGGCAAGCATCAGGCTGTGATCCTTATGGACTGTGACCTGCGTGTTACCTTGAGACTTGCACCCTGATTATAGAAATACTTCCTGCTTCCAACATTCTCTTTTTCTACAAGTTTGATTCTTAAACTGTGGCTGTAAAAATTGCTACATTCTCATGCTTAGGCAGCTTTCACCACAGCAATGTCCGTTTTGAATATAAATGCCTCAAGTATCAAATTTAAAATAGAAAAGTGTAGTTATTGCTCTTACTTAAAATAATCCTTTTATCTCTCCCCATGTGTCCTTTGATTTTATCTGGAATTATGCTGTCTAAACAGTACTATCAAGGTCTTTAGGGAGTGAACCCAGGTCTCTTGAGGAGTAATGAACATTAATCAAAGTATGTTCTTATTATGTAAACAAACACATGTTGTACAAAGATAAACCATCTTATACACAGCAGCATATGTTTGCAAGGGAGCTGATGGATGTTTGAGAAAAAAATAAATCCAGGTTTTCAAGTTGTCTATTTCTTTTTTAGTAACTTTTTGAAATGAAAATCTGGATACTCTTTGTATGAGTGACAGCACCCAGAGAAAACAGTCTATTATGTTACATGCCATGAAAATAAATTATCAGAATTATCTCAGCACTTAGTTTCAGTGCAGATTAAAGGATACACCCTTAAGAACTCTAGAAATATGAACTGGTTAGTACTGGTGCAGGTAATAGCACGCCACCTATCTACCATTTTTCATGTCCAAAGGAAGCAGTAAGAATTTTTTTTCAGATTTCTTGCCCTCACAACTGCATGCACTCGTCACAGCAAAATAGTTTTACAGTTGGTTCTAGAACTTACATGTAGGCAGAGTGAAAATAACAACTGTGAGTTACTAAGCTGTGTGTATGCATTAGGAATACACCTAAAATACTAGATTTAAAGCAGGTTTTGGCAGATGATGTGCATTAAGAAGGTCTTGGGTATGTTTTGAAAAATTGTCCAAGTCCTGTCCTCAAGAGATGAGAGTCTGTATCTCTGCAAAACTGCCTTACTGCCTTACTGTGTCTGAGTCCTGCAGTTAATGGAAGCTGCTGATAAATACCTGTAAATAATCTCGATGCTGTATTTAGTATTCTTAAAATCTGTTCTTAGGGTGGGTGGGCACTGGTGCTTTTGAAGATGCAGATGTTATATAAAAACCTGTACAGCTTGTCACAAGGAGAAATTGTGCACATAATTTAAAGAAAATGCTACTGCTCAGCTTCTGATGGAAGTTGATAGTCCTTACTCAATGACCCGTATGAGGAGAGTGAAGTCTAGGGAATCATCTTCCATGTGCATTTAACTGGTCAGCAGGAGGAAGAGGTTGCAGCTAGAAATGTGTAGCTGCTGGGAGCTTGAAGTCCATTCTGGAATGTGTTCAAAGCACACTGATGCCTTTTGCCTGTCAACCTCTGAGAGGCAAATAATATTCCTCATCAGACAGCAATCTTCTACCCCAAAACCACTGGCAAAATGAATAGGAGATTCCACTTCTTTCACCGAAAACTGGCTTCCGTCTGAATTTGTCTTCAAAACTCATAATCCAGCATTTTGTACTTTCTTCAGGCGTTGCCTTGCCCTTGGCAGAGCCTGGAGTGGTGAAGGATATGTTTCTTCTGTCAACAAGATAGTGTGAAGAAGCACTTAGGGAAACATTTCCAAGCACAGATGTGAGGAATCTTTGCTCATACTCAGTGAGCTGGCTGGAGGTGATAATTATCACCCTGGTCTGGAAACTGGTATAATCCTAATAATTTGGTGCTGTGCCTGAACTAGTAAGACTTGCTTCTCAGTCTTAGGAGAATAGGGTTATGTATTGAAACATTACCAGTAATCCTTTAAGAAGCTGATGATTAGCAGCAGCTGAACAAAGGGTTTGCTGTAAGGTGATGGGTGTTTTGTACTGTAACATAAGCTTATACAGAATTTACTTAGCTAATAACTAGAAAGAAATGGTTTCCCTCTTTATTTCCAAGGAAGGAATTGATGTAGAAGAATAACAACCCACCAAGTACATTGCTGTGAGATCACTTTGATGTATATGTGGATTCTCAAGTTTCATAAAGTACTTAATTAGTTTTGCCAGTTATTTTCCTGTAGTAAATGTGTAATTTTTTTTGTATAGTGGAAAATATTTGTAATACTATATATTTGATAAAGATAGCCAAAACTTTCAGAACTGAACATTGAAGTTCAGATTTAAATCCATACTTACGTGTATGTAAGGTAATGAAGTATGGATTTATGACCCTAGGTTCAATAGTCTTTCCTTAAAACTTTTGATTAAATTCATTTGTATTATATCTGCAGCTGGGCAGGCTGATATCTTCAACTGCAAGATTTTATTCATTACAAGAAGTTTAACATAGGCCATTGCTGGTCTTTCTGTCTTAGACAGGTGTGTCTGTGTCCCAAGGTCTTAGTAGGAATAGGTGAATGTAAGAAAGTAGAAAGGATTTCTTGTTTGTTTCAATAACTAGTGTATCTTTATGCATCAGGAATAACATGCTACATCTATTGGCATATCTTTTTCGTGGTGTCTTTTTTGTATGTTGAGAGATAAACAATACTTGTCTAGCTCCACTTTGGGGTATCTCCTTGCAGCTTTCTGATGTGATCAGAACCAGGTCTGAAGTCTCTATTCAAGTAGTAGGAAGTAAAAGTAAAGATGTATAAGTGATAGTATTAAATATAAAAAAGTAATGCATATAAAAGTAACAGAAATTAAATAGAAATCTTCTTATGAGGTTTTATTTCATCTGGTTTTTGTGTCAGTGCTGACCAAAATAAAATCTTGTTTTTTCTCAGGTGAGAGATCTCTCTATTGCCCACTTCCTGGTTGGACTAACATATCTGTATGTTGGAGTGATAATTTTTGCATCTTTTCCTTCTCCACCATTATCCAAAGAATGTATTGAGCAGGTGAGATATTTCACTGGAGTATGTATTTAATGGAATCACAAAATGGGTTTTTTGGGAGGGACCACAGTGGGTCATCTGGTCAAACCTCCCTACTCACGCAGGGCCATCCCAGAGCATATGGCACAGGACTGCATCCAGTCAGTTCTGGAATATCTTCAGTGAGGGAGACTCCAGAACCTCTCGGGACAATCTGTTCCAGTGCACAGTCACTCACACTGTGAAGAAGTTCTTCGTCATGTTCAGGTGGAACCTCCTGTGCATGAGTTTCTGTCCATTGCCCCTTGTCTTGTTGCTTGACACCACCAAGAAGAGCCAGATGGATCCTCTTGGCACCCTGCTTTGAGATACCTTTTTTTGATGAGGTGCAACAGGAACAGCTCCCTCAGCCTTTCCTTGTAAGAGAGATGCTCCAGTCCCTTGATCATTGTTGTAGCCCTGAGCTGGACCTGCTCTGAGAGCTCCATGTCTTTGTTGTTCTGAGGAGCCCAGAACTCCAGATGTGCCTCACCAGGGCTGAGTAGAGGGGCAGGATCACCTACCTTGACCTGCTGGCAATGCTCTTCCTAATACATGTCAAGATAGCGTATTTGTCCTTAACCTTTTAATAAATATGCAATAAAAAAACCCCAGCTACTACTTCTTGCTTCATGAATCACCCTGGCAGACACAGCTGCCCTTGACTGTGGTCACAGTTGGTGGACACTTCACGGGCGTTACCACAAAGAGATGATTAATGCTTGTGTTATCTCATTTATATTCATAAATGGTTCCCAATATTTCAGTGAAGAACAAACATTTAATAAATACTCTGTGAAAGTGATGAAGAAGGACCAAAATGAACAAGTGAACAATTGAGCTTTTCATTTCTTTAGCTTCTTTAATCCTGGGAAGTGTGTAGTGACTCATTGCGATTCCAGGAAAATTAGAATATGAAAGCAAGCTTGTGTAGATAGGAGTCCTCACTGCAAGTACGTTTGGAGTCTCACACTCTGGAGTCTGACACTGGTGAGCCTTGCCAGCAGAGTTCCTCAGATAATAGCACCACATTAAACACTCTCTGAACTCTTATATGCTTACAGGCAAGGTTGATTTCCAAACCGTAAATTGCTTCAGAGATAGCAGTTATTAATGAGGGATCCATTTTATGCCAGGTGTTCTATAGCTCTGGCATAATATTTAGCAATAAGGAAGTATTTAAAGGCTCCCTCTGACTGTGGTTTCGTTAGAACTGGTACCACTGTTAAACCATGAAATTACTTTTTTAACCACCGGGCATAATTTCACAGGATGAAATCCACAGTTAAACAACAGACAATGAGTGATTTTCTTCCCATTCATTTTCTGTAGTTATCTCAAGTACTTACAGAGCCATTTGTATATATCTATGATATTTAAGTCTTATAATACTTTTTCAGATGTTCCCACTTGTAGTGTATGATCCCTTCCTCATTTGTATGTAATGCATTTTTGCTTACTGAATAACTTTTTAATAAGTAGGTATGTTATGACAGATAATAGGAGCATATGAATCCTTCTGCCTAAAAGGTCAGGTGACCCTTCCACAGCCTGGATTATTTGAGCATATTCAGAAGATCACAAAGTAATTCCTTCTGTAATGCTAACATTAACATTGACATCAGCCTAGTAATATTCAAAAATCAGTTGTTACTTGGTGGCAAGGCAGTAAAAAGAGGGAGAGGGTTTTTCATGTTATGGAGTTCATTTAGCAGTTGTATTTGTTTGGATTTTACCCCATTCTTTCTGGCACACAGATATTAAAAACCAGCAGATACATGTAAACAAGCCACCACTGATGTGTAACATTACTTATATGTTTAGAATTTTCTAGATAACTTTCCCAGTGATGACATCATGTCATTTGTTGCAAGAATATTCCTGCTGTTCCAAATGATGACTGTATACCCACTGTTGGGCTATCTGGCACGAGTTCAGCTGTTAAGACAGTTTTTTGGAAATCCTTACCCAAGGTAAGAAGTCTGTTTCTTGACAATAGTTTGGCACACTTTGCTTAACTGGCTTTCTGTGGTCAGAAATTTGGCTATGTTTTTGGGGATTTTCTTTGTACATTAGGTACATTTCATAAGCTAGTTTCACAGAGTTTGTAGCGTTGGGGTGAATAGGCATGCAAAATAAACTTGCCTGCAAATCAGGACTGCTACAGCCGGCCAGAGCAGAATAAGGGGGAGTTCTTTTGGTTGAGCTCTTCATTTTATCAATAAGTAGGAATTTTGTCTACACAGTCCTTTTCTGTTAGGCAATTATATGCAAAAGAAAAGTTGTACAGGAAAAAAAATTGTTATTCCAGAAGCATTTAATCTACCAGTCCTTAAACTGAAAAACATATACTCCAGATACTAACCTTTCAGCATGCCATCTTTGTTTTAGTTGTGCATGATTAGTAATCATCTATCTGTTTTTAAACAGATCTAATAGCTAAGTGAGTTGTTAGTTGAGTTGTGCTATCTGGGGCTGCTGCTATGCTTATAAAAATAGCTTTTCACATGCTAATTTCAGAGATGAGCCACACCCTTGCGTTTGTACAGTGTCTGTACTTCAGGGAAGAGCTGATGCAGATTTCAGTCTTAGTTTGGTTTTTTAAATTAAACCTAGGACATTTATATTTGGAGTACTGGAGTACTGAATTTGTCACAGCTGAGAAGTTGCCATTTATCTCCAAGTTTCTTATTTTGTATTGTGAATTACTGTTGATGGAGGAAAGGAAAAAATCTCAGGAAGGAATGTGTGTTTCCTCTGTGGCATCAGCAGTTCAGGTCTGCAGAGGTGTTGTTCCAAGTTTCAGGTTTCTTCTGAGTCCTAAAATAGGTATGAGAAGTTCTAGAAACTGAATGCCTAAAATTAGGCAGTAAAATAAGTGCCTGCTTTTTTTGATGCTGAATTGTATGCAGTTCAACATTGAGATTTTTAGGAACTGCTGCAGGTTATTGTTGGAAACAAGGCCATTTATTTAACTGCTAAAGATGGATTTCACAGCCACTGGGAAATAGTCTTGTCCTTTATATTATGTGGATGTGCCTTTTCCTATCTCCTCCCTCTAGTTACTCTCTGACCAGAATGGTTTTCATTTCCCTCATGGCCTCTCCTAAAACCTACAGCTTTATGCCAGTCTCTTCTCAGGTTAATTCCAGCTTGCTGTTTTAAGCCTTCATGCTATGACGAATTTGATGATGCACATACTTGCTTGATTCTTGTCTCCAGGATGTTCTGTGGGTAGCTTCACTCATTTCTAAATTTTTTTTAACTCCTTATAGTGTAGTATTTAAAGCTTCTGAGAAGTCAAAAATGGTTTCTAGGAAGCCTCATAAGTCTCTCCAACCTATAGTCATAAGGTAGCATATTCTGGCTGGTGGACTGTCTCTTGCTCTGTAGCATCCCAGGTGTCTCAAATATGGCACAGAAATCACTCGATTAACCTTCAGGCTCTGGCTTCTATGCATTTACAAGGTCAGCCCTTGTTTTTTTACATGCAGTGAAGACTTACTGAAGGCTGGTAGCAAGCACAGGACATGTCTCTGGGAGGATAGTAAAGATTTACCTGGTTGTGAAATGTGTCTTCATGACTTGTTCTCACTAGTCACCTAAGCTGACAAAGCTCCTTTAGTAGCACTTTATCACTTCTCTAGGAAAAACTTCAGTATTTTTGTTCTTTCCCAGAGCTGCTTTTGTAGGGAGATGTTTTGCAAATATGGAGATATTGCTGTTACTGACATAGGCCGATGTCTTACTGGAGATTCTGTTGATTCACTCTGAAGAGCCTACCTGGAAACATTAAGTTCTGTGGCTTTTTGTATAGGAAAATGAGCACTCTACTAATAGTTGAACACACTTGACTTCTTTTCTCAAAATCCTCAATCGTGGCTAATAGCTCTTGGGCGATAAGAAGATTGACTTGCAGAGATTCATGCTTTACCTCTTAGATGTCTGTATAAGGTGAATATATGGAGGAGAATATCCTGGGTCATATGTCTGGAGAAAATTTTTGTGTGGGTAGTGAACACAAAAGATGAAACAGGAGGAAAAGAGCAGCATCTCTGTTGGCAACCAAGCCTCATTTAACACTGTGATTCTATGTACTAAATCACATGTCTTTTTATAGGTGCATCTTTCCTATATTAAGTTTTCTTTGCTGCTGAGAGAATGTTATAAATTTGCCTTCTGACTGTAATTGTCCAAACAAAACCAACAAAAACAACGAAGTCTAACAGAAACACCTTCTTTTTTGGTCCAATTCTCCATTAGAAATTTTCCTATCATAATTTTTAAGCTGTTGATCACTTCACATGGAAGCTCACTGATTTTAAAAGCCAGGCTTCTTCACATCAGCAGTTATTTGCAGGTGTGGATACCTGCTACTGCTGTGGATGGAGTTAACAGATAACCATTAAGTTATTAAATTGAATACCTAGAATTTTGGATGGATGCAACTTAAAGCAGGTAGCTTGATCTCACTCATGTTTACAGATAGTTTTTATTTCCTAGGAGTGATTGCATTGCTCAGATCAGTTTTGTTCTCTGAGTTTTACTCCTTTTTCTTTATCTGTCACTGTTTATAATAAAGCACCAAGATATTAGTTTGCTGTTTTGCAATTTATAGTCTTGATTTTTGATCTAATCCAAGGCAAATTCTACCAAAAGCAACATCATGGTTCATACCCTATTTTTTTCTGGTAAACCATGGGTTATAACTGGATTATAATGAAAAACTACATACTCGTCTTTAAGGGAGCTTTCATTGTCCAAAGATTTGATTTTCATGTCTTTTGTCCCATGCTTTTTAGACATTTTGTAGTGCTACTTTTCTATTAACAACTCTTTGCTGTGTGTACCTATAGTGTATCCTGCTAACCCATAGTCTTGAGTGATGAAGCAGCTCAGCCTCTCCAAACTTAAAAGCTTCAATAAACAATATGTAACTTTTCTTCTCCCAGGTTTCACAATAGACATAAACTGAACAGAGAGAGCTTGCTTGTTTGAAAGAGGAAATTAGAGTCTTGTCTTCCAGCAGTCAGGAGGAGAGCAAAAGCATCCTTAATTCTAAAAACGAGGATTCTCCTTGCTCTTAGGTACAAGTATCAGTCACCTGTGTCTCTGCCTATCTTAAAATCATATACATGTGTAGACATGCTAGACACAGTAGTCTTCTTACAGGCATCCTCACATAGAATCAATAGAGTGGTTTGGATTGGAAAGAACTTTAGAGATCATTTAGTCCCATCCCCCGTGCCGTGGGGAGGGACAGCTTTGACTAGACCAGGTTGCTCAGAGCCCCATCCAAACTGGCCTTGGATACTTCCAGAGGTGAGGCATCCACAACTTCCATGGGCAA
This sequence comes from Drymodes brunneopygia, assembly GCA_013400955.1. Classification (NCBI taxonomy): domain Eukaryota; kingdom Metazoa; phylum Chordata; class Aves; order Passeriformes; family Petroicidae; genus Drymodes; species Drymodes brunneopygia. Next base: position 43,212 of record VZTZ01046679.1, read on the forward strand.
CCTGTTCCAGTGTATCATCACCCTCACAGTAGAGTTTCTTCTATATATTTAACCTAAATCTCCCTCTTCCAGTGTATACCCATTCCTCCTGGCCCTGTCACTCCAGTTACTGCCAGAGAGTCCCTCTCCAGCTTCCCTGTAGGTCCCTTCACATACTGGAAGGTGCCTAAGAGGGCCCCACACAACCTTCTCTTCTCCAAGCTGAACAGCCCCACTTTCTTTGCCTGTTTTCATAGAAGACCTGCTCCAGTCATCTTACAAACCTTATGGCCCTCCTCTGGCCTTCTCCAGCAGTCCCATGTCCCTCTTATGTTGAGGACCCCGGAGCTGGATGCAGTGCTCCGCCTGGAGTCTCAGTAGAACAGAGGGGTAGAGCCCCTCTCTCAATCTGCTGGCCAATGCTGCTGTGGATGCAGCCCAGCATTCCCTTGGCTTTCTGGGCTGTGAGCTCTCACTGCCAGCTCATGGTGAGTTTTCCATCAGCCAAGTCCCTCCCCACAGGGCTGCTCTCAACCACTTCTCTGCCCAACCTGTGGGTGTGTCTGGGATTGTCCCAATGCAGGTGTAGGACCTTGCACTTGGCCTTGCTGAGCTCCCTGAGGTTTCCATGGTCCCATCTCTCAAGCCTTGTCCAGGTCCCTCTGGATGGTATCCCTTCTCTCCAGCATGTCCACTTAATCATACACAGCTTGGTGCTGAGGGTACACTCAATCCACAAATCCTTCAGCTTTTCTCTACTTCCTACAAAAGATTTAAGAAATGAGAGAAGACATCCTAATTCCTTCTTTTATTTTGCAAAATATATGCCAGTATACAGATTACAACAGAGAAAGTGAAGTACTGGGACAAAACCCAAGGAACTGTTCATTCTCTCTGCTCTCTCCGGTGTTGTTAAGGAAGGCCAAAATTTTGTGTATTGGGTAATTGCTTTCTTTTCTAAAATGAGATATGTTTGTAATGGTATCATTTAACAGCTGATTTAGGGCCAGATACATGTGCTTTATCTGCTGTTTCTTGCTTGACTCTGGATCTTCTTATATGTACAGAAAGCAAATTTTTTTTATTATTGTTACTGGCTCTTGGCTACAGTGATATTTGACAGAGATTCCCTTGATTAATTATATGGTGTGCATAAAGTGCTTTATACAGTCATCTGACGATTTTTTAAAACTTTTTAACATCTTGCCTGTTCTGAGAGGTTAAAAAGCTGATGGACAAAAATCACTTAGCTTTCCTTAATGATTGTCCTGCCTTTACTCCATGGTAGCCCAGCTGACCTGCCAGTTCTCCCACAGATGTATGTCTTCTGATGCAATGTAATACATTTCTTCTGTTTGCATGCATGTTTGCTTGTCTGCTCTTCATCTAGCTTCTGTCTAGCTTCATAAAGGTTGTGATTCATTGTCTTTTGACCAATGTCACTTGAGTGAGATTTCCAGGAAGAAAATGCATTTTTAGATACAGAAACATCTCAAAAATTCTTACTTGGATGATCCTGATTTACTTCTTTCCTTGCTTTCCAGTTTCCCTCATTGTTTGTGTTCATCCTGTGACACCATGCGGAGTCCAGAACTTCTGAGGGAACTTAAAACCTGAGAGGATTTAAAATCAGTTTCTGTCTTTAAATTTCCCCTGTGCTAGGGTTTGATTTCACTGTTTTTGACATGATTCTTACTTTGAGGATGCCAAAGTTGATTAGATATGTATGATCACTGCTGTTCAGTGACTTACGTGTAAGTACCACTTCCACAGGAGAGAACTTGATGGAGCAAGCCCTTTAATGACCTTCTGGCACAGAAGTTTGTTTCTACTCTGTCCATCTGCAAGGCTAACCTTGCCATGAGAGAAAAAAAAAACAAGACTTAGGGGAAAGCTTGTGTTTTCTTTTAATCCTTTTTTTTTCTCCTCACCGTTAAAATTTTTGTGGGATTGCAGGATTTTTGCAGGTGAGCAGTGATTCCCTGTATAGAAAAGAGCTAGAATCTTCATCTGCCTAGCTGAGAGTGTGGAGAGTGAGGAGAGAATATAAAAGATTTGCCATGGGTGTGCCTCCTTTGTGAATTACAGCCTCCTTCGGGCAACCCAAACTGTGCCTCAGAGCAGTAGCCCTAACCAGGCTGCCCAGGCAGACAGTCCAACCCTGGCATGGCCACCCAACTCTGCTGCCGTTGGCCATGAGGAAGAAAGTTACACTGTTTAGAAAATACCTGTATGTGACCAGGGTGATAGACAAAAACAGGCCAAATCTGTTCTAATCTCTAATATTTTTCTTCATATAATTGTAATAAGCAGTGGTATGGTTATGTCCATTGCTTCCAAATGCTGTTTTCCTGACTGTTCTTTTGCAATATGTGGTGGCCATTAATTTTACTGTAAGCCAGTGTCAGGCTAAGTCTGAGCAATTCAGAACTTGTTAAAATGTCACAGGCTATGAGAAATGCTTGTCCTGTCTGGAACACACCTGCATGGAACTGTACAGTCTTAGGAAAAGTACTGTCTCAAATAATGTAGCTACCAGTAGCCCTAGGTATCAGATTTACTTTACTCAGAAGGTTAGGGGTTTTTTTCCTAAATGGTAATGCCTTTCTCTCCGTTAAGATCGAGGCTTTTTCCCCATCCTGCAGATGAGCTGAGCTGAGCTGTGAATATCTGCCTAGGTAAAAGAAAGGCTTTGCAGGTTAAACATCTGTTGTTCAATGGTTACAACTTAGACTGTTTCAAAAGGCAGAAGAAGGAGCAAGGAAATTCCAGGGGAGAAATGCGGTGCAATCTTTCTCATTGAAACAGATAGAGCTTCTGATTTTGGTATTGTTCTTGAGGATTCTGATTAATTTCAACAATGAAAACTGCAAAGCACTACTCTACAAGCACTGAATTGCTTTGGAGGTTTCAGCATTTGGGGACCATTGTTTTCAGCTGAGCCAGAACATACTGTCTCCCCCTCAACCCAATAATCTTTTCCCAGATCAAGAAATTGAAAAATGTTTCATTTCACACCAAACATACAGACATCCCTATTTGCTTTCAAAATTTAAAGGAATCTAGAATTAAATTTTTTATAAACAATAGCTTTGAATAACAAAATCACATCTTCAAAGCATGCCAGAATAAAACACTTCAGAGATTTTTCAGCTTTTCTGCTAAAATACTCTGAACAGACAAAAATTTGCAAAACACTCTAGAATTAGTAAGCCTGCACTGTTTTTAGTCCCTCTTGCTAAAAAAAAAATCCCAGCAGAAAAAGAATGGAAGAAGTGCTGTCATTTTCTGTGTCCATAAACTTTCTGCTTCAGTTGTGTGATAGTAAGATTTGCGATCTGCCACATGTGGGGAGAGAGAGGAAGTAGTTTTTAATGTCAAACACTTTCTTGTGAACAGGTGGGTTCACTGGCTTTCCTTAGAAATATTAGAGAAGCTGTACACATTTGGTCCCTAAGAAGATTGATTCTTGGGATTTTATTTTTTATTCACGGGGTCTTACCAGGTTTATATCAAATTAAGTTTTTTTTTTAACTTAAACAGCTGCTGTAGTCTCACTACAGTTGTCAGTCTCCAAGGTACCTCTCTTGTACCACTGTTAAAATGTCATGTACAAAATTAAGGATATTTTTTCTTTTTGAAATCAGTTTTAAAGAGTGAAGTTTTAAAACAGTCCATAGCGTAAATTATTCCTTTGTGTTTTAATTGCCTTAATTTCCTTGAACTTTAATGAGACTATTCTAGGTCTCTAATCTTTCTTCCTGACTTGGAAACTGGCAGGCAGCCTTTCAGCCATAGCTATGGAAGCTGTCACTTTTAAAAAGTTTGTTAGTTAGTTGCATCCTCCATAATAAACATACTTTCTACAGTGAAGAAAAAATTAGCCTTGGCTTACAGGTTTTGTATATTTTAAGAAATCATATCCTCCAGAAGAATAAACAAAACCTGTAAGTGTATGTATGTTTCTTCTGTGAGAATTCTTTTTTCCCTTCATAGAAACAGCTGTGTGACCAAAATATCACAGGTTTTTATTATATTTCCTGACTTTACCTTATGCTAAAATATGCCAACATTTCATATTCTCGAAAGAAAAGTGATACTTTCCTGACTCTCAGCTCTGTGCATAACTGCACTGAATTTGTCTCATGCAGTAAAAGCTGTTTTTGCAGAACAGAAAATCTCTGTTTTTCTCATCCTTAACGCAAAAGGAAAGAAACAGGAAATTACTTGTAAAAACAAATTCAGCAAAAAAATTCAGCATAAATAGAGCACAGTTCTTATACCAGAAGACATCCATCCATCTAAATGTTTGTCCTTTATCAAAATGCAGTAGAGTTCAAATTTTAAGTTTTTATTTCCCTCCTAATAGCGTTTGTAATGTTTTCCACTTGATGCATCTTTGCCTTTCTTCTGGTTTCCATTAGTCCACTTTGAGCAATTCAGATCATTCTGTGAACAAGCTAATTCTTTCTTGTGGAAATTAAGTTATACAGTATTGTTTCTTTGGTATTTGAATATCCATATGAAATACTTGTGTGCTGAGTACCACATATGATGTTTTTCGGAAGAATTGCCAAATTACCCATTCTTATTCCTTAAGAAAATTTTGAGTCAAAATACTAGATATTTAGAAATTGGCACTCTGAATATTCAGTAGATGACATGTTTGCTGTGAAATTAATTAGCTTTAATAGAGTGAGTCATGCAAATGAAAGCACCATCCATGTACCAGTTAAATGTTAGAGTAAATGAAGGACAGTGGTGGTATTTTGTAATAAATATAATGAATTTTAACACTCTTTCCTCACTTTCCCATAGCCTTTTCCATGTGCTTGTCCTGAACCTGGCCATTGTAGGAGCTGGAGTAGCAATGGCAAGATTTTATCCAAATATAGGAGGCATCATAAGGTGAGTGTTGCTTGCAGTGAACTTCCCTGAGGTGTTACTACATGCTTGTGTCTTGATGTTGAAAAGGAGCTCTAATAATCGTACTTTTATTTTTTATGAAGCTTACGCCTTCTTAAGTTGTAAATAATGATTTAGTGTGTAAACAATCAGCCTGCAAAGTTCTGACATCCGTTATTGTGCCTCTGTGTCTGAGGTGGTGGAGTTTTACTGGAGCTGTTTCTGAGGACTTTGTTATTCTACTCACAAAAGAGTATGGTAGAAGAAAAGTTGCTTCATTATTGTGTGCTTTCTCTTAAGTTTCTGTTTTGTATTAAGACCATTTGAACGTGATTTAAAGGTCCAAAATAAAAATCCAAGAAAGCAAGTAACTTTAAAGGGCAAAGTGGCATCAAAGTTGTGCCTCTAAATGGTGTCTTAAATTTACTATGTTGATGAAAAGCTAGGATTTCTATAATTAGAAAATATTAGAGGAAATAATAAGGAGTCTTATTTTACTATGTTTGACGTCAACATATTTATATGCATTGTCATTTATTCTTAGTTTGCATCTTTCCTAAAGCAACCAGGAGAGGGAGGTGTTTAAAAATACAGAAATCTGCAATTATAAAACCAGAATGGCAGGCTTGGGTCTGACCAAAGTAGCAAAATAACTTACGTTTGCTCAGTGGCTGATCTTTCAGGGTTTTCCTCATTTCCTCTTTTTCTTCTACCTCTCCTTGTAGTAAAATTTTTTGTGTTCCAGTAATAGAAATAGTCTAGTTAATCGTTATCATAGACTCTTAGAATGATAGAATGGACCTTAAGGTTGGAAGGGACCTTGAAGATCATCCAGTTCCAACCCTTTCTGCCATGGGCAAGGAACACCTTCCACTAGACCAGGTTGGTCAGAGCCCCATCCTACCTGGCCTTGAACATTTCCAGGGCCAGGACATCCACAGCTTTCCTGGGAGACTTGTTTCAGTGTCTCAGCAGCCTGACAGGAAAGAATTTCTTCCTAATATCTAATTTGCTTAAACACTGTACAATACATGTCTCTGTTTGCAGTGGATTTCCAGCAGATAAATTTTCTTTATATGGTATAACTTGTGTGTTGGCAACTTAGACTGATCTTCCCTCTGAAAGGAATGTTCAAATATATGAAACAGAATATGTTGTTACTTAATAACATTTGGCTGCTTCGTAGGTGAAAATAATGAGCACATTTCTGTAAGCAAGGGAGAGGTTAGAAAGAGAACAGTTAAATGTTTCCCTTGCTGTGGTTGATCATGTTACCAGAAGGGCATGTTGTTCCTTTTAGGTCTGCAGAATGAATTGCTAGAAGCTCATTAAATAAATTAAAATAAGAGATTTTAATCCTGCAGATTCAGGAACATTTCTATATTTAAATGCTTTAATATGTGTCCTCAGATGGCTGCTGTGAGGTTTGCAGTTCTGACAGTAAAGGATGTGTAACAGAGGATGCACTGTCCAGTCTCTTTCTGTTGTATGTTGACAAATTTCCCCAAAAAAAGTAGAAATGTCAAATATAAGGGAGGGATTCGGTCCCCAACAGCATCACAGGGTGTGACTGAAAGGACAGAGGTAGGTCAGAGTGCAGGTACAGGCAAGCAGGGGGCTGGACAACACAGAGAATGATACTTAAATGCTAGTGAAGGAGGTACAGGTCAGCAAGGAACAGAAACTGATGTGTAGTGATTGCAGATAGTATTCATCCAGATTGTTCATTGGTTTGGCGGGGGGAAATGACAACAAGAAATAAGAATAAATGCAAAGCATTCTTTCTTTTTTTTCTTTTCTTTTTCCCCTATTCCCTCCCTTTCCTCAGATACTCCGGAGCAACATGTGGTCTGGCCTTTGTGTTCGTGTATCCATCACTCATCTACATGATCTCCCTGCACCGTGCTGGGCAGCTGACGTGGCCAGCAAAGATCATTCACATCTTTATAATCCTCCTTGGACTGGCTAATTTGATTGCACAATTCCTATTGTGAAAACTCCCCCTTCTCCCGTGGCTGTCACAAGTGGTGCTGCGATATTTGGCAACAGCCTTGAGCAACACTGTCAGTATGGGGATCTTGAGAGAAGCTGCACCTTTGAAACAAATTCAAAACACATTGTTCAGGAAACATGTCTTGCTTCTTTGAAAACACAGTTTTATAAGGAGTGAAGTGGTTCAGATTTGAGTGATACAGTTCTCCTGGTTTTGTTGAAGATACATCAAAAATTAACAAAACTCAAATATTTTAATTTTTTACAGCACATTTCTCCAAACACAAAGCTTCCAGCCTCAAGCTGTGGAAGTCTTCCCTCCAAAGGAACTGTCCTTACCTTGATTAGCAGACATGCTTTCTCAGTATTGTTCATTGACTCTTTGAAATGCTCTTTTGTTGCAGTTATTTTCCCGATTTGTTTGGAAAATGAAGAATTTATTGTCTTTCCCCTTTTTTTTAGGTTAATTTATAGTCACTTGGGTCAAAATGCACTCTTAATTTTGAATACACTATTAAATTGTTTTGGCAATATTTTTCCTCTAGGAAATTCCAACAAAGAGAAACAATAAACTCATGTTTCAGTGTTTTATTCAGAACCAATATGTACACAAGTTATTTGTGATCTTACAATACAAAAAAGCCAGGAGGATAAAAAAACTAGAACGAGGCAATTAAAATCAGTATTCCAGGCTTGACCTCATTTCAACTCTGTTACTGGGCTGTTATGTGCTGTGAAGTTGTCTCGTCAGGAGTTACATGTGGTTTTATGGATGCATGGTGTACACAGCCTTCATTCATCACAGCCTGCTCCCTCCCTTGGAGGGGCTTCCTCTGGTGGTCTCTCACTTTCCCACTCTAGACATTTTGGATGTGAGCAGAGACACCAATCCAGCTATCTTCAGAGTCGTGGATGAAGTCAAAGAATTAAATTTTGAATAATTTTTAACAGATGCTGGAAGAATCTGGGAAGGTTTTGTTGTGGGGTTGGGGTTTTTTTAACTTCGTGTTTATGAATTAAGAGGGTGTACATGCATAAGCACACAGACACCTTCCTTCACCTCCCTTCTGTAACTCTGTGTCTTAACACAAAACATGCAGTAATTAAGTTGCCAGACACTAGTGGAATGTCATTTTTGTGGTTGGAGACAGAGTAGAAACTCCTCTTTGTGCAGAATTTCAGTGCATTAAAATAATCAACAAATGTAGAATAATTGAAAGAGAACTCTGAGTAATGCTAAATTCCAAAGTAAGTAAAAGAGGAATAAAGCTGGTGTGGTGCAATGTTTGTGAAGTAGGAGTTGGGAAAGATAATTACATTGCCGGGTAAGAGTTCATGTTTTCATCAGAAAGACAGTGAAAAACACAACCTAGGGTTACTACCATGCTTCTCTGGGAAATTATGTGAATTTTTTTAGTAATTATGTGAATCCATTTGTTTTACTTAGGCTCCTCAAACTGTGTAAAGGACACTCATTTTCCTAAATATCCTTTGATTTGTATGAAATACAAGATTTTATGGGTTTGGAATACTATCTGCAGAATACAGTGATTATTTCCAATTGTTACTTTCTTGTGAAACTTTATGTGCCTTTAAATAAGAATTGGAGAATACATCCATCATCTGTCCTGTATTAGAGGGAAGTATCTGCCCCATCCTGGTCGTTTTCTTCTGTGTAGACTCTTGCAAGAGAAGTACTTGAAAACCAAAAGGAAAGGACAAAAGATACAGATTTCCCAGCATTGTTGGCTTATTCAGATTAAGTGCTTGTGCTTATTTATTATAGATTCAGTGCTTAAGTTAGGTACAAACCCTGATGAGTGCAGGTAATTAAATTTGATTATATCCTTCCGTGTTCCATTTGTATATGATTCTGTGATTTATATCCTTGTCATTGAAGCTGATAGTAAAATGCCCATCGATTTTCGCAGAATTATATTCTGTTAGGATTTAGTAATCAACAGAAATTCCTAAGAAGGACAGAATTCTTGGTGAAGTGTCCTAATTGCATCTTGTATCTGTCTCTTTTTTCAGTTGTGCAATGTACAATGACTGAGTTAAAATTTAGAAGGAAAGTACTCAGAACATTTATGAAGGACTGTTTTAGGTCTGTGTTACAGAGGTAGATTTCTTGCTGCACTGTTTATTTATGCAAGCCTTTAAAAACTTTGATTTGAATTACAAACTGGTAAGCATTAGAGTGATAGCAAATATTTCATTACAGTGGCATCTCCTGGAGCACACTTTTTTATAAGAAAGTATTTTTAATTTTACTACATGCGGTTGAGATTTTTCACAAGCATCAGAAGCAAGTCAGGGGTGTGTAAGTAGATTGGCATTTTCAGGGATTCTCTTCTTTGTCAGTATCTGAAGTTAAATAATATCTTAAAATGTAATGGCAACGTAGATGCCCTAAAAGACCAGAGGTAGATCACAGTGTCTTTTTTTGTGCAAGCACAAAATGTGGTTCTTTACACACACTTCATCTGCAGTGATGGCCAGCTAAGTTCAGTTTCTTAGGTTCTGTATTCCAGGATATCATCATATGATTTAGCAAAGCAAAGAAAGTAATATATTGACCCAGTGGTGTGTTGTGAAATATCATTTATTACCTTCTCACAGAAGAAAAATAATTTCTGCTGGAAATACTGAATTATGTCTTTACACTTGAACTTTGGTTAAGTAGGCTGAGGTGAAACAATTTCAGCTCTGGGCATTGACTAAGAATCTAAGGTTTTCTTCCTAACAGTACCAGGCTCCTTATTTGGCACCATCCCTAACTCATTGTGCTCTGACAATCCAGCCCTCCATATTATGTGATAACTCAGTGATGCAAACTGAAATTTTTGTTGCATGAGGTTTGAGCAGCTGCAGTCAATCCTCGGCACTGATACCATCATGCTAAAATCCAGATCTCAAGATACCTAAGGCGTTAACCCAGCATGACCTTCAGACATTGCCAGAGCATAAGTAGCCAGGGGAATTCCCAGGAAGCTCCAAGAGCAGTTGTGGACATGCCTGTGTGGTGAATTGGTGGACACGTCTGTAGGTTATTACACACTTTGAGCATTGATGCCAAGGGATTAGCTTTTCAGTGGGAGCGTTGTGATGAACAGAATTAGTTGTATTTTCTAAAGACAAGGACAGATGGTAATAGCCTAGTATCATTTTGTAATGTTATTGTGGCCCAGATTCTTCTTTCAGCTTCTGGTGGTCTTCATAATTTCTCCTATGCTTACTGGGTCTCAGGTTTCCTTTGTTCTCCCAGTCTCTCACAGCTGCATCTGTCCCTACAAATACTTTTTTCCTGTTGTCTGGATTGACGTTGTAATGCTAATGTATTAAATGATGTTGCTCAAATGACCTGTGCAGCAAATATGAGCATTTGGGATTCAAACATTGCATCATGTAAACAGAGGGTCTGGGGAGGATATTTTATGTAACATTGCCTGTTTTCTTAGAGTTTCAGCCTTTTGAACTCCTCATGCAAAAATGTGTGAAGATAATGGCATTTGGTTGCAACACTGAACTCTGCCCTGTTGATATCTTACCTGCCCAACCTCCAGGCTGCTCCCTTCTCCACCAGGTTTCTGCACAGGGATTGTCTTCTGTTTACATGCTCATGCAACGTTTTTCTCCGTAGAGAGTCAGCCTGAGAGTGTGAAGGTTGCCAGAGCAGTTGGTTCCCCATTATTGCTCTAACCTGGCGTCTCCCAGCTTTGAGTGCTCGGCTCTGGGCAAGCGTTACTGAACGTGCAAGGACATGCAGTCAGCCCTAAGGTTGATTAAGCTCTTTTGTAGAGTTTACTAAACAAAGTTTATATCCATCCATCCATGGATGTCTGGAAAGCTAAGAGGCAGCAGCAGTCTAACTGAGTGACATCACAGCTGGAGCTGTGATAGGAAGAAGGAGAGACTTCCTGGAATACTGATACAGTCAAAGCTAGGATGTACAGTCTGCATTATGGAAAGTCCTAGAGACTCCTGTGTACAGGAGCCAGACTGATGCTGCAATTGCCAGGTTCTGCAGCGAAATGGTAATGAGGGAGGTGAGAGAGATGGTAGCCTCTGGAAAGCGTATTTTTGCTTTACAGGATGTTGTGCTTCAGGGGACAACTGCACTAAACATCTGTCACCTTTGTAACAGATATAAGGAAAAATTAATAACAGAAAAAAATACTAGTGCTTGGCAATAACTGGTACTGGTACCAGCAAAACAGTGTCTCTCTTTCCTTCAGCTGGAAGCAGAAGTTCATTCCTGTGGGCAGTTCACAAAATCTGGGAGCTGTCTTCAGTAATAAAAATGCTATTTCAGTAGGGTTTTCAATAACTTCTTAATAGGAAGTAAAATACTAATGATAGACAAAGCGCTGATATGTTTAGTTTAGCTCATTATGCCGTCCTTAATGGGGGAGTACAGTGTGAGAGCTTTTTCCTCTGAGTTGGTAGTCTATTGAGATTGGAACCATGATCACTATATTCAATTCCTTTGCACTTGAGAGCACCATTAAACTTCTCTTGGAAAGGAACAGGACTCAGCTTGCCAGATCATTGCTACCTCTGCCTCCTGTAATTTCAGATGGTGGAACCAGTGCCACATAACTGTTGCTCTGTGGTTTGTATTTCCAAACACCAGATGATACAAGAGGGGCTGGAAGGGTCTCTTTCTTTTTCTTTCAGATTTACCTAATTAAGGCTTTTCTTATATACCTCCTTTTTGTAATCCTGAAATAGATTAAACAGTCCAGATGAAAAATGCAGCTTTTTTTGGTCACATCTCAGTATGTTTGTACTGCAGCTTGGCTAAAGCTCATTGAATTATTTCCAATAGCCAAAAGACTGTTTAAAAACTGCTGTCCATGTGTTTCTTTTCATCATTGTTTGAATGGCCTTTTTTTCAATTCCATGAACCTTGTTAACTTCTGACATTTCATTAAACTGTTAGAGGAAGTTGAGATTAGTCAGGTCATTTCAAATCAACACAGCAAAGTCATTCAGCTGCAATACAAGGGGAGGAGAGATGCCTACACATTTGAGTGCCAGGCTAGATACCAAATGCCACATCAAAGAGAGACATTGTCCCCACTGCCCATCTGGCTTCTTCTCTTAGAGCAAAAGGAGGTGGACTTACAGAATTAGCACAGGGTATTCAAATTACAGGCCCATCATGGGAAGAGAGGGAAGGCTCTTTGCTGGTTTTTTATTTATCTCTTCAGAGAATACCTTTTTTTTCTTTTTTTTTTTTTATATAATAGGAGCCTAAGTTAGCATAAGCAAACTCCTGTACATCCCTTCACCTTCCAGCATAAGAGTTCAAAGGATCTGTCTGGTACAGAGTGGCATAGACAGTGAAGATGATTTCCAGTAACACTTTGTGCTGGTTTTGTGTGTTTGGAATTTGGAAGAGCTCATGGTTGCTCTGCATTTCTTCTCCTATAGAGGTGCAACACTCTTTACTGAGGGAAGGCTGACTCTCGGCTACCCTGACTGCCATCCCTGGCCTTGAGGGGGAGGATTTGCCTGACTAAAGTCCTCTGTTATGGAAATATAGCTGTTATTTAGGGTACAACCAGATTCACAACAATGGGCAAAAGATCATATCCTGCCTCTCTGAAACTTGCCATGAGCAGATTACTCTTGACTGGTGTTCCTAAGACTAGATTTATTAAGCCTTTGAAATAATTTCAGTGTTTATGGTGCCACCAACTCTGTATTTTTACAGTGTCATCTTGTCTGTCCTCTTGATACACTGTACACCAAAGAAGTGCAAAGTTAGGGATAAACTCTATAGCCAAAACTCCAGATAAGTTGTGGTTTCTTCGCTGAATAATTAGTTGTGATATCAAAGATATAACAAAAATTGCTATTCTTAATGCAGTGGCAGGAGGGTGTTGCATTTTTTTAAACGAACTGATCTGGCCTAAAACAACCTTGGTGTACAAAAATATGGAAAATATGAGTTGCAACTGCATCTACTGTTCCTGCTTCTACTCCAACAGAAGGAAACAAGTTTAGTTAAAGAATAACAGAAGGGGACCGTTTTTGCTCTCTGAGTGCACATGTTTATAGTACTTTCTGCAGGCAGCCAGCTACCCCATCATAGCAATTGCAATAAATTATGGGCTAGAGCTTCTCCAGAAATAAACTCTTACCTAGAGGTGCACGGTTTTTCATTCCTTTCCTGTCTGTTTTCCTAGATAACTCCTGCCTAGATAACCTCTTTCAGACAGGTTTATTCACCTGATTTGCACCTTGATAATAAATTGCCATTTAGTGGCATCAAAGGAGAATGTGCATGACCACAGGCTTCCACACCTTCCCTGAGAGCTTAGGAGACTGTCCCATTTCATTCCACAATCCCCATATGCACTGGAATGTCTATACTTACCTTTGAAGACAAACTGCAAGTAAACTTCAACCATTGAGTAAACTTGTGAAAAACCAGGCTTCTAAGGTGTTATTGTGAGGGCACCACATCGTTTTCTTTAACACATGACTGAGTCTTTTACCTTCATCCCATGTATTTATACAAGCAAAATCAGGCCATTGGACAGCAGAATGTTTAAACATTGCATATGCTTCCCCATGCAGTCTGACTAAAGCAGGTCTCGTAAAAATTAATTTAATAAAATTATGTTCTCTGTTGAATCAGGGATAGAAACACATCAGTCTCACTTTATCCAGTATGTGAAGTGTCTGGAAAAAAATCACATGGTAAGATCCATACGAAAGACAACTACAAAAAGAGAAGCTTTAAAAGTCATCAAAATGCACATAAACAAAATTTTCTGGCAAGGGCAATCTATACCTCTGGCTTACTTGGGATGCTTACCATCAATAGGAATCTTTCCCTTTGCTTTCAGTGGGCATTGGTTCAGCCCTTGGAGAAGTTGCTTTTGAAAAGATTTTGGCAGTTAAGGGACAATTCTATCAGAAACAGCAGGACTGCGCTTTCCACGCAAGGATCTGGGTATGCTTCAGCAGCTGTTACTCAGATACAGTTGGACCTGCATCACCATTTGCATGCTATATTGCTGAGTGTGAAATAATAAATTTACTTTTTTAAAAACTCACTGAAATGGTGAGCACTGAAGTAAAAAACAGAACATAAGTGGGTAAGTGGGAAGTGGAATTTTCTTTTGTTGTTGTTGTTGTTGTTGGGGTTTGTGGTTTTTTTTTTTTTTTTTTGGGGGGGGGGGGGAT
>VZTZ01046679.1:57297-72753 GCA_013400955.1 Drymodes brunneopygia
GGGGGGGAGTAAGGGTGCTGTTTGGTTTGGTTTTGTTTTTTCATGCAGTATGAGTATACAGGAATAGACCTTTGAAGTACCCCCAGCTCGCTATGTCATTCCAGGGTGGGTCTTGCTTCTTTATTTTGACTCCTTGGGCAAAAAATTGCTCAGACTCCAGGATTTGTGTCGTTGCACTGTGGGCCCCTGAGTACTTGTTCTTTGCACGTTAGTTATTTGTCAGTAGCATTTCTCTGTGGAGTATTTTATAGCACTTGAACCACAAGGAAAGTATGCACGAAGCTTAACTGCTAAATTTGGTGAATCATCTGTTGTGTGTAGATGTTGTCATGTATTTCTGGGGAAGAAAAAACCCACTAAGGGTACTCTATCCTCTTCAAAAACACTTGTAAGGAATGGTCACAGAGCTTTAAAAGATCTTCCCTCTTCTAAGTGCTGTGTGAATTTCCATGCGATTCACTACCTTCGTTACTGACTGGAGCCACAAACCTCAAGCCAACAGACAGCTGGAGAGAAGCTGTGAGTTTTTTGACCACATTTATTTTAAAATATTTAGCCAAAGTATATATGAAGTCATGGAAGACTCAGAACTCGATTTTCTGCCATTTCCCTCTCCGTCAGCCCCATCACTTGTTCATTGTATCACACTGCATTTTAGACTTATTAGTCCAGTTTTGCTTAACCTCACTGCCAGCTGTCCCCATTCTGGCTCTCCTGATGACAGATCCCTTCAGCAGATGAATGGACAGTTGTGTAGCCCATCAGGGCTCTCACAGGAGCCACTGACCTGTGAAACTCAAGTAGAAGGAGTCTCTTTTGGAGATCTAAGGCATTCTGGTGCTGACCTGTTTTGGAGAGGGCACCACTGGGTATGCCTGACACACAAATAGCATGCACCTACCCACTTTTGCTTGAACCACTGAGGTACCTTTTGGTCATGAAGTTTGCCATGCTGGGCTGTGACCAGTTGCTTCCTGTGGGCTGTGGGCACCTCGATATCCAGTGCACCGAGAGGGTGAGTCTGTGGTGGCAGTCAGCTTGGCAGCCTGGCTCTTGGGAACAGCGAAACATCCTGGTTCTGGCTCTAGGGATATTGATGTTGTGTCCTGGCCTGAGAAAATGTGAGAGGTGCATTTCCCACTGCCAGCAGAGGGACAGGAGCATCATGGGTGGACTGAGCTGGCCATAACACAGGTACAGCCATGGCTACTCCAGGCTGTATCTGGATACCAGACACTCACACATGAGGGGGGTGCCCTCCAGCTGCCAAATACATAATCTCCACTAAAATTGCTGTAACTGCGTGAACTGCTTTGCTGTTCTTACTTTGGGGACTTAAAGGGGATAAAATGCCTTACTGAGCGCACCAGAGCTGTAGAAGAAATAATACAAAATGAACAGAAAGCATGCTAGCAAATGGTACCTCAGGATATGTGCAGTTCCACCCAAAAAACTAGAGGTGCAAAGACAGAGAAAAACATTGTATCAGTGTTTCCATCTTCACAAGACCATTAATAAGATGCTCCCAAACTTCACCAAGCTCTTGTCAGCCAGATGTTCAAAAGCAGTCAGCCAGTCACTACATACTCCTGTGGAGGGAGGTTAGAACTGCAAAGCTGTAAGTGAATGACCTCAGCAAAGGAGAACTGAATTTCTTAAAAAACCTGCAAGTGGGGCAGTCAAACATGCAAATACATCACACACTGTCCTCTGTCCTCATGTAGCTGCTGCAAAAGCCTACCCAGTCACTTAATGGCTCCACATTATGCTATAAACATTATGACACAAATGGAGTTATGTTACTTAGAATGCTGTAGGCAGTACGGTATGAAAAGTCATTCTCAGTATTTCTACAGCTTTAAAGGTTTGGGTCCTCAACAATATGTATTTTTATTTGCTACTATTAAGTGAATCCCTCTTGGAAGAGATAGATTCTGTTGGCTGGAACTCCTTACAGCTTTTAAGGCCAACATAGCACTAAATAAACTGAAACAGTTTGAACTTTGTAGACTTTTTATGCTGTGAAAAAGTTATTATAGAAAAGGCATTTAAGAGTGTCTTTTTTTGCCTTCAAGAATTTTGGAGTAGTCCTTCATTTTCAGTTTCAAGATGACCAAATAGTTCCAGTAATGTCTGATCTCCCTGCCAATTTATTATTAGTGCAACTGGCTACAAACCAGCTGACTGATGTCAGTCTTGTAATAAAGAATGACACAGCTGGACAAGGGTCCCAGGAGAAACCAAAGAAGGAGGATCAAACACAATTGTGAACCTGTGCAAAACACTACAAGGTCTCTGGCCACAGTTTTACTGCTTTTTATAGCACTAATTATTCTACAGCTTTTATTTCTTTTCCTTTCCAGGTTATTTGCATGTTGCATTATTCTCTGTTTTGTTATTTGGCTGTTTGGGTTTTTTTAATGTCACATAATGGAGTACACAAATATTCTCACATAATGTGAGTGCATAACTCTTTATTTAATATGACTCATGAGTATATCACACAAGGTAGAACATCCCTAATTATTTGCTGTGTTGTCAGCTGTGAACTTAGGTTTGTGTCTTGCAGTTATTTAAATTAATTGTGATTGTGAAGAAAAGTAATTTTTTCCAAGGCTGCAACAGCAATTTTCCCAGTTATTGTGTGCATCAGAGTATGGCTGCACACACCTAGAGATCTCCAGACATCAATAAACCTTATGGATCCTGTTTCTACAGAAACAGAAACTAAGCACTAGTATAAAAGCCCCCCATGTCCTTCCTTCATCTTTCAGTATCTCTATTCACATCTTAGCCTGTCTGATTTTGCAACTAGATTTTTAAGGGTGGTGTTACAGAAAGGTCATTGCAAAAAAAAATGTACAGTTGTAAGAAGTTACCTGGATCATCAGGACTAAACAAGATTATTATCTGGTTCTCTTGGACTTCTTAGCTCTAGGTGAAAAAAGACAACAGATTTAGGTTGCTCTTCAGCACTGTGTCTAATTTTTACTGCCCTGCCATTCAGGATAGGTTCTTGGAGGGACAGTTTTATTTCCAAGAGTAAGATCTGTGGAAACCATCATTGCTAAGAAATGAATTCTGACCTAGCCAGTAAGAGTGCTGTAGAAAAGGAAATAGTGTAGGAAATGTTGTAGGGAGTTACCTTAGTCAGAGCTACAAGGACATGGCATGTCACTCTTTTCGTTATAGCAAGAAAAGCTGTTACGTTTTCCATATTTACATCTGAACTCCATTCAGGGATCAAACTACTTATTGCAGTTGTCCCTGGGATCCAGTACAACATACCCTGCAGATCAGTACATCTCCACAAAAGACATCTAGAAAAAAGACATGCAGAAAAAAGAAAGGGGGGGGGCAATGGGGGGCAGGGAAGCATTTTGAGGAAAATTTGGGTCTCAACAATTGCTTTTATCTCATTTTCCATTGACTCAACTGTATCTTTACTGTCATCTCTGCTACTCCTCTGGTGATAAAAAGTTTCCAGCCTTCAGGCAATATGAATATGTAAAGCATTCCAACAGGTTCAAATACCTTCTTGCCTCAATGCAAATCTACAAAGGTGCTTTTCCAGTATACAATAGGCAACACCTAGCCTTTGAAAAATTCACTCTTTTTCAGGAGACAGGTAATGTGCCCTGGGAGAAATTCAGTCTTGACTCCTTCAAGTCAGACTATCAATTCAAATAAATTGCCTTTAGGACAGAATTTTTTATTTCCAGATTTCCACATGGTATGAAAGAATGGCATTTTCAGAGGGCTGCAGTTTTACTAGGAAGGCACAAAGAGCCTTGTGATGTCATTTGTTCAAGGGTTCCATCAGTATATTAAAAGGAAATAAAAACAAAACAAAGCTTTTGCTATTCTTCCTTTATATTTTTTGGGCATCTAAAGATTAGAGAAGACCTCCGTTACTGCATTCAGTGTTCTTACTTTTTGCATTTTCAACAGATAGGACCATGATCATGTAAGTCCAGGCTCAGTGCTGTAAATTGCTCATTATTATTACCCTTTCCTCTAGTTCATTTACAAGCTGCAGTAAACACCTACATAGGTCATGATTTCCCAAAGGCTGAAAGGCCTCTCTTCAGCAGTAAGACCCTGAATAGAACCATGGAGGAGGGTAACTCCAGGGTCTGTGGAGTAGACAAGTTGTTTTGTTCCCTGGAATCACTGAATCTCTTCATATCAATACTGTTAAGGTCAGTACTTATCATTGTCTCCACTTAAACTTTCTTTCTCACTGCTCCACATGGTCTTCTGTGCTTTGTAAGAGCTTGTCCTAAAATACACAGTGCAAGGAGGGTCCATGGGAAAGGACATGAAGCATTAAAACATAATACCATTTCATTAGGTACTGAAACAAAGAGAAAACTTACAAAGTAATGCTCCCTTCCAGCTTCCCATTCTCTTTCCCTAACTTGGAGTCCATCTTCCCAGACACGAATGTTAATCTGACTGAAAATTGTTGTAATCGGATGGAAAGGTATAGAAATGTAGAAGGTAAGTGTCCATCTTCGTACATCGTCACTATATCAGAGATTAATTAGACTCTGCTGTCTGTAAAAGGATGCTGAGGACTACAAAGGGTTGGGACATTTGTTTCACATCTGTTTGCAATGACAGAAGCACCAGCTGCACAGTGGTCGCCTAACTCCGAATTGGGGCGGTGGTTCTGTACTGACTCAGAGGGAAGCGTGCCAACAGCATCACTGAACGTGCATTACATGTAATACAGCAGGAAATTTGGACAGCAGCTTGTTATAACACTGTTTTGGAAGTACATGAGTCACATGGAATCTGAACCTTTCTCAGCATGTTTTTGTGCTAGATATCCTGTCATTTGAGAAAGCCTGAAGGGCCGAAGCTGAGTTAGTTTATCCAGGATCTTCATACTGGAATACTCTGATCCATTTCCATCACATTTCT
Organism: Drymodes brunneopygia; assembly: GCA_013400955.1. Lineage (NCBI taxonomy): Eukaryota > Metazoa > Chordata > Aves > Passeriformes > Petroicidae > Drymodes > Drymodes brunneopygia. The sequence goes on from VZTZ01046679.1 coordinate 62,227, forward strand.
TCCTCTTTCCAAAAAAATGGGATGCAATCTGGTATTTTCTTCCCCTGAGAAATATTATTTAAAGCATTTTTGTAATTTGCACTAATTTCTCTCCAAATTAGAGCTACCCACTGAGCCTTTAACCTCTGCTCTTGCACTGACTGACTTCTCTGATGCTTTCAGAGGAAGCTCCCTCACCTCTCGCTCCACACCACTGCGTGTACAGTGCTCCTTCACTGTTCTATTTCAAAATGTTTCTTGCAAGATTGGACGTCAATGCTGATAAAATCACATATGGGCTCTGTGTGCACTAAGTGTGTGCAGGAGATGCCTCTGCATTTCCTTTGCTTCCTTTCTCTTCTTCCACTGACAGTTGTTTCTGTCTCCAGAGCTGCACATCTGTCTCTGGAGCCTTAGGATTCAGGACTCTGAACTGCACTGATGGCAGAAGGTTCCTCTGCCTAACCAATGCCATAATCTTGGCAACATCTTGGGATTTTTTCTTACATTAAAATCTAGCACCAAACTGAATTATCCTTTTATCAACCTATTAAAATATGTTTATTTAATCTGATAAATACAGGTATGCACATATGCACACAGTCTTTCTCTCTCTCTCTCTTTCTCCACCTGCTCTCCTTACCTTCCTTACCACCACTCCCCAACTGAAATACAATGTATTCCAAATTATAGAAGTGCAAGAAAAATCAATGTGGTTGTCCTCCAAGCAGACTGCAGACAAATGGGAAGGTTCCCATCTTGCAAACAATTACATGTGTTGTATTGAATTGAGCATGTGAGCAAAAAAGTCTCAGCAAAGATGAGTTACACTTAGAAGGCTCTCAGATGAAGACTGACAGCTCTGTGATGGTGTCAATGCTGAGTCTGATTCACAAAGTCTTCAATGTCTAACCAGGCTTTCAGATATCAGCACTTGGTGTATTCACAATGTCTGGGACCCAGCCCTCCAGTGGCTGCAGACATCCCTGGGGTCATGAGAGTGCTCAGAGCCTACCTCACAGGTGAGAACCAGGAAGATGCAAAAAACTGGGTTTCTTCAGTCTTTGTCTCTTACTGGTGTGGTTGAGCAGGAATAGCCAGAGCTGTCCCTTGCCTAACTGTCCGTTGAATCACAGTCAGGAAGCAGACGGGTCCTGCCCACATCCAGCAGTAAAATGGGAGATTGGGATGGGAGACTGAAGGTTTGGGAAGCTGAGTTCCCCCTTCTTTTCCATAACATGTGTGGAGCAGACTAACTGCGAAAGATAAAATCTATCAGAGGTCTTCCTTATCACCAGCCTTACAGAACCAATTCTGTCAGTTGTCTTTAAATGTGACAAAGTCAAAGACAAATACCATATGGAGGTGATGCCTGATTTCTAAACAGGACTGGCGTTTTTTTGTTTTTCTTTTTAATTTTATAAAACTAGTTAATACTTTTCAAACAAGGACAATACAAATGACTTGATAGAAAACAAGCCATACCATGAACATACTTGGCAGATATAATCTTAAAATTGCATTGCAGGTCATTTTTAAACTGTATAACGTGTTTTATAGACCTGCCTTTATAAGCTCTAACTAGGCACCCTCCCACTTCTTCCTATAGCTTTCCTCTTACGTTTTATTAAGCAGAGAAATACAATGTAAAACACCACACAGAATTTACATCGATTTGCAGTTACAAACTTTTTTAAGAGTACAGATAACTGAGCTATAAAAATCATGCTCAATCCTGAGTACTTCTGCCAGCCTGCTGTGGCTGCTCCAATAGAAGTGAATTCATCCCAAGCTTCATGGACTCTTAAGCAAAACAAAGTTCAGGTTCACAGTAAATGACTGCAGCACATACCCTCTGCCAGCTGCTGAGTCTGGGATGGGATACTCCCCATTTGCCTATTTTTATCAAATGCAAAGTGTCTTTTTATGTGTCTTGATTGCTTTAGTCATACAGTGTGTGTATGTCACACAGTACAGTGTGTGTGTAGCCTGATAATAGATTATAATCTATTATAATTCAATAATTTTAATAATAATAATAACATCAATAATAGCATTAGAGAGCTGAACAAGCTGAATCTGTGCCCTGAATCTATATCCATGACAGTAGTATCAGTGACATTTCTGTGACATTTATCTTCCTACCTGCGGTGTAGGACCACTGTTTTCCCCACCCGAAATAAGGGAAAGACACATGGTGTACATTAGCTCATGGCTTGCATTCCCATTCAAGCCCAAGATCCTGAAAGCCCACACCACGTCTTTGTTGACTCACACTCTGACGCAATCCTGCAATCCCGTGTGTGCACCAGGAAGGGAAACTCAACAACACTGCAATGCCTTTTGTGCAGAAGATGAACCCCTCCTTCCCAGACATCACCACCACTTAGCCCTATGGCACTGCACATTCCAAGTCCTCCCTCCTCTGACATGGTAAAAAGTTATGGACCTAGCTGGGGGATTGTAAGCAATTCTACCAGGGCTCTGTAGAAATCTAGTGACTGCCTTTCCCTTTTAAACTACACTGTTCTTCCTCACTTATTAATAAAATGTGTAAATACAATGATCAGCATCGTATCATCCACATGTCTTGTACTGGGAGTGTGATAATTTGGGGGCATCATGACTAAAGTTTTCTTCTTTTTTTCATAGTATCTATATATATGAAGTTCTTCTGTGTGTCTGTGTTCCCTTCAGAAAGCTTTCGAAGGCTGGAAAGTTAAAATAACATAGACTGGTTTTAGTGCAGTGCACCACATATTGTTTCTATCATGCAGGAATTGCTTAACCGTGGTACATTTCAGCAGCACAATTTATTACAAACCTTGGAAATCATTTCAGGAGCCCAAGGACCTCACGGACCTTAGACCAAGTTTCAGCAAACTGTACAGATGTGCAGTCTCTAGGCAGATGTCTGGAAACATGTTCCTGCACATTTATCTGCTAATGCAAATGTCCCAATACAGGCATTAACACTCAGAAGCATTATGTGGATTTTAAACAATTCCTGGAAGAGTTGGGTCCCATAAAAGTTATTCTGACAAATATAATCCTTCTCCTCACCTTCGCCAAGTGCTTGGTCTGACTACAGGAGCCAGAGCATATCGAGTGAGACTCCTGCCTGCTTCCACTGCTTCTGGTGCTCCAGACACTACAACATCCCTGGCCAGCGCTGACTTCACTCCTATATTGTTATTATTCTGGTTGGGAAAGAAGCAGCAATGTGGAAGGGAAAGATAAAACAGGAGATAAGAGGATATTTTTATGCTTTCATCTGCACAGATGACTCATTTGAGACAGGTTTATTCCTCTTCTCTCTTGGGATTAACGCCTCAAGGAGAACAGCAACAAAATTAAAGCTCTTTTAGCTGCTGTGGGAAATAATTCTTTCTCTCACCCTGTTCTGTGAGGTCTTTCAGGCAGTGGTTGCGAGTGTGTGCAGCACATAGCACAATTGGCTCCAATCTTACTGGGGCCTCACAGTATTAGTGTAATAAACGTAAATACCAAGTGGTCAGGGCTTAATTATAATCTGGACATTCTGTGCTCTGGCAGTAGATTAGAGGAGACATTGACTTGTGCTTTAAGGCACCGAATCTGCTACTGGCATGAGGGTGAATCCATCTAAAGAGACAAGACAGCAAAGTGAAATCCCATGTTTCCTGCTCAGGGTGTAGAATGCAAACTAAGAGGAAGTGTAAGGTTTCAGGAACTGAACACTCTGTATTGTTGGAGCAGCTCCAGCTGTGACTTTTTGTGTTCAATTCTGATGACTATTTCAAGGAACCAAATACTATTTTATAGAAGATGGAGAAGCAGAAGCTTCCATTAGATAATGATTGTATTAGGACCCAAATTCTCACATAATGCTTTGGAGAATAATTCTAAATAATTAATGTTGCAATCATCTGTTGATCTATTCTCCTCCACTCTTAATTGTGTTTTGGGCAGGAACTGGACTTGATCATGCTCTGTGAGAAATAATTCAGATGTACAAGAAATAAACATGCTCTGCAATCTGTACTGAAACAGGTTTCCTTTTACTTGATTCTTCCAGTTTTAGGGTTCTGGTGACTGTTTGTGTATAGTTTATCACTTTCAAAGCCCCCTTGTAATTTATTTTTCTAGTTGCCATCATTTACATGCTAGACTATTGTAACTACATTATATCAGTAAGGGAGATATGTCCAAGGTTTAATTTTATCCAATATAATTATTATTTCTTGGAAAAACAACTAAATGCTACAATCTTGTGAATAAATTTTTTCAGATCTAGACACTAGAAAAGAAAATCACAAGTGGAGATGAAACAAAAGCAGCATTAATAACTGTTACAGGACAGCGCCGTGACTAATAGTGTTGCAAAAGGTCTGCTACAGACAAACTTCCATAATCATTCTGGTTATTTTGGCTTGGCCTTAGCTTCAGAGTGAGTTGTGGATGAATATGACTTAGGAGTATTGTAAGGGCTCAACCCACTGTGTTAGGAAATGTGTATGGAAAGGGATCACTGCTGATCTGAAGACTTTCTAACATTCGATGAAGATGTGTTACTGAAGGGCAGCAGTCAGGTGTTTCATCCTCCTAACAGCAGCACAAACATTGAACTGGGAAAAAAACCTAGATATACCTCTTTTTGGGTCTCTCTGCTTCTGTCTGCTCCCAAACTGTACTTCTAGTGCTACTTCTACCGGTAATCCAAGCCATCCTCGGGTGCTACAGCACTGGGAGCTGCTGCCTGGCAATGGTTTCTGTGCAGATTGCTGCCTGTTGAAAGCACAGGGTGTCAGGTCAGGGTGGGACTGCTGCTGCCAAGCAGGGAGAAGCAGCAGGAACAGACTCCTGATCTGTTGCAGGCTGAATGCTCAGCTTTGATCAGCCAGTGAAGCACGCCTAGACAAAGTTGCAGGGACACACATTTTCCTCCAAGCTTATCTTCTCTCTGTTGAAATGGGTATTTGGGTATCCAAACATGCACAGAACCAGGCGCAGGAGGCTGAGTTACCACTTGAGATGTGTGATGGGTCAAAACTGGGTGCCTTTAATACATCATTGGCAAATCCTTCCTGTGCAACTGGTTAGCCTGTTGAAGTTCATCTCTTGAGATGTATGGCTGCTGCCAGAGTTACCTCTGTTTTGCTAACTGTTTTGACAGGAAAGTATGATCAAGAAGGGAAGAAAAGGGAAATCAGAAGCCAGAGGACAAAAATTCTGCAGCCTGTAAATCACTCCAATTTGCAATAATCATAAGACCTTTTTAATAAAAGTTTCACTTAGACATGAACATTTTGTGAGTGCCCTTGAGATATTCTTTCTTTCAGAGTCTCCTACTGCTTCACAGCAATATTTGTAATTGAAACAAATAATGAAATCCAATAAAGAGCAAACAGGGAGAGTTTCTTAGCCCTAAGGCCAGCTGGTAGAGCATAGCTGATGGCCACACAGCTGCTTTTTCTTCCTATCCAAATAGCATGGCTGCATGCAAAATTGCCATGGGGAATGCTCCCCAGCCTGTGATAGCTGGTTCTGAACAACACCACTCGTGAGCGAACATAAAAACAGTACCTGTTTAGTGTGTGTTGGCCCTACTTAATTAACTTGTGTAGATGTAGCCTTAAGTGTTTTTTCTAGAATATGCTATGTGATCCTCTGAGGCTATATGATACACAACATTAAATATAAACAAAACTATATACTTGGGGTTTAATGCATTTTCATTCATTACATGGGCATGAATATTAAATTTGTTATAATGCTGTCTGGTAGGTCTGCTTGATTCTTTGTTTCTGTGGCTAATCTTTAGAAATAATCTGTATTTTCTACTAAAACAGATCTCTTGTGGGAATGCTCAACAACTTCGACCTAAAAACTGGGGGAGCAGAACTCTTCATGTATCTGAACTTGCCCATAGGTGACAACCTCAAGCCAGCCTGACAGCAGGACCTTCTGGGGAATAGTTCTAGAGAGATGTGGGGATGAAGTACCCAAACAAGTGTCATCTGTATTTAAAGGAAAAAGAATTAAAAGAGAGAAGACAGGAAACTCCTCGTGCTTTGTTTATGAGAAATATGTGTTCTTTATTGCTCACTGCTCCCTTATTAAAAACAAAACAAACACGAGTTGTAGGAGCAAACAAAAGAAAACAACTAAATGGCCAGACCAAACAAATGAAGAGGTATGAGTCTAAGATATTTTGGTGAAATCTAAATTCTGTCTCCTGAAACATTCTGTGTGAGGGATTTCAGCTGACTTAAGAGGTTCAGGTCTCTACTGTCCCATAGCAGAGTATGTAATTTTCTTAGATGCAAATCCTGTGTCCTGAAAGATAAATCTGGGGAGGCTATCTTGCAGACTTTTCTCCTTGTCCTCCTTACTCCACGAGTGGGGTTTTGGCAGATAAATTCAAAACAGTCACACAAGAGTGTTGCAGAGCCTGAAACTGACAGAACACTACAAACATGTCTGAACTTTGTAATCTCTGCTATTACTAATCTATTTTGCAGCATTACACTGTGCACACAGACTGGCTTTGAATACAAGAAGACCTGACTCAGATCAAGTCCATCCAGCCAAAAACTGTGCAGCAGTGCCCAGGAACAGATGTTATGGGGGAGTTTAAGAAACAGGCGTTATGGAATGACTGTTTCCCAGCAGTTCTTTCTAAACGTGGGAAATCAGAAGTAGGGATGTTTCTGGAACTACCAGGATCCACTGTAAAACTGTGGACCTATCCTCTATGAATTCACCTAGTGTCTTTTTGCTCCTTTGTAGTTTTGTGCCCCACAGCATCCTGAGGCAAAACATTACACAATATTCTGATCTAAAAAGGTCCTGTGGCCTAACATCTTGTAGAAGTTTTCCCTAGTTCTTAGTTGATACAAAGTACTGAATGCTTGTTACCCATTTAACCTTCTCCACATATTTCATGATTTTCTAGATCTGTACTTTAGAAAGACTTTTCCTCTCCCATCATTCCCTTTAAATGTTGAAATACCATGTTCTGTTTTTGCTACATCGAAACTGTTGTATACAAGTTCTAAAAATGCTTTGTTTCCTGCTTTACTTTGTGCTTTCTCTGCTTCTACTTACCCATTTTGATGTGGGATTTCTGGCATTCAGGAATGTGTCATAATGAAATTTGTCAGACTGCTCTTTCCTAATAGCATTCCCAGCACTATGGTTGGAGTGGTGCTCTCTCTCTGAGCACCCAGAGGATGGCTTCCCAGAACTATCCACGGCGACCCTCTCATCCCTTTCCTGAGTGGCAACAGCTCATTCAGAGCTATTGACTCCCACCCCAGAACAAACTACAGAGAAACAAGCCTGGGAAAGTCCCGTCATTTACTAAAGCTGCTGATCTATATGAATGTTAATTGCAGTTAAGAGTCCTGTTGGGTCAGTACGAATTAATTATCACACAAGTACCACTAGAGACTGATGATAAACTTCCTGAGAGTTTAATCCTTGTACACATAAAACTTCTAAGAAGAATGGTCGAAGCACTGGAGGTCACAATTTGTAGAAGAAACAGAAGGAAACAAAGATATTAATAGGGGTTTAACTTGGTCTTGGTGTTTGCTGCTGCTCACTGCCCTCCCTTAAACAAACAAGAAGATACCATTTTAAAAACGAACAAACAAACCAACTAAATAACCATATTAAACAAGAGCGTAGGTGACAGGGGAAGATATTCTGAAGAGTCTAAATTCTAGAGAGTAATATTACGACTAACTTAACATGTAAATCTCATGAAGGGATGTGAGACAATATAAATTATGAGCTTTGTCTGCTGCCCTCATTTTTATTTGTGTCCAAAAATGTTCTTTAGCATTTGTTAAGCATAACAGTGGCTCTGACTTGATCTCACTGGGTCACTGTAGTGGCTAAGGGTAGTGGCAGTAGTAAGCACTTTGCTGTGAGGGACACCTAACAAGCAAAGCCTATGCAGTAAAAATGCCATGAAGCTGAGAGACACTAAAAAGCTCTCACAGTATCAGGAGAAACTGAAGCTTAGAGACTCTGATATTTGTGTTGTATAGTTAAAAACTCCGAACCTCCAACTGATGCTGAACATGATTTCTATTTGTGTTTATAATCAACCAACATCCATCCCCTCTGGAACATACTGCTACAGATGCTCTCTAATCAAGCACCGTCAGTTTACACTTTCTGCTATCCTGGGCTTTGTTCCTACTTCCCTTTTATTTGTTAAAGGCATTAAAGTATGCAGGCTTTTGGTTTTATTAATCCTTCTTCAGCTGACACTAAAACATCCTTTTTGTATGAAATAACATGTCTGAAGATGCCAGTACTTATGCTAACACAGTTCTCTGTAAACGTAGGGTTTTGCTAATCTGAGTAGTACTTCAGGCTGGAAGTGCTTGGGTTGGCATGTTTCCATGGTTAATACCTGCCTGCATAAGAAGGCCCAGAAAAGCCTTCTGAGAGCCTAGAAACTGTGCACTGCTACCCAAACCCCCAAACCGTGCTCAGCTGGGGTTTTCCAAGACCTGGCAAGCCAAGTGGTGGGAATAGGGTTGCAACAGCAAGGCTCATATCCCTTGTGCAATGAAAAATTTGGAGAGGAATCAGTGACTGCTTTCTTTCCTGAATTCTGGTAGAAGATTACAGAGATGCCTCTTCCCTCAGGCAAGCTACATCTCAAGGGTGAGACAGAGATGTAGAAACTGCAAGACAATAAAGCATGATTAATTTCTGTCAGTGAATGCTGTGCTGCGACCCGATTTCCAGGTGTTTTTAAGTGTAATCTCTATCTTGTTCACATTCTTCTGGGAAGAGATCCATTTAAATTAGTGCAATCTCTCAGGTCTCTAATTCACTGCATAGGGGTGTGGATCAGGGGTTCTGTTTGCAGCTTAGCCTGAACAAGATTAGCCTGATGCTTTTGGGCTGAAGAAAGCAATTACGGCAATTGTGCGTGAAATGTTTGCATTGCTTGTCCCCTGGTTTTTCTAACCATCTTGCAATTTTGGGGATGTTATCTACTCCTGATTTAAGACCTCATGAACAATTCCCTCCTTTGTGAGGAGCAGAGTAGATTGCTCACTTTTCTTTCAGCAACAGTTCTCACAAAGATAAGCTCAGTTCTCCTCATTGCCAGGTTGTGCTCCAATTTGTTCCATTACTTCATGTATTTTAAGACAACAGGAATTTCTACATTCATTAAACCATCCCAGAACACTTGCACAGGAAAATGTGCTCTGTAATTTACACTGCACTTACAGAAATCAAGGGTAGTTTTAATCTCTAGAACTGTCCATTTTGACATGTAGCTGGGATGATGCTTAGGCATTGAGATAAAATTGGGATCTCCTACATAGGCTGCTATGTAGAGCTCCCTTATATGTTTTGTATGGAACTACTTTGTGTGCCTTTTTAGGCAGCACAGTTGAAGGTACAGCATATTTAGTGAGGCACTTCCACCTCAAGAACTTGTCTCTCTTGTTGATGCCCCTCAAACCTGTTACTCAGCTGTTAGGATATTGCACAAAGTGAAGCTGTTTACAGAATTAAGGAGTGGATTACATGAGAAATGGCTGAAAAGCTGATGTCTGGTCCTCTGTGGGAAGCGCCACTCATCCCACCTGCAATTGCCTTAAACAAAACACAGATGTGTTCTGTAGCAGGAGCTACACGTTTGTGCCCAACAGCCCTACCACTGGTGAATTAAATTGTCTCGTTTGTCATTAATGGTGCTAAAATAAAAATGTGGTCATGCAGAAAACATTTTCTTCATGTTGGTGTCTTCTTTCCAAATAAGAGGTTTTAACAAGGAAAAAGATTGCTTTGGGTTGGGTTGGGCTGAAACTCTGCTTCCAGCTGTTTTGTAATATTTTTGCAGTTTTTCAGCACTCTTCCAGCCCCTCTACTCAGTCCTGGTGAGGCCACATCTGGAGTAGGTTGTCCAGTCCTTGGCTCAGCACAACAGAGACATGGAGCTCCTGGAAGAGGTCCAGCACAAGGCAGCAGAGGTGATTAGGGAACTGGAGCATCCCTCTTACACGGAAAGACTGAGAGCTGAGCCTGTTCAGCCTCTAGAAGAGAGAGACAACCGAGAGGGGAACTCGTCAATGTCTATAAATATCTAAAAGAGGCGGGTGCCAAGAGGAAGGAGCCAAGTTGTTGGTGTTGAGCAGGGAGGTTGGACCAGATGACCCACTGTGGTCCCTTCCAACCTGGAGGAATCTGTGATTCCAGAGGCGGAAAGAGCTTTTTCCTTGTGTAATAATAATAATAGTAGTAGTAGTAATATCATCTCCCCATGTTCTGGGCGGAGGTCCGACCCTCTCCCGCCCAGATCGCAGCCACGGCCCGTGTGCCCCGCGGCCGGCCGGCAGNGGGGGGAGCCGCCCCCGGGGCGCCGCGCTCCCCCCGCACGGCACCGCGCTGATCGCATGCTCGCCTCCCCCTCCCCGCCGCGCCAGCACCTCGCGGAGCGGGGCTTCTGCCAGCCACAGCCCCGCCGTGCCTGCCGCCCCACGCCCGCTCCCCTGCCTCCCGCCCCCCACCGCACCGGGGGGTCTGATC
>VZTZ01046679.1:72881-176378 GCA_013400955.1 Drymodes brunneopygia
TGAAAACCGGTTGTGGCAAAAGCCAGTGCTGGAGAGGTAGATGTCTGCTAGATACCTGCAGCCTGGGATGTGTTTGTTATCCCGAGGGGGTCGGGAAGCTTTCCTGGAAGGCACCGTCATCACGGAAACGCCTCATCCATCCAGGGTCCTGCAGAGGCAGCATGGTGCTCGGCAGCAGAGCAGGGATTCGCTGTAAGGCTGGGTTGAGTGCGGTCTGGGTGGCACCGACCCACCGCTGTAGCCGTAGGCTGGAAGCGAAACGGGGCATTCATCAGAGCGCGGTGTCTGCGCCCTCGTGTCCGTGTGCAGCGCTGGGAGACGGGTGTCAGGCAGGAGCGGTGCCTCGGTGGTGGCCAGGGCTTGAACCGACACAGCCACAGCACACTGCCACAGCGCTGCAGCGCTTGTCTTGGCCAGCCCAAATATCAGCGCATTCCCAGTGTCACTTTCTTGTATTTCAGTTTGATTGATACTAATTCATGTCCTGCCAATCTGCATTAACTCTCAACTTTTATGTAATGATACAGTGTAAAGAGCAATTTTGTCAGTTATCGATCAGAGAGGGGCAGTTTCACTCCCTAAAGTGGCACCTCTCGGGATAGAGAGCCTGGGAAGTGTCTTTACGCTCCGGAGGTGTATTTCTTGGTCAGTCTTGGGAAGTGCTAATTTTGAATGTTTGCTTCTTAAGCAAATAATGTCAGTACTTCAGTAATCTAAGCACTTTCTTGTCATGTTCAGTGGGTAGTATTCAGGCCTGGCTCATGAATTCCTGTTTGGCTGAAGATGTTTGTAGCATCAGGATGAACAAAATGAACAACGTTTTTCTCTTGCTGGATGCTTCAAATAGCAATGGTAGCTGTAGCTAAATGCCATTTAAAAGCAAAATTACAATGAATGATGCATTGCTCTGTGGTAATGTTATAGGAGAGAGAGCTTTTGCAAAATGATAGTGGATCCATGTAATCCACTGGGGGCAATCTTTATTCAGATCAGGAGTTTTATCAAACTGCTATTGTGAGCCTTAAACTTCCATGCTGTCTTTATGGTGAGAGAAGCAGTTTTGTCTGTCTGAATAATTCTCATTACAAAATCTTTATAATTAGGCAAAAATTTTGCACTATGCATATGGTTTGGTCTGTATGAAACATATGGGCCTATTGTAAGTAATCTTGAGTAATCAAGGAAAGCAAAATATATTGAAAGTAAAACTGTAGAAACATATAACCTGAGGGTCATCCGCCTGAAAGGATGAGGGTTTCCCCCTACTGCTGTCCCAAGTCATTACTTGGGAAGGTAGGTTCTTGACCTTGCTCTGCAGTGTAATATCAATTTACACACCTTTCCCTTCTCTGCCCCTCACCCTGTGTGTAGCATTTGGATCACAGATGCACTTATCTGATGCCTCAGTGTGCTGGAGGGTTGCCAGACTTCTTATTTTTGCTTGAGATTCTTTACTTCTGAAAACTCTGAAAAATGCAGGCAGTGCATAATATGAAGTGCCCTGACACCTGCAACTTTCAACACATTGAGTTCCAGGTTTCAGTGAAACTCTAGGTGAGACAAAAAGATACATATTTGCAGAATGGGAAAGATAGTGGATGGAGGACCAACTTCTCTTCCTTTTCTATCTGACTCTCATGTGGCTGAGACAGGCCCTTAGAAAAACATAGGTCTTACCTGTGTCTAATGGGCTGTTTATTTTTTTTTTTCTGTAAAAAGAATGGGTCCTGTTGATTGTGGACTTCAACTCTCACTTTTCCCCTGCCCTTCCCCCGCCCTTGCACTTTGGTATCTGCTCAAATGACGGAGGTAACTGTCCAGATAAAGTGACTTGCCTGTATGGATAAATGATATCTAGTAATTCCACTGCAGAGACCATGAGGCCTCCAGCAGAACTGAAGGTTTAAAAACTAGGAAGACCAGTTTCATTTGAGGACTGAGCCCCCAGTCTTGGTGTGGTAGCCCATGCTATCACTAAAAGGGGTACCAGCATTCTCAGAATCCCCAAGGTAACTCTTGTCACTTAATACAGAGCTTTTCTTTTGTCTCCTCTTTCTTATGTTTATACCTTATGGAGATGAGGAAGAAAAATTAATTTCATTGTCTCAGTAATGTTGGACTTGAAGCTCAAGTGATATCCAAGCATACCACTTGAAGTTGCAGTGATCTGACACACCCATGAACTCACTGCAGTGGAAGCGGGTGATTCTGACTGTGTGTCTGACTTACTCGCTCCTGTTTTAGTCAATTCATATTTGTGCAGTTTCAACTTTCCCAACGTAAGTTTTTCAAAAGAAAGAGAAGGGAAAAAAAGAGCTGTACTGTGATTTGTGTGTGTGTGTGTGATTTAGATGGGTTTATTGAGAGGTGTGGCATGCTTAAGATGGAGCTGAGGTAAGAGAATAAGAAAGACATCAAAGAAAAGCAGGTGGGGAGAAGGAAAAAAAGTAGGAGTTAGAAACATCTCCCCCCATTAAATTATTAGACCAATTTGGTTGCCTGAAACTTGAGTATTAAGTTTCTTTTAATTCTCCTTAAGAAAGATCTCTCCCTTATCAACATTTTTATCCACCAAAGGAGAGATAAATCAGGGAAAGCAGTCTTTGGTGCCCTGAGAAAATAACTCCTTCCTTCTTATCAGCATGATAATTCTCTCCTAAAAATAACACTGGTGTTTCAGCATTAAACTAGTTTTATATTCTGTAATCTAAAAAAAGCAAAAGCTGCAGGTTTCTGCAGTATCTGTCCTCAAATAGTGCGAGGAGGCTGTATCTGCATTCCGTGTGTGCTGATCTGCAGTGCTGGGTGTGTGTGTGTGCTGCATGTCCGCATGCAGCTCTGCAGTGCTGCAGGCTGCACCTCCCTTACTCCCTGCACTCCAGTGGACAGTGCTTAGCTGCTTCTGGCACTGGAAAGCATGAGTAGCTAGGACTGCAGGATTTCTTTCTCACTCATACTTCTGTTACTTGTCTCTCCTGGGTTTTCTGATAGACGTTTTATACAGCATGGCAGAGACTGTCATTTTAGACAGCAGTAAAACCATTTTTCACTGACAGATACTGAGGCTTGGTTCTTATGATTTCTTACACTTCCAAACTGTCATGCAAAAAATAACAGCATATTAGAAGAGCTAAATTAGTTAGCTTGCAACTAGTGTTTTCATTAGGCACTATATATATATATAGATATACTCTCTGCCTCTCTTACACGTCTATTGTTTGATTGCAAATCAGGGTCCTTTTTCATTAAGGGAGGTAAACAACACTTAAAGAACAAAGTTGGGAAACACATGGCAATATTCCTGCAATCAGTGGGAGAACTGCTAAATGCATTTATCTTTAGATCAGACTGTCACAAAGATAAAGTCAGATTAAAGGAAGCTCTGCAGAGGTGACCGGAGCCATAACGAAAGCACTTTCTGTCCCAACTCTGGGATGGCTTTCATCTGGTCTGTACTTGTTGAAATTACTGCCCAAGTTGACTGCAGAGGTGCAGTACAACACAACTGTATTTCTTTGGTCCCTTGCCTGACTATGCAATTACTGACAAGCTATTATATTATAAGTAACTGGGGAGTGTATTTGTCAATATGTGATTGCTGGTGTAATGCAGGAATATGTCCAACCCAACATTAGAAAAACTGAAGCCTTCTAAAGAATTCAACCCTTTCTGCTTTGATTCACTTTTCTGTAGCACATTGGCAATAGTACAGATTTACTTAAATTTAAAACTGCTGTGGAATATAGCTATGTTTATGTAGGGATTTCATCTTTTTTCTTCCTCTCCATGTCCTACCATGTCCTACCCTGTGACTGTGGGGAAGGTGAGACTATGGCAGTCTTATTTATATATGATGATGATTTTTTTTCCTTTTTTTCATGAAACTACTTCTGAGGAAGGGAAGGACTTCCAGTTCCTTCCAAAGAGAAGGACATGTGAACTGAATCCAGAAATAGTAAACACTCACATCACTTTCAGCTTGCTCTTTAAGGACTGCTGGAGTATTCTGTGTTACATGACAACATGCTAAACAGCAGATGCTTGTGTATAGGACACAGTGAGTTTGCTCTTGCAGGGTGTGACCTGTGGGGGTGAGATGGCTGGGCCACCCTGCACAGTGTTTTTGCTCTCAGTGTAGTTCTCTCTTGGGAGTGTTTACTCGTGCTGTCGCTGAAGGCTGCAGTCTCAGTGACAATTAAGGTATTGCTGTTCAGTCAGGGAAGGCTCCTTCTATGTGGGTTAGCACTTCCTGATTGCCCTAGTTCAAATAAAACCTCCTCCGCTATTATTTGTGACTCACTGACATATGTGTCACCATTCTTATTTTCCACATCATGTGGGTGCTAAATACTTTTTCTAGTGCATGAATACGTTGTAAAGCTGTAACAGGTGCATGTGAAAGAGCAGTTTGTCTTCAGTGACACTATTCACCAGGTACCATGACATGGTACTCATTAAGTTGACACTCAGTTAATTGGAAACATAGTTGTTATCTGAAACCAGGAAAATCTTTCCTCTCCTACTGTGCCGTCTTCTTTGGAACAGTCACTTTTTATTTTTTCCCCACATAAAGAAAGATGCTCTACCAGAGAGTCTCTCCCTCTTGATCAGAAGCCTGCAGAAAAACTTTAGATAAGAGTTCAGTTAGTTAATGAACACTGTTCAAAGTCAGCAGTCTGACTGTTCAGGGAGTCTTGTTCTCCCTGCTTTTGCTGTTGTGTATCTTGTACTAACTTCTGACTTAAAACCAGACATTCTCACACTTACTTTTTACATCAATGGATGAATCCTAGGTCACTTTCCAGTGCCTTCCCAAGAGCCAAATTGTGAACTCAGGACTATATTCTTTTCTCTTGGCATAGTAGCACAAGATGCTTATCAGCCCTCGGGTTCCTTACCAGCTGCTTGAATCCTGGTGATTTTTTTTTCCTTAGCCTTAAACAGTCAGAAGAGCTCTTGCAGTTTTCTAACCTGAGGGTGGTGACCTTTGCATAAGGGAATGGGAGGGGAAGGGGCTTCTGACAGTTTCTGTAGAAAATTAAGTATCATGCTACAGTTAAATTATAAAATAGCTAATCTCTCATAGCTGAAGAATTCCTACCTCCCCTCTATACTGCTTGAGTGCTTGTCTGTGCTATACTGAGCTGATGCAACATACCTGGTTTTAAAGAGTTGGGTGGTATGAACTGATTCTGACTGAAAGCAGCTTGGTCTGAAGGCTGCACAATCATAGCCCTGATGGAGGGAAATAAGGAGTTGCTTAGTGGTTGCCTGCTACTGTGTAGTTTTATGTAGGAGCACTGTTGCTGACCAGATGCTGATGAGGGGATAAAGCCGTGATAATCCTCTGTCTGTGACTGTTGCAGCAGTGGAAGGCAGGTAACACGAAGAGGTGACCCAACTCTTGAAAGTACCCAATGAGAAGAGAACTTGAGCCTTGTAGCCTGCCTACTGACTCGGATTTACTATCCCCAACAATTAATAATCCTCTTTCCAGAATTAGACCAGGATAATTAAAAGAAACTCACCTTGGATGGAGAAAAAAGCAAGGTGCTGAACAGAATTGCATAGGAACCTACTAGCAAGCTATGCCACCCACAGAAAAATAGCTTTAAAATGAGCTTGATTTATTGCTATATATGCTTGGTTTGGTGGGATACTTCTCTTTGTTATCCCCTGTCCTGCAAAAGAAGCTTGTAATCCTTGGGTTTTATTCAGGTAAAATAGTTAATTTAAAACAACTGAAAAATCTACAAACACCAGAAATTCAGCTAATGGATGACCAGCAAACAACTAATTTTTATGACAGGAATTAAAACTATTTAAAGCTATTTTGAAGAAGCAAGATTTCCTTAGGATACTTTCTGAAACTGTTTTGGTTGTTTTGGTTTTGTTGGTTTTTTTAAACTGTATGATTGCCACTATATCAGGAAACACTAGTCATAGAATCATAGAATGCGTTGGAAGGGACATTAAAGACCACGTAGTTCCGGCCCCCCTGTCATGGATAGGGACACCTTCCACTAAAACAGATACTCACCTCAGTTGTAACAATAGATTTCTCAGTCCTGCCTGTGAGTAGACTTACAAGCAGTTTCCCAACCAGAATAATTCAATCTTGCAATTTTAAAACTAAAAAATTTGTCTTGCTTTTATTAAGAACCTGATGCCTGTCTCTTCTTGTTTAACAATTGACTACTAATAAGTTGACCCACTTTCTGGGAGGAGTTTTTCTTTTTCAAGAGACTGATCTCCAAGGTACAGAACTATAAGTGTCTGTTGATAAACCTGCTCTGTGTTTTTGACTCTACTTTTGCCAGATTCTCTGGTGCATTAATCCTTCTCAGACAGTTAAAATCAAGACTGCTTCTTTTTATGTTAGCCAAAAATAGACCCAAATAAGCTTCTTTAGCAAATTATGATATAGAAAGATAATGTTGAAACTTTATAATGCACTTATCAAACACTCTTTCTGTTACCACATTGAGTTAGTGGAAATGACCAGTACAAGAATAGGCTGCTTTTTCTCTGTTATAGACTTCATTGATTCATCTTTAAAAAGTTGTGACCAAGAAGCAGTCTGACTCAGAAGTTTGTGAAGGTACTTCAGTTTTACTTGCATTGTACTTTAGCTCAGTTTTGGCATCTCTCATTCATGTGATGTCTTGATATTTGGCAACAGGAAAATGAAGGATTTTTAGAATTTTAAATTAGAAAATACAGGTATGTCAGATCAGGACACCCACCTTGGAATGTCTATGTATCCAGATGCTGCTAAATGAAACCAAAGGTATGGACCCATCAGTAAACCCTTATTTCTATGATGCTGCTGATGAAAAAATGGGTTTTGCTAGACATAGCCTAGATTTTAGTGTCTCCTCTCCTTTGTCTGCCTCTGCTAAATATGCAGGTTTCAGAGGAGCTATATGGGGTTTCCTCGGATCTCATAAGGTAGCTTCAGTTTATTACTTAGCCATGCCTGGTCTGGAAGAAAGGTCACAATTCTTATGTGATCGTATTCCTAGGAAAGGAAAAAACTGCATCAAACAGGAATTATGCTCAGTTTTCGCCTTAATGCAGAAGGAATTATGTATCAAATTTCAGCATCTCAGGTGGCTGGCTTCTGCCTCTCTTACAGTACAGTGACATTTTTACCTTTACACTTTTACCTTTGTACTGGGATGGTAAGGAACACCTATATCTAAATTTGTCTGCCTTGTTTTGAGGCATGGAAGGACAGTGAACTGTGCTTATCTTAAGCTGAAGGGGTGGTTTGGAAACTGGTGGTGGAGAGACCTGAGAGAATAAACTGCTAATTATAACCAGGGAAAGGTTCTGATGTGCAGCAGGCTAATGGGGAGCATATATGGCCCTTAAGGGGTACAGAAGGCAGACAGTGAGATTGAGCCTGTCAAATAGTCAGAAACAATTCTCTATTGAACTCCAAAAATCATCTTAGTAATTTTTTTACTTCGTGTCTGCTTTTCTTGGTGTTCCTTTGAGTGAGTTTTTTGTAGTTTTTTGCTGTCTTGTGGAAACTGGGCTTCAATTTTATGTTGTTGGGTAAGCCTATGCTGCACTACCAGTATTCAGTTAAAATACTCCAAGCCAGTATGATGGCTCAGTCTAACACTATCAGGAGATCAGGGGAATGGAGATCAGGAGATCCTGGGAATGGAAGTCAGGTCACTATTTCTGCTTGCAGACTCCTTTCATTCTTCCCTTCTCTTCTTTAAATGTAAGAGTCCAGTCATCGACACTAGAAAATTATATACCTTAAACTGAGATCGCAAATCTAATGCTGATAACTTCTACCACAAATGGAAAGCAGCACCTGGTCTATTGTGAGTACTGTAGTACTTTCTGTGCTGTGACATTATTCATTGTACTGAAGTGTCACAAGAGCAGTGTTGTCTAAATATTTTTTCCAGATTCTGAAGTAATTGACTTTTTGGGCAGTCTCCTGAATCAGTACAGAACAAAACTGCTCTGATAGCTCAAGAATATATAGGGTACAGTCACTTTTCCATTTAAAATCTGTTTAGGTTGAGCTTTCTGTAGAATTTATGTTCTTACAGTGTACCAGTGACACTATAGACGTCAGCCTAACACCAAAAAGAAGTTCTGTTTTCTTAAACATGGTGGCATGCAGCAGTGTGTACAGTGCAAAGTGACGTGGTGTATGACAGGTTATACAATGTCATGGAAATTCTGAGTCTCTCTGTAGCACTGCTGACTTTGTTAAAGACTATTTAAATAAAATACTGCTATGCTTGTAGGACTCATTGGAAAATGAGCATTTACATTCCTGACAACTAATTGCCTATTATATGTCTGGAGACTGAATGGTATTTCAAGTTAGGGTGTGTAGTTATAGGTGAAGTGCTCTGAAAGCCTCCCGTTGTGCACTCCCACTATGCAAAGATTAAAATGGGAAAATAGTTACTTCTTCTGGAGTTAAAAAAAAAACTTAGTCCTGAATGACATTCAGAGTTGGTGTCACCTACATTAAAAAATGTAAATCCCTCCCTTGCTTGCCAGCAGCTGATCCTGATGGTTCCATTTCTTTGGCCATGTTGCTCTCCTGGTCTGTAAGCTCTGTGATTTAGGTAGATTGTGTGCATAAATCTACATCTTTGGGGGCATGTACTAAGTTTTTAATTCTCTATGCAGTACCATCAAAGCCTTTAACTGAATTTAATGCTGGGTACATACTGCAAGCAGTGATGAAACATTTAATTTCCCCTACACAGGAGGGGTTGTAGTGGGAAAATTCACCCTTGTTTACTCTGCCTGCAACCAGTTGGCTTCTTCCCCACACCTTGATCAGCACTGCAGTGCAAAGAGCTGCTGATCTCTCCTGTTCCACCCCCTCTCTGCCTCTGCCTCCCCAGTGTCTCTTAGCTATTAGTCTGGGGTCTTTAATGTTTTCAGGTCTGTCAGTAAAGGCGCGGTTGGCCTCTGCTGCACTGTGTGAACTGCTAATGACTTCCAGGTGTGTGTCCATCCCTGGGGCAGCTTCAGCCTTCTCTTCCCCCTGACTAGAGCAGAGCTCAGGGCACAGCCTGTGCTTGTGACCTCTGTTGGCTCACTTGTCTGGTGTATGTTTCTCTAAGTAATAGAGCAGGATAGGATATATTACTATCTTGTTTCTGCATTTTTTAATTTGCATTTACACTTCTCTAAGTGCTCACTGGAGAGACAATTGCATGGGTTTTAGAGTAACATGTATTTAGTGTTTGTAAAAGTCCATTTTTCTAATTGAAATGTAAATATAAGGGAGAATGCACTTGTCCATGCTAATATTTTTAAACAAGTTTTTTGACCTGTTCTGAATTACTGAGACTATAGATAACTGAACTAGTGCTCCCATGTTGAATGCAGAGAAATTGGAATATGATGTAGGTCTGTTTCAGTAAATGACTGGACTAGAAATTGCATGCTTGTGTTGAGGCTGTCCAGCACAGAGGAAGGTTTCCTTTGCTTCCTGCCTCCATCACCCTTGCCTGGCATAACAAAAAGTGGTGAGGAACTTTCTTGATTGCTGATCTGGCTTGTCTGCTGGCCAAGTCATAGGTCAGAGGACAAATAAAAATGTACATAGCATTAAGTTGCAAGTAGAATAGTAGGAGAGATTAGAATGTTGTTCATGCTTTTAAATACATGTATCCTGTTTGCTGAAGCCTATCACGGCTTCTGGCATTATCAGAACAATCAGTTTGCTGGTATTAGAAATACTTCACATTCCTTAGTGTAGAAAAGTAAGATAAAGTTCTTTAAAGTGGCTTGGAGGTAAGTTGTGGCCTACCCACTTGTCTCAGCTACTGCAAATAAACAGTGCACTGATTTTTCTCTTGTAACACCCCTTATCTCTAGATACCCAAAGTCTAAATGCTTTGTCATTATTTTAATCTCTTCTTCCTCTTGGTAGTTTTTTTGTATGCTGAGAACCTCCTGTCTTAAAAGGTGTTGATTCTTTCTCTTGATTGTTCATTGAAAAAGAATTTCAGCCCATCTTTTTTTCTTCAGAAAGCAATATCTTTTAGAGATGTTTCCAAACTCTCCAGTAGCATGAGGCTGACCTGAGTTTCTTTGAATCTCTTGCCTACTTCCTCACCCCAGACTGTGCCTTGAAAAATGAACAGGGAAGCAAAGATGATTGTCCTGTCTGAAAATAAAAGGAAAAATACATGTGTAAGAGTAGGAGAACTTAAATTCTCTCTTGCTCTCGGTGTAATTAACAGCTATATAGGTTTAGCTATATAGGTTTAGCTTTATCTCTCTATGGGGTTATTAACAGCATCATCTAATAAGAATGCAAACTGTAAAAAGTAGCTGATCTGTTTTAAGGATATAGTTTGATGTGTTTTGTGGAGGTTATTTCATTATTTCTTCAGTACAGCTAGAATTATTGTTTGACACTCTTAACTGAACTGAAAATTATGTACTTCTTTACAAAGCTTGAAGCTGACATTGTCAGCATATCAAGTACAGAATGTATTGATCATATTTTTCAGGATATGTGTAGAGAAACATAAAAATTCTTCTCAGTCTCAGGTTAGTCCAGTACAGATTGTCTTAATTAACACTTACTTTTGAGTTCATTGCAGAATGAACAAAAATCTTTGGTTAATAGTCAAGCTACAATGTTCTCATTTGCTATAGTCTTCCTTAAGGGTAACTGCCTTTCTCCCAGTTCTTAGATAATCATTTGTTTTGTTGAAGAGAACTTCCTGATTGAGGACCAGATAGGAGTACCGAGTCATTTTGATTTGGAGGACTTGAAACAGCAATTCAGCATGAGTTTGAGTGCAGAGCCTCAAGTGGATATTTAGTAACTTCCACAGATAAGGAGGCCGGGTGGGTTAATTAAGGTGTGTTTACAAAATACAAAAAAGTGCATTCCTTTGTACTATTTAAAATGGTGGGGAAGCAAGCACCACTGATCAAGATGCAGTTTCATGAGGTGTTGAAGCTGATCTGTCTCAGTCTATCCTTGTCCTTTATTCCACACCCTTGGCTACATGTTCCTACTCTGTTCTTTGAGCCAGCTCTTTAAAGGGTACAGTAATGCAGTTGGCCAGATGAGCAAGTGCCTCTGAAAAACCTGTGTTGCGTGGGCATGGACTTTTGTTTTTGGACAGGTTGGTGTGAAAACTATTGCTGAGGCAAGAAAGGAGTAGTTAGGGATGGCCAGAGGTGGGAGAAGGACAGGACAGTTCAGGTTGTCTTGGGTTGCTCCTGAAAGCTGAGCCAAGTTTTATGAGCACTGCATTTGACTGAGAACTAGGTAATATAGTATCACGGAAGTGGTTAGAAACTTTAAAAGTTTCCTTCCTTTTAGACATAAAACAATAATATTCTTTGCTGGTCTTAAATATTTATGGCAACTGTTGTAAAAAACGCTAGTTCGGCTGTAAATTCTCTTTTCCGGTCTAAGAAAAATAGGCAGCTTGCTGCCAAACCTACGTGGACACCTGAAAGTCTTCAGAATCTGACTTCTTAGGCCTCCAGGCTTAAGCACCTAACTCTAAAATTACCAGTGTGATAAATGCCATAGATCAGAACAGTAGTGCAGTGTTGCACACATTGTAAAAAGATGATGGGTTGGTACCCATCACTTTCATTTGTAGGATAAACTGTGAAATTTAATTTTTTACTCTTAAAAAACCACTTAAAATATAGCAAATCAACATTTTTTGATTAAACAGACTTCCTTTGGAAAAAAATACTTCATTTTCTCCCCTTGGGTACTGGTATTTTATTTTTAACATACTTTTTCTGAGGGTGGAGGACCATTCTCATATGGACTTCCTCCCTATTCTTCTAGCCTGAACCTCCCTCCCTTCCTTCCCTTCTTACAGGCCTTTGTCATCCAGCCAGATGTGATCAAACAGTTCCTGCAGGCTATGTATGTTACTGTGAATTACTGTAGGTGGTCACTGGAAACTACAGTGCAACTGGCTTGGACCTACAAATTAGAGTTGGAAACTCCTTGTGTACTCAGCATACCTCATGTAACTGTACAAATGTGTGTTGCCCTGTTCTTACAGTTGTAGCCCAAAACTTAAGGCAGTTCCTTCCCTGCAACCCCTGCTCAGTAATTCAAGCATCGTTCTTGCCTTTGTCTCCCTCTTTCCCTTGTTTGCTTTTTTTTCTTGTTCATGTGTATGAAGCTTGTTTACCTTTCTTTCATAGGCAAAGGCTTCAAATCTTTGCAGTCTCTTTTCCTATTCAACTTTGTTACTACATCTGTAGCTTTCAGGGTTATAAAGCCATAGGACATTTTGGGTGGAGGTGATCTTAAAGATTATCTTGTTCTAATATGCTTGCTGTGGGCAGGAACAGCTTCCACTCCACCATGTTGCTCCAAGCCCCATCCAGCTGGGTTTGTGGGTTAGCTAGAGTCTGTTTGTGTGAGCATTGCACAAGTGTGTCTTATTGTAACAGTCACTGTTATTGTAACAGAGCACTGGAGTGACCAGGTTGTGTTCTCTTTATCATTAAAGGGGAGAGAAAGATCAGAAGACTGCTGTTTCTTGCTGCTACCTAGCAAAACAGCCCAGAATCTGTTGGTCTCTAGTTCTTGACAAGATAAGCTGCACAATTTTTACCAGGACGTAGATAAAAATCCAATTCTGATATGTTCCAGTCTGAATAATAGGTGTCTTCAAGCAATAGTCCTTTTTCTCACCTGAAGGTCATGCTTTATAGGATATGAATAACAACTAAGCTATTATGATCCCTTCAGGTATAAAGCTACCTGGTTCAGAAGAGCACCTTGAGGTTACTACTGGTACTGGCTAGGTGAAAAGGAAGAGAAGGTATACTGTGAAGAGGATAAGGCTTGAGAGCTGCTCTACAAGATTGCCTTTTAGCCTGGTGATCTTGCACAAGATCTTGGTTGCTCTTTGTTCCAGTTTGTAGAAGCTAATGAGACTGAACATAAGTACGTTCCTCAGAGGTTCAGCCTGCTTAAAGGTCATGGAGATGCTTGGCACCTCTGATGGCAATACTGGCCTGTTATGCACAGTAGTGGTGGGGTTTTTTTCTGCTTGCAATGAAAAGTTTGGTACTGTTTGCTTACACATGTACTAAGTCTCATCTCCTCTCCCTGTAAAATGAACAAGAGGAAAAATGCTACCACTATTTGGGATGGGTTAATGATCAACTGAATACCACTTCACAAAATCTTCTAGTCCACTGTTGGAAAGCAGTACATCATTTAGATTGCAGTAAGAATTTAACAGTCATGAAAAAAAAATGGAAATGGGCAGTTAGTGTAAGATGTGTAGCCAACTTCATTTTTTTTTATATTCTTTTAATGTAGACTATACAGATGAGTTTTGCAGTCACTTTGAAACTGTTCTCATCTGACCATCTGACTCCTTTATTTGCTCCTTTTCATTTTCCCCTCCCTTCCCAGGTCAGACGTTCATTATGTGTTGTAGTTCTGGATATTAGATTGTAGCAGATTTTCTTGGAAAATAGGTATTTATGTCTGTGAAGCAGTTCACTTCTGCAAAACACAAGCTGCTGCTTAAGTTAATCATGAGCATGTGATATTTCCGTATGTGAAAATCTGCTGACCTGTTTGAGAAGATATGATTGTATCAAATAGGTAAGGGGATTACCACGCCATCATCCTGCTGAGTGTGCAATAGCACAGGTAAAGACAGGAAGCGTGGACTCTAAGTTATGTCACTGGAATCTTGCCATGGCCTTGAGAGTAGCTGAAACTTGGCTCCAGGCATGCGAACATAAAGCTATGCCCTTTGGTCAGAGTGAGCTTTCTGAGTTCTTAAGTGTGGCCCCCTTCATATTTGAAGGGCTGCAATTCTGTTTCCTCTGCTTCTGTGTGCCACTTGTGCCTGGTCAAGCTTTAGCTCTTTTCTCAGTCATTAAAGCAGAAGGAAGGAGAGAGACCTTTGAAATGTAGTTGATTCAACAGTTTACTATGCTACTTAATGAAAAACTTTGTGCTTGAAGTTGAATAAGCTTAATGCCATTTGTATTTTGGTTCACTTTTTCTATATGGGATGGTAAGCATCAGTAAGTGTGGACAGTTTCCATATTTCAGATGATTTGTGAAAAAAATTTCTCTCTGCTCCATAAGAGGATTGAAATTATTCCTAAACTACTTTCTGTTACCATAACAATTTTCTCAGAAGAGGAGTTGAGAGCTAGGGGCTACCAAACAGGTATGGTTTCAATATACACTTCACAAGTCTTTGCACTGCAACTCAGCAGCCCAAAGAAGGGGCCAGGATTTATCGCTCTCTTCCTACTATTTCACTCTTGATGTCTTTTCTTCTAATGAGGTATACAGAAATAAGCTTACTTAAAACACATTTAAGCTACTTACCTGGTAGTCAACAGGTGTCAACAGGAATCAAAGCAGTCACTCATCATGTTAACTTCTTTGAAATGTTTTTTGTTCTCAGTAGAGGAGGTTGTTTATATACGGAGTAGTCTTTTCTGCTTCAGTAATTGCACTCATCCTCCAATTTACCTATAGAGTGTTAATTTGCAGAATTATATATTACCTGAATGTTGGGGAAAATACAAAATTATTTGCTCTTTTTTACCATGTTTTAAAAGAAAATTTACTTTTTTGTTTTGTTTGGGAATTTAGCATTATGTAATTTAGCCCCTTTAATCTATTGCTTGCTCAGTTGATCAAAGGAAGGGGGGAGTTTAGGCATGGTGTTATTTGGTTGAAGGCTGGACTTGATGGTCTTGGAGGTCCTTTCCAAGCTTACTGATTCCACAAGAAAGTAAAATAAAAGAAAAAGTTGGATTTCTGAGGTTATTGCTCCTGCAAATGTGTATTCCATGGCAGGTGGTTCTTACAAGAAATAAGTTAGACCTGAATATAACAGTCAGAAGTCCTGATGGCTTCTTTGGCATGACTGTCAGTCTAGTGCAAGTTAACTTGTAGGAGAGGGAATTGGTAACCTATCACAGTTTGTAAATTCTGAGAGCTCTGAGAGCCCAAGTCTCAGTTGCCATGTTATTAACTTGTACCTTTTCATGCAGAAATCTTCCAAAGAGTACAAAAGTTGTGTAAATGCAATCTTAATGTATAGTCTCGTTACCTGGAGATGCAATCCATTCAAGGTGTCCATTGGTGTCCCTGCAGTTCTCGTGTTCCCATTACCTGCATGAAAATTACTTGCATGAAATCTTTAACTCCCTAACCATGATAAAATCTATTTTCTGTCTTACCTGGAAACACTGACCACATTATAGTGTATGGAACAAGGCTGGCAAATCAGATACAAGCCCAAGTTTTGGGGTAGTGGCAAAGGGAGGGGGGACGAAAGGCTGTGTGCCGTCAATAACTGTTTAGTCATGTGAGCAGCAAAGACTTTTTCTGGAATGTAACCTTGGTTTGGTATGGTTCAGTGGCAACTCACCTTATGGATGGAAGACTTTGAACCTTTTATTTCTTTTTAACATCTGTACCTGATGGGGAACCTCAGAGTCTTTCTGAAATAGACTTCTAAAAGAGAAATGGCTATAAACAGGATTTGGTAAGTGTGTGCATTGCATGATACTTAGGAAATTTGAGTTATGCATGTTTGGTGGCTTCCTCCATGCATGTTTAGAAATTATTTTTTTTTTTTATTTAACTACATGTATTTCTTGTTTTTGTTTTTTGTTTTCCTTCCCCCAACAGCTGGCTTACCCCTTGGTGTTCTAAACTTGGCCAAAATAAAACCGTATCAGAGAGGCTTTTTCTGTAATGATGACAGCATCAAGTATCCGTTCCATGACAGTACCATCACATCCACTGTCCTCTACACAGTGGGGTTCACCCTGCCCATTTTCTCTGTAAGTAGCTTATATATAGGGAGCTTTGGTGATGGGAGTAAAATGTATGCTTTCTAAGAGCTCAGCACTGTAAATGAGTTGAAGACAAGTCTGTATAGGCAAAATCCCATATATGTATAGTCAAATGCATGTGAAAGGTGCTGTTGCTACTTTCTGTTTGCACAGAAAATCTGGAACTAATATCTAACTGCTAGGATTGGTAATTTCATTTGTTTTAGGAAAAGAAAAAAATGTATTTAAACTAGGCTTTTATCACTAGAGAGGAAAAATGTCTTCCAAAATGTTATGGAATGATTGCATCTCTTGCTCAGAGTGGGTTAGTCTGCTAACTTAAATACTGGTCATGTTAAAACTTGGCGCTGTAATGCAGTGCACACACCTCTAACTGGTGACTGTTGTTTCCATGTACTTTCTCCAAAAATAAGTCTGTTTTTGACTCAGAACCTTTTACTAAGATAGAAAGTAACGCAATTACTCTTTAAAGAAGAGTGGGATAAAATGGGATACAGAGATGGAAAATCTAATGGCTTGTAGAAAAGAGGCTCAGTGTTTTAAAGACCATATGATTTTGACAAAGAACAATTTAATTCTTCAGAAGGTTTTTCTAATGATATTTTAAGCCTGCTTGTATCCCAGTTTTTAGTAAGGTTTGAGCTGATTTAGAGATTCAAAATTTAATGGTGCAGAGTAGTCTTGAACCTGAATTTACATCTTGTTTCTGCCTGCAGTACTTGACCAAGCCATATGAAAGATGATGACAATATTTTATTATCTGATAAATGTATAAGCTGAATTAATCAGTAAGAAGTATATGAAGTGATTTAAGAATGGAAGACAGTCATTTAAAACAAGTGAACAGCTACCTGCTGTTCAGAACTTCTACCTGCATTGCTCTGGTTTTCCCTTTAGTGTTTATTTATTGAAACTTCCATTAGACCTGTGCAATAAAAAGGAGGTTGACACAACAAGTAATCACTAGTATACTTTCACTTTTAAGGAAAGTTTGTCACTTTGACATGTATATATATCTTCAGCACACTTTTGGGAAAACTTATTTTCCAATGGGCTTCCTGTGTACCTTGATTGGTACAGGTGAACTAACAATTGCTGCTCTGTTCACTTTTGGACTTTTTAAGAAATGGTCTAGCTGCAGTTCAATAACCTGTTGAATTGCTTGATTTTTTATTATCCTTCATTTTTAGATTTGAGGTTGTCACTGTAATATAAAGTCAATTGAGAGTGTGTTTTTTCCTGGCTCTAAAGCCATGGAGAAACATCTGACTTAGAGCTAATTCACATGAACATCTGAACATTTAAAGAGTGGTATGGACCATTATAATTTTAAATAACCTTTGTAGTGGAAGTTACAGCTTAAAATTAAATGTGTTAGTAATTACAGTCTATTCTGATATTTTTCTGCTATGATACTTTTGTAAGAGTCACACAGTGGATTTTCACTGCTTATCTTTGTGCAGGGGGCTGGAGCTTATAATTGGAACAACCACTTCTAGTCTCCATGCTGAGAGGTTTGAAAACAAATAAATTCTAGGGCACTTGTAGTTGTTACAATACAGTCTAACCAGATCATTTTACAGTCTGAGCACTTTCCAAACCTTAAAGCAACTGCTTGGTGTAGTTAACATGTTAACCTGCCTCTCTTAATCTCAGTTTCAGATTTAGATAGCTCTTTTGTCTCATGCAAGAGCTGAAAAATCTTCCATAGCTACTGAAAACTAAGGGCTAGAGTAAGCTGTACAGCTAGGGAGTATGACACATGGGATATTGTAACTTCCTGAATTGAAAGTGGGTTCCAGTTCAATGGTTTCTCTCTTCAAGATTGCCTTTATTCAAAACCATTTAGTGTCGTTTATGGTCAGGGAAAGTTGATCAGTCTGGGAATCTGAATTCAGACTGTTTTTTTGGTTTGCTCTGACTCACTGGAGGCTTAAGACTTTTTTTCCAAGGCAGTTTAAGTTTTTGGAGGTAGGGTGTGCCAGACTCAGTATCCTCAACAGGAACACAAGCTCACTCATGAAAAACTTCTGGGCAATAACTCAGATTATCCCACATCTAGTAAAAATTGTTATCCTGCCATGAGACTTTACTGAAAGGGACAGAATCCTTAATAAAGGAAAATTTGATCTAGAGTTGATAAATGACACTTTTGTACAGATTTTTCTTCCCTAGTCAGACTATCTCAAACATGGTACTTATTCCTAAGTGGTAGGACTCCTTTTATGCATGTGCCTCTTGATGCACTATGGGCCTGCTTGTCTTCAGAATGTGATAAGAAATGGCCTGAACGTTTTGCTGTATAATAATAATACTACTACTACTAAAAGGTCTTGTTGGGGTAGGCCTGTAATGGAATATAAAATAACTTCAAAGAGAAAAAAACCAACCCCAAAAAAGCCCAAACCTACACAGATGTTTTATTAAGTCTCATGTACCTAAAAGAAACTAGGTTGCATGAACGTGGATTTGTTTTTATGAAAATTTACAAGATGTGCTAGAAACTCGGGAATCTTAAAAAACAAAAAAGAAAAAAAGAGAATGCTCTTAGGAATCATAATTCTGTTTGTAGCTCTGAACCCTTTATGTTGCTGTTCCTACCTTTTATCAGGAAATAAAATGTCTGAGAAATGCATGTTTATTCTTCTCCAAGTGCCACTTCATAGTATGATGCTTCTCAATTTCCCAAATTGTTCTCTTTGTCTGGATGGGAACCACAATTTTTATATAAGAATTTTTTGAGATTTAGGGTCAAACAAGTCTTGGTAGTGGTCTAGAAGACTGAATCTCTCTAGATGGCTGGGTCAGTGTCCAGGGCAGCACATATTCATTATATCTGATATTTAAGGAACTCCAGAAGATCTTTCTGATACTTCTATCCTACTAAGTCTTTTAGATGTATTTAGAGAGCAATTGTGTGTAATTTAAAAGACATGACTAAGCATTAGTGTCCATGCCTTGCAGCTCTAGGAGTACTTGGAAATGTTCTTGGTCTGGCATTTTTGGTCTTCAGTTGTCTGCATGAGACCAATTTTTTTGAGTATAAATGACGAATTAATGTCAATATCTTTTCTCTTCCAGTGAGGTCCAACCATGTCTATTTGTAGATGTCAGTTGGGCTTTTCTGGTAACTTCACCTTCACGTTGTTTTTTTTTTTTTTTTCCCCTTCAGTCATCTTGTTTCTTCACACTGCTACCTTTGGTGACACTCATGCAGCTTCCCTTAACTCCAGGGGTAGGTGACACGGGGGGAGGGAGAAGCACAGAGCAAAGAAAACCTCTCTGAAAGAAACACCCTTCTCACCGGAGGAGCAGAATAACAGAGCAACATGAGAATCTCTGAGTTTTGTCTGCTTCCTCTTCTAGGATTTCTGTGGTTCCCTGCCAAGGCTTTGCCTGGCAGCTCTGTTCCAGAGCTGAAGCTGCTGGTAGGTTTCTATTTCATGATGGACTGATGTAGGGAGAAGAGTTCAGATCTAACTCAGCCACAGGGCTGCACTGAGTTTCTGGGAAACAAAGTCGTTCTCCACAACTTGTTGCTACCAAAACAAGTAATGCAAATGCTGATGTTCCTAACAGGGAGGTGTTCCTTAGTAAACAGAGCTTTGATTAAGTCACTTCTCTGGGATCAGCACTGCTATTTGGAACTTTTTGAGGGAAGGGAACATGATGGGGCCTGCAGGACTTAATTTCTCCACCTTGAACACATTCAGAAGACATTTTGGTAGTCAGGTTACATTGATTTTCAAGTAGTTCAAACAACAAAAAAAAGGCCAAATCAAAACATTCCTAGGTTTGATGTGGCAAAATGTCCTCAGTATCATGATGAATTCCCAAAAGGGATCTAGGTGGCTTTGCTCCTGTGCCAGTTTTAACGTATTAAGCATTAGGCTTAATGTTTTTGGGAATGTCTGCTTATACCGTATGTAATGATGTTCTGACTGAAACATTCCATCCTACAGATTAGCATAATCATCCTTTGGAGTCAATTTACTGTTTTCTTTTATGGCAAAAGAAATGGATTGTTTATGCTGTCTGTGAAAGGAATGCATTTTGAAGGGAAACTTTTATTGAAAGCATCTATTAGACTGACCAGCATAAGCACTTACTGATCTAATTTTGTATGTCGTCATGGACAAATATAGTTACTGCCGTGATAGAGATTAATAAATCAGGGGATTAATGAAACCTGTTGAAGACAGGTAGCTCTTGTTCGTTGGCAGATATGCTTTTCACTTTTTCAGCAGTGTCAAGGCTTTATGACCCACTGTTGTTAGTTTTGCAACTAATTGAAATTAAAACTGCTGTTTGACATTAGAGTGGACTTCAACTTGACTCTTAGGTTTCAGGTTACTTGTAAGTGTTTTAATTATGCTCTGAACAAGACTGCCTCTTACCTTGTAAACTTTTTGAAAAGGTGCTCATGTTTTATCTTCATTGTCTTTTTTGGTGTATTTGTGGCATTGGAAACTTTTTTGGGCAATGTTGTTGAACTTCATAATCTGTTGTGAGTTCTAGTTGGTACTAATTGTTCATCTTGTACTACAACAGGCCAGCATTATCTCTGAACCAACCGTATTCTGAGGAATAAACTGCTAATTATTTGGTTCTCTTTTTAAAGCCAAGGTAGTAATAATAATTCATTGTTTTACTCTGTGAAGGTTTAATATGCAGGGTGATGCACTTTAATGAGTTGTTGAATTGATGAGTAATTCCTGGCTGAGATCAGTGCTGTGGGGGACAGATGCTGCCAAGTAGCAGCATCCAGCTTTTGGCTTTTTTTGATCTGTCCATGGTGTTGGTGTTCTGGTGGGCATGGTTTGAAGCCTGGTGAGGAAAGATCTGAGGAGCACATTTGCCTCTGTTACTTGTACAAACCACTCTTACTAAGTGCAGTTGTATTTTAAGTAAATAACCTGTAGCAACTTGCTTGTTAGCCCTGTGGACTTGTACTGTACCTTCCTCAACCCTTCAGGTACATTTCTTAATACAGTGATGGAGAATGCACACAGTGTATGAAACTGAGTAAGGCAGTTGGCATTTTGACTGTGGGAGGTACTCCAGACAAGGGCTTTTAAAATGCTGAGTGAAGCTTGGTCACAGCTATGAGAAAGCCAAGCAGTCACATTAGTAGAGAGGGATTATTTAAAGTATTATTTAGTAGATTATACAAAAGGGTAAAATGGAATAGGAAGAGATGTAGGTAGAGGGAGTTACTACTTATTTAAGTCTCGTAATTTAAAGAAAAAGCCCCAAGCCAAACAGTGTATGGCATAGATTTTTCTTTCTCTCAGGTCTGACACACAGTTACTAATGATGTGCTGTTGACATTCAGGACTTAGACCAAAGACTGGAGGGGGTGTCAAAAAAAGGGAAGCCACTGCACTAGGAACTAGAGGCAAGCAACAGGGAAAGTAAGCCAGAGAGTGTTCCTTTTTGTGCTGCCTCCTCTATTTCCCTTCATCTGGCTCACACCATTGTACCTCTTTCTCTTCTGCTTTGAGCAAGGAAACGCTCATGCAAAGAGATGGTTTTTACCCACCTTTTCAGGAGAAAACTGAATGTCAAAAAGTGGAACCATTGATCTTAGTGAACTCTGGAGTGATGGTTCATTTCGTGGTAGGTGCTCTCCTGAACTCTAAACCTCCTATGAGAAATGGAAACTAGCACTGTTCTTATACTGAAAAGAAGCTGTAGTCTTAATTTAATCTGCAGAGAAGTTTGTGACACCATACCCAACCTTCACAGAATGTGTGCAGTGATATCAGCTCAAAGGTTTTAACCAAGCTTTTGCGAAATGCGTGTTCTTCCAGACAGTATTTCTAATGTTGTAATGAATACTCTGGATGGTTTTGCTGATGTAATTACAGCAATGAAGTTGGGAGTAGATAACAGCACGAAAGTGGTGGCAGCTTTTTTTGAGGTGCTGGGAGAGAAGACAACAAAATATTTTTAACTTTGTTTTGTTTCTGAACTGTGGAGAAGGAGTATTACTACCCACTAGTTAAGCACAGATGTTGAAAGCTACTTTGTCGGAAAAACACCCACAGTTTCCTGGTGTCAGTCACATATGTTCTTATGCTAATCCCTGTGATAAATGAGGAAGATGGAGAACTCAGGCTAAAGCAGTGTTTTTTTAGAAAATCTCATTATCTAGGTGTCCATATTCAAATGCTTACTTCAACCAAATCTTAAGAAGAAACTAAATAGTTATGAGATTAGAGGAAGAGTCCTTAACTGAACAAATAATTCACTTAACTGTGAGAAGTGAGCAGTAGGAGTAAGTGCTGCTTGTTCTTTGCAAGGCAGGAAGATGTCAAGTAGAGCTCTCTAGGAGTCTGCCCTGTTCAGTATAGTCATAAATGCCCTGGAGGAGAGGGAGAGTGTGCAGTGAGGCAGTGAAGTAGGGAACTCAGAGCAACAAAAGATGGCAGTAACATAGCTGGTGAAATACAGCGTGGATAAATGCCAAGTGATATCCTTCTTGAGCAGAGTGGGAAGGACAACTTGAGGGAGGTGTATGATCTGATGTTCTCTCTCTTCAGAGTGGTAATAGTCAGCTTTAGTGGAGAGATCAGCCTCATGCCCAGTGAAGAAACCTAACCAAGATTAGAAATTTGGAAAGAAATAGACCTGTATACAGGATATTTATGAAAAAAACCTAACATAATCAGTCAGAAATCACTCCAGTTGATGAGGAAATCTAATCCATTATACTGTATGAGTCAGACTGTTGGTCAAGGGTATAGTAATTGTTTAAAATATGTAGTCTTATCAGTTGAGCTACTTGTGTTTCTACTCCATGTATTCTGACTGAAATATTTCAGAGCCTATATTTCTCTATATATTTTTATTACCAACTGTGTTTGTAGTTCCTGAATTCTTGATTGTTTATTGGATCGGTATTGCTCTTTTTTCTAGTATCTACTGTGTACGCACTTGGCTGATTTACAGCCCTTAGACTCTGCTGAACCATGCAAAACCAAACTCTTGTTTTTAAGATAATGAGGAATATATCCTAGCAGTCCTTCTCTGTCTGCACTTGAGACAGATGAATTAAAACCAAATGCATTTGCCAATTCTGACTGAATACTGTTTCAGAAGAAATTTCTTATCACGTGGTTAAAAGTGTTAATGCTTTTGAAAAGACTTGTCTAATGGTCACGCTATTCTATTGATATGCAACAACCACAGGAAGAAGACATTATTTTCCCCCTGCTATTTTGAACCTACAAGCTCCCAACTCAACAGAGTTGTTGAACCTCCAAATACATGACTCTGAACTCATTACTGCACAAATCTCCATATGTTCTCTTGCCTCAGTCTTTAAGAGTTGTTTTGCAGGCAGAACTGGCTGGCCTTGATCTTCCACTGTATCAAAGAATTGCCAGCTCTGTCAGCAGTACATCTGCTAGTTATTCATTAAGAATGCGTATGTGCTGCATAACACCAGCTCGTTGGCTTTGTCCTTGAGATTACCCTACAGGTAGCCTCTTCCCAGTCTTATGATTCCCCCTCACATATATGTTGTCATTTTCCCTTTTGGCAATTTCTTCACTGTGTTACAACTGGCTTAGTAGATGAAGTGTACATCAGGGAAGCTTTTGGTATTGTCATATGAGAAGTATTCAGTAAAGAGCCTTTATAACTCCTCTGCTGTCTCCACTGCTTACATAAAATCAGTACCTAAACTCCCCAATTTCTTCTGCTTTCAGGGAAAAGTGAGCCTAACTAATTCTCCATTTTCATGTGCCAGATTCTGCCCTTAGAAATTGTAGCTTGTTTAGGAGCAAAATGGGTATTTGTAGGATATTGTAGGACCATTCTTTTAACTGGATATGGCAGTGTGACTGTATCAGATGAGCCGAATTTCTTCTCACAGTGATCTGCTGTTGAATTTTTGCTACTTTTTCTTGAGAAACTGCTTTAGATGTTTATGTGAATAAATCTACTGTCAAAGTACACTACTTCCTATACTACAGTAAAGATTTTTTCCTCAGTTGTACTGTGAAATTAAAGACATTGACATTAGTGACGGTGGTACCATTATGAAGACAAGTATCATATGGTGTCTTCAGTCATGTCCTATCCACCTGTACCAGGAGCTTCCATGCTTAGGAAACTGCTGCTGTGATGCAAAAACTTCTTCCTGTCTTCTGAAATTATGGTATCGGTCAGGGTGAAAAAGTAACATCACAACTATAGGGAAATTCTACTGTTTTAGTTGATACAGTAAGAAGCTTTGCCTCTTTATCACTTAGGACAGTTCTTCTGCTTGTTTGTTCTGCTTGCAGTAATGAAAAAGCTAAACTATTTTTCCTGTCCCTCTATTGTCTTAAAGGGAGAGAAACTTCCACTGCAGAAAGTATTTACACTATATTTTTGAAGTAATTTTGATTTGATTTTAGAAATGAAAACACCTTGAAGACCCAGAAAAGCAGACTTGGCTGATTTATTTAAAACAGAAGAGAACCCTCAGTATTGTGAGAAGGTTCTCTTATTGGCTACACACGCCAGAAACACCTGATGCCCCTCTGGTTTGATTTCTATTTTTCTCCTCTCTCCTACCATTTAATAATAGTGAAGTTAATCCACGCATGTTAAAAAGAAGTAAATTAAACCTGCTCCATGGAGCACATTCTGATGGATTAGGTATTGACGTTGGAGAGTACTTTAACCAAAAAGGAATCAAAAGTCTCTACTGGCTTACTTGAATTGAGCAAGAGGCAAATTACAGATATTGTAGTTCTGTGACTTCAGTTTACAGTTTAACAGTGTTAGGTTAATCTGATCAGTTTTACTGTAATCTGTTTTTTAGAAATTAAAACCTTTCTCTCAAGCTTTCACAGAGTATCCTTTCCACACTGAAAGGTGCTGAGAACAGCAATAAGATCATTGACTGGTGGAATTACTTCTTTAATCTGTTGTGCAGTTGGGGGAAACTGAAGAAACACTTGTTATGTTTACTATATAAAGTTTATTAGCAGTATTGTATTTCAGTGCATAGCTCTTCCAATTAATGATTACTTAATGGCTACCACATAGATACCCAGAACTTTTAAGACTCAAAGTAAAGGAGATGGATAGAAATCATGAGAAGAAGAGAAGACAATAATTTTATTTTAGTTGTTCATACTTGCTTACAAAGCAAAACGAAAACAAACCTTGAGTTGTTTGGTATTTTGTTTGCATGATCTGGATACAGGAAGGTGCAATTACAGGCTAATTACATCATAATCTCAATATTGCTGAAGAGTGAGCACACACACTTCAAGCAGCTTCACTCAGCATGGACAAGCACAGATCCTCACTGCATGAAGGATTTCTTTCCTGTGATCCACACACCACTGTTTTTTATTTCTGAAATGGAAATGGCATTTTAAAAAGTGCCCCCCTGAATAACCCCATCATTCTGAAAATTTTCAATGTCTCACCTTGAGAAGCTGAAACATCCAGGTGTGGGTTAGAGGAAATGAGGAGTAAGGTGACCATGACACCATTATTCACAGAGCAGGTCTTTAAAATAAATGATGCAGAGCTAGTGATTTGATGTCAGTGACACTAACTATAACCACAAGTGTTTGTGGCAGTGTGCTGAAGCTGTGATAAGGTTTTTTTGGGCTGAACTTAATTTTGTGAACAACTGCTTTACCATGAAAATCAAAAATACCAACTCTAAAGAAGTAACCCTGTGAATAATTAAGAAACTCTGATCTGTATGTGCCTAATTCTCTATATTTGGAGGTCCAAACAATACATTTTTCTCAAATACTCAGTCTTGAATGTTGGTGTTAGTATGTGTGCAGGGCAAGTGATGATGTTTTCATTCCATACATATTTTGTAGAATAAATGGTGTTGGAAACACCACAGCATTATGTTGACAAGTCACCTTCCCTCACCATGGCTGCACATGCTTCTGCCTCATCCCTGACACAAGTCAGCTAAATACTAAACAACTGATGATGTATCATGACATCTGTCTCAATACCAAAACAAGGGGAGGGGAAAAAATGAGGTCTGGGCTGCAGTGTATTTCAAAACCCTAATATTCTTTCTGTTAAGAGAAAGAGAGAGGAATTTTTTTTCCTAGTAGGAAAGACTGTGTTTTTGCACTGTACTGCAGAGTCCAGCTCCCAGGCTGTGTGCTGGCTGGTATCTGAATAGTGCAGTGTTTTGGTGAGGCTCTTGGTTGGCTCTTAGCCCATCCTGCTGTCCTTCTGCTTTGTTGGTGTGCTTGGATGGCTTCCAGAGCTGTGTCAGTTGTAGTCCTGCTGGCATGGAATTGGAAATAACCCCTCTTGACAATGACAGTGGTCTTTTCTGCCGCTTTTGGAGGGGAGGGTTTGCATGCTATTGGTTTCATGACTGCAGCAGTACAGAGGGTTACATGGTTCTTTGCAACAGGCTTAGTTGGAATTCGTGGGCCCACATGAGAGTTCTATAACTGCCTGATCAAGGAATAAGGTGGTGTCATTCACCAGAGTTCCCTTCAGGGAAGTTTTAACCTTTTGAGCCATTATTTGTTCTTTTGTTTTCAAACTGAAGTATTCTTTTATGCACTTTATAGTGTGTGGAATAAAACTGACAGCAAATAGTTGGTAAAACCCTAGTTATATCGCTTGTGATGGTCCCAGGAGTCAGGCTTAGTTTGGAGGACTTCATAGGTGGAAGGAAAGAGGGAGGAGGATTGGAAAGGTTTGCAAGTCTCTTCTCTTCCCTAAGAGGTCTTTTGATGCTTGGTTGGGATCTTTTTTAATTCACTTTTTCTCCTGTTCTTTACGTCTTTACTTTTATTTGCACATGCTCATTTGGGGCTAGCTGTGTATCTGGGAAGGAAGAGGTAGGCTGTGCCTTGGCACAGAGGTCTTAAGGAGAGAGCTGAGACTACAAAAACATTTATTTCTGCTGGGAAGGAAGGATGGAGACTGTTTTCATCTTTCTGTTTCCTTACTGGTGGATGGGAGTGTCTCCTCCAGATAATTTTTGTTGTGTAACTTTAAAGTGGTATGAATTTCATGTGCAACTCAGCTGAATTTTGAGGATAAAGTCAAGGGCTTTTGTGCTTCTGGGCTCTCCATGCTTAAGCTGAAGAAGATAATTAGTTGTTTTGTTAAACATTCTTTGTAGTCCTCCACTTCTCGTTTTCCACACAGCCATTTCTTTCCAAGCATATTCATCCCTGCACACAGTGCAGACACTGGATGTATGTTAAGGATGCAGGAACATGATTTAGAAATGGGATTCTATTAGTCTGTGGTAATTTGCATCCTATTTTCAGTTTTTTAAAAAACCTTTGCTGTAAAAATGACTAGTTTTGATTTGTGTGGTGGATATCTTGACATGCAACAGCGTGCAGCATTTTGCACCTTAGTATTGTGTCCTGTAGGTATTAGACTGAGCCAAAGGCATCCTCTTTAGTGGAAGAGGTGGGAATAAAATCTCCATGCCTTGAGGCTGTAAGGTTTGTGCAGTGACTGTGTTGTTCTAGGAAGCTGTCCAGTGTGTGAGGAAGTGAGGGGATCAAATGCATGTGTAATTTCCTTTTCTCCATATTCCCAAAAACTTCCTCTGTACTTGCACTCCCTGAAAAGCATCTCCTTTTCTGCTTTCATGAAATGCAATTTATGCTCTTCTGACTTGTAAAGCTGTCCAGAGAAGGTGTACAGGAGCATCTGTGGCTCACTGGAATACAAAGAAATATTTGCTAATTGTGCCAATAGTGGCAGATTGAGCACCTCAGTGGTTGTCACTGAGCTATTTACTCAGTCATGGTTTTGGCATGCTTCCACACTTAAGTGCCACAAACATGGAGATGAGAGGAATCCTGCCCTGTTCTCCTTCATTCAGTAATCCTTCCTGGAAGCTACAAAGTCAAGGCTGTAGTCATTGGCCAAGAGAAGTGCATAACCTTCTAACTACCTGCATGCCCATTCCTCTTTATGCACTTCTTGTTGGAAATGTGGGGGTATGATCATCACCACTTTGCTTTAGTTTTGTAATGTATTTTGTATTCCTTTTTGCCAGCTGGCTTGCCTTTTGCAATTCTCAGTTCACGACGTATCCCCTTCCAGAGAGGCGTTTTCTGTAGTGATGAATCCATCCGGTATCCATACAAAGAGGACACCATTTCTTATAAGTTGTTAGCAGGAATAATTATTCCTTTCAGTGTAATTGTTGTAAGTTAAACTTTTCTTCATTGCTTTTGATTTCAGTGGGGGTGGGGAAGAGGGAGGAGGGATAATCTGTTAATACAGACTTACAAAACTGTATTCTGTAAGATTTCTCAACCTTAAAATAATGTCTTTAAGCCAGGTGCTAAAGCAGTAGAAATGGTGGTCTGGCAAGAATAACTAAAAGGTTTTCTTTAACTGAAGCCAAACAGCTAGAATTATAGAACAGAAAAATAATACCTTAGAACTATGGTGTTATCTGAGAGATAAAAACTACTTACCATATTTATTGAAAATAACTAATGTATTGTAAGTTACTGTCTCAAGTCTTTTTATTTCAGGACCTGCTACTTCCAGAATACCAGTGCGCATGACCTATTAAGTCAGCATTTTTTTGTGCCACAAAATCTTTGGGAATACTTCTGTGTGTGGAAGTGTAATGACATATACTAGCCTATTTAAGAGAAAGACTATGGCTTCCAGTCAGATGTTATCAAAAGCATAAACAGAATGAAAAGAATAAGTAGGTGTGGAGTTTTTCCCTAATATTTCCCTGAAGGTCAGGATAAAACTCTGGGCCCATTTGTATTTAAATTACTGCAGGGTCTCACTTTCATACTGCACCTAACCTGGCTGAAAGCAGGGTTCTTCTTTCCTCCTCTTCACAGCAGATCAGTGAGCTGGACAGATTTTCTCTGTGACTACCAATTTGGAATATCTGACCACAGCTCCTAGCTTAGCTGAACTGTCTCAAGCATATAGTGACTCTCTATCCCTAATATTTAATTATATGCTGTCAGCTGAGCTAACCTAATTGCTTACTACGTATGGACAAAAGTTGAGGTCCTACTATTACCCTGGCTGTTGCCACCTCTTGTGGCTTGTCTGAGCTGGGATCAGCTACTGAAATTCCTTAGCCTGGCAGAAAACAGCAGCTTTCCTTGGCTACATGGAGTCCAAATAGCTCCTGGAAGAATAGCAGTGCTGGGGCAAAAAGTAGCTGGGGCATGTCCTCATGAGCAGAGGGGACAGCTGGACCTCTTCAGTTAACCATTTCAAGTCCTCAGTCTGATGGGACTCGCTGCCATTCCTACAATGGCCCTTCAGCAGGGGCCTCAAGATCCCTGTCCGGATGTGCTAAAAAGCTTCAGTCTCCACTGATGGTTCTGTTGGGTGGCATCCAAGCTCATCAGAGCTACACTTTGAACAGAGTTAAAACCTTCTTATGCCGAAAAAGATTTTTTTTAGGCATATAAATATTTATCCAAGTATATTTAGGAGCCAAAAAAGAAAAGGGACAGCTATATGTAATCCTCAATATTGACCAGCTGTTTCCCTGGGCTGATGGGTTTAAGTCAGGAGGGATATTACAATAATCTAACTCTGCCTTGCATAAGTACTGCATGGATTTTTATCAAGGTTCTAACATAAAGGTCAGCTTGCAGCTCCTGTTTGCTCTTGGCTGGAATTTTGTTTTTGCAAGTGTAGAAATACATTCTGAGAATTGAAACTGTGACTTGCCTGGTTTGCCTCTTCTTGGAAAAGATGCTTCAAAAACTTACAGAAATGCTTCTGCAGCAGATGAACTTTTGGGTGGGGGGAAGGGATTGTGTATTCTGTTAACTGGCAAGTGGTTTATGCTAAAGATCCTGCCTTTAACACCAGACTATGTTTTTTTTCACCCTGTTACTACCTTTGCCAGTCAGTATTACCTGAGAGCATCAGTGCTTGGTCACAACTGAAGCCCATATAGCTTATCTCATTTCCAGGGCACTTAAAACAGCTGAGTGAGGAAGAACAGCATAGAGCATGGAAAGATTGATGTTTTGCCCTCAGTACTTGAGTACCGGCCATTCACGGCACAGGGACTTCCTGAGTCAGAAAAGGCTCCGCTGAATATAGTTTTTTAATGCATGTATTCCCTTTGAATTAATCCAATCTCCATTTGAGCCTGTATGAATATTTAGCTAATAAAATTTCTTTTGCAACATCAGGGACCATCTTTTAGTTGTGAAATCAGGCTTTTCTGTCAAGATTGCTCCATAGATAGATGGTAAAAGCAAATATTGGTGTCCTTTACTCAATGCTTAGTCAGATTATTGAAGATGAATATTCTTTGATGTCTGTCCAGTGTAGTAATTGCACTGACATCAACTAATTTTTTGTTACCTGAGATAAGTGACCTTCTTGCAGGTTTTGCAGCAATGTTCTTTGAAAGGGATTCATTACTTACCTCTCAGGGCTATTTGTATTCAGCCATGTTCCTTAATAGGCTACTTTCTGGATGAGGTGTCTATGTACTTCACTGAAAACTTTCTCAGCCTTAGTCCATGTTTTGGTATTCCTCTGCTTCAGTCCACATTTGGGTATGGTGGAGAGTGTAAAGGTTCAGTGTGATGACACATCTGATGGTATTGTCTGTTTGCCTTCATGTGCAAAGCCTCTGACAAGCTGTCACTCTGTGAGCCTGGGTGGCAGCGTCTAAGTAATGGCTGCATTTACCAAAGCTCTGCTTTGCTGGGATCCAGGACCCGGCACTCTCAAATGACAGACAGAGCCATCATTTTAATTTTTACATGATTTTTCACAAGAAGTTTACATATATACATCCAGTCCTCCACATATCTGATCATCGATATGAATTGACCCTTTCTGTACAGAATGGGACCATCTGGTTCAATATCCAAATTATCTGGAGTAAAGTTCTGTATTTGGCATAAGGAAAAACTTACTTTCTGCAAAAGATGAAGTTCCAAGAAAACAAAATTAGATCTGCTTTCTTGTCAACACATGATACATGTACCTTTGACAGGTAGGATGAAAAGTCCTTGGAAAGGCTTCAGTAAGGCCTGTCTTTCCCTACTGTCATTAGTTTTCTTTTCTCCCCAAAGGATTTAATTTCCTTGAGGAACAGGAAATTTCTTTGTTGAAACATCTGGCCCTTCAGATCTGGATATAAAGTCTCAACCCTTCAGAATAGTTTCTGTTTTCATGAAAAACCTAACAAAGTTAGAAAAATTTCACTCAGTAGAAGTTTGTTGAAGAAGACTCAATGTAAAGTGAAGTTATATGGGAGAAAATGTTTCTAATTAGGGCCATGCCAAGTAATACGGTTAAATGTTATTCCAAGAAGGCTTTGTTTTAATAAGTATTCTGAAAATAATATGATTAAGTTCAACATATGAGGTAGGGTAAAGTAAAAGGGTGTTTCTCTTCTATATGAAAGTGTTCATAATGTTTGGATGTGGTTACTGCTGACTCTTGGAAAACTTAAATTTGCAGCTTAATGTTTATAAAAAATTAATTTCTGAAACTGTATGTGTGCATATTAACAAGAATAGTTAACAAGAATTGTTTTCTTTCAAAGTTATTATCTTTAACTCGTTGTCCTTATTTCTCTTTCAGATAATCCTAGGAGAGACTCTCTCAGTCTTTTATAATAATTTGCACTCGAATTCGTTTGTCAGAAATAACTACGTAGCTGCTATTTACAAAGGCATTGGGACCTTCATTTTCGGGGCAGCTGCTAGCCAGTCGCTGACAGACATTGCCAAGTACTCCATAGGTAGGCTGCGTCCTCACTTCATTGCTGTGTGCCAGCCTGACTGGGCACGGATCAACTGCAGCCTGGGCTACATCGAGAACTTCACTTGCCATGGAGACAAGGCAAAAATCAATGAGGGAAGGTAAGTCTGACTAACCTCATACACTTGGTTGTATAACGTCTTTGTTAACCTGAGGCAATGAGTTTGGTAATGCTGCTGCAGTTTTTGTGCTGCTTCTCCTGGAATAAATAATTTTAAATATTAAACCCTGTCTAGACCCCAGGGTTTTTTCCCAGTTTGTGAAAGCTTGCTTTATTAATGTAGAGATAAATGCCTAATTGTGTGTTTGTTTCTACTTATTTAGAAAATGTGGGTGATTGTCTTTTTCTTCAGTTTCAATAGGCCTTTATTAGTGTTTCTAAAATGCTTGCATCCCAATGAAGAGAAGAATTTGAAATCTACCTTAAAAATTGGATGTAGAAGAGAAAAGAAAGTGTTTTAGTTTTGGAATGAAACCAAATAAAAACTGCACATCCATATAAATATATGCAGAACTATTAAAAAAATCACTCTAATTTTTCTCATTATTGAAAGTTTTTTAATCTTGAATACTTATCTGCCAGTTCAATTGCAGCAAGATACTGTGGAAACAAAAATAAAGCATGTGACACTTCAAACTTGTGCTATAAACTCAGTGTTTGAGTGCTATTGGAAATGTTAGAAGTATGTTCAGAATAAATTTAATTGC
Source organism: Drymodes brunneopygia (assembly GCA_013400955.1). Taxonomy (NCBI): domain Eukaryota; kingdom Metazoa; phylum Chordata; class Aves; order Passeriformes; family Petroicidae; genus Drymodes; species Drymodes brunneopygia. Next base: position 105,195 of record VZTZ01046679.1, read on the forward strand.
TTGAGCTTTTGTGACCTGTACCTTTATAGAGACTCCTTGCCATTCTTTTTCCTGAAGTTCCATATACCATCTTAGTTAGAGCTTCTCTTTTTGTGTAGATTTTAAGTAGATGTGTGTAGTTTTGTAGTCCTCTGTGCTCCTTTGCTCTTCTGGCATGTGTTCCCTATGATTTTCCAGTAGGACGCATGATATTTTACAGTAGCCATAGGAAAATGTTGATGAAATGTGAATGGCTGTTGGTGGTAGAGGAGCAAGTGCATGGCTAGGCAGTAGAGTAGCACACTGGGTATGTTTGGCAGGGGATACAGGGGTGGCCTCTTTAAGAAGTTGCTGTGTCCTGCAGAGCCAGTACTAGCCAGCTCCAAGTCTTTAGTTTGACTTCTTCATGAGTCTTAAGTGTAAAGAGGGTGTGGAGAAAATTTGAATTAGCTGTGATGACTGAAATGGCCGTGAAATAATCTTTCTGGGGTTTTGGGGATGCTGAAAAACAAGAGTTATCTTATGCTTAAACAAAAAAATACATTTTTGTGTGTGAGAATAGTATGGGGGAACAATAGCATAATGACCTTGTCTTCTTCCCTGTGTTTTGACATCTCAGACTTCTATATTGGAAGCAGGATTTGTTTGTCATCTCTTAACTGCTCAGTATTAGGTTTGTATTTCCATCTACTGTTGTGTTCCCCTTTTCTGTTGCTACTGTTTCCCCTATAGGGGGATGTGAGAGGGCTCTCCTGTTTGGTCAGAGCTTGCCTTCAGGAGCTCACTGGGGTGTGTACTTGCTTGTGGGGCTTCTGCTCTCACCTGAGGCTTTTGCATGCACAGGAGGCTGTAAACAAAAAGCTAGCAAGTGAAAAGAAGGGTAGGATAGATTAAAGTGGGACATTGTCCTGCAGAAATGTATGACCTGGATGCAGGGATCCAGTAAATCTTTCAGGGTTTCCTAAGGAAACTGGGTTTCAATGATCTTGGGTCATGTGCCCACACAGAGGCCAAGTGCCCAAGGGCATTAACCTTTCAGTTAATAGCCCACTAAAAGGAGAGAGGTGGATTGCAGGGAGTTTTTTTACAGGAAGCTGGAAGAGGTCAACAGTCTCTCAAGCTGCAATCCGGAGATGAATTTCTATATCAGTTGACAAAATTACTAGTGGCAAACCTAGTACCACCTACTCTCATTTGCATAGATTAAATAGGCAGGTAGAAATGCAAAGAAAGAATGAAAACAGGACAATAATAGTGTTGCATGTAAAATCATATGTTCTGAATTGAACCTATTATTCCTGCAGAGTAGTCAAATGAGGTTGCATTTGAGTATTCTTAAAGGTTCATGCTTGATTGTACAGTCAAAAAGACAAATCTAATATTTTGTTATTTCATTGAAAACAGTGAGAACAGTGTAGAAATCCATTATGTGCTTCCATTATTCATATTGTATTTTCTAATTGGTTATCTCCTCTCTTCTAATTTCATTTTATGATTTTTTACTAATCAAAAGCGTAAAATAATTTTGGTATGGAGCATCCGTGAGTAGATCTGACTTCTTGTTCTGAAACAGAATAAGTTTGTACATGTTGAAGAGATGGGTGTAAGATGGAAATTTCTAAAGGATACTTTGGAAGTGGTACATAAATTAGGTAATCAATCAGTGTTTCCATTTCCTCCTTAACAGCAAAACTGGAAGGGGAAACCTTTGAAGTAGTTTATTTTTTCCCACATGAAGATTAACAAGTAAGCTGTGTAAGTTCTTTATAGTATTGGGACATGTAAGGTTGGTGCAAGTGGGCTCATTTTGCGGGGACTTCTAGAAGACTAACCTCAAGGGCACAGCCTGTGTTTCTGGAAGCCCATAAGTTTTATGGTTGGAGGCTGAGAATGTTTTAGGCAAACATATTGCATTTTATGTTCCAGTACTGTTTTATGTAAATCTGATGTTTCCAACTGATTGAATATGTCTACTATGTTATAACACGGGGGCATAAGAGAAAGATAGTAATTAGTTTTTATTGTTCAGTGGAAACAACAGTATTACAATACATGCATGCTTTATCAGGAGTGTAAACCAATGGATTTGGGATTGATTGTCTAAATGAGTAAAGTGCCCATGAGTTATGGTTAGTTTCAGTAAGGTTTTACTTTCTAATCTGAAGTTTGTAAGACAATTCTTGCTGACTGAAGCATCTTGTTTGCTATATATTGTGCTGAAAGCAGTCCTCTTCAGTTTTAAATATCTTAGGTTCTTGACAACTCTTACAGTATATATGCACTTTCATTATACTGCTGGCTCAGAAAAGCACAGGATCACAAACAGTTGTGTGCTTAGTAAATCTGATGCATATTTGTTGAAAGATGAATATAAGAGTTGGCACAAATACATCCTAGTTTGTAGCACTTAAAAATCTCTAGAATATGCATGGAAATCACTGGTTATATAAGAAATTGCTAGTTAAATATTAACATGTACTTTTTTTTTTGTGCCTCTTTCTAAGGCAATCCTTTCTTCAGGTGGTGTTTGGCATTTAATTTAAGATAGACACAGAAGCTTGCAATGAGCTACTCAATGGCACTTTCCTGAGGTGAATGACTTGTACAAGAAGTGCCATCTCAAGCTTTTATGCAGGTGTTGCTACATTAGATGTCAGCTAGTTTTGTGTAGAGCCAGGTAGTATTCCCTCTAAATACATACTAAGAGTAGTAAGTCAATAAAGGTGCCTAACCTGGCTTGTTTTAGTTACAGAAAAGTAAATTTGATATAGAAGCACAAGTTTTAGTGTCTATAAATGAAGAAAGATCAAAATCATGGTGTTCTCCTGTCACTGGTGCTTGCAATTAGCATGTCACTTTTAGTGTGCTAGTACATACTTTAATGCTGCTGAATTGCCTTTAGGGTACTTTCCTTAGCACCTATAAAGATAATGACTAGTCGGTTGGCTATTTTCCCTTTCTAATAGGCAAAGCAGTAAAATAGGTAGGTGTGCCAGGCTATAACCCTGATAAAGTGGGAGTGTGAGTGAGCAGTGTTTACTAATCTCTGATCTCTTCAGCTTTTGCAGCTTCCATTTTTGCCCATCCTCATTTCCCTCTGGCTTTTCACTGCATACCTTTGCCTGGCTTTGAGTGGTTTGGCAAAATACCCAAATTCTTAAAGGAGAAGTAGGCAGGTAGGACACATGATAGCTTCTCCATTCATTATTGGTAGCTAAGGCACATTTCCCAAATCTGTCTGCTCTAACCAGTCCATGGCAGATTGTTCATACATCCTGTTTGTTAGTTTTACTGCATCCAAAAGACTGAACAGAAACCACAGATATTCAGCAGGAGCTCTGAATTAGTATTTCAGTGTTCCTCTGGTGAGTGTACTTTGCTGTAGTTGCTGGTTGTCTGAAATGAGGCTTGTGTAAACAGTGAGGCTTGAGAGTCTAGTAGAGTAACAAAGGAGAACATCAAGAGCTGCTCTTTTCCTGTTGTATATGAACCCTTGATTGCTCAGGAATAGACTTATTTTTTAGCAGAGGGGGAAAAAAGACAACTTTGTAAGATATTTGTTCAGTTAAGCTGAAATCCATTGTGCTTCAAGATTTCAAGACAGTGATAATGTGCCTTCTGACTCTATCATTGGGATGTACGGAACCATGGTGTGGCAATATCAACTAGTGGCTCCCAATTCATTTTGGCAATCAGGAATTGTTAATTCAACATTGGTTGCCTTTGTCTAGATAAGCATTTGTCATCTCTAGGAGTAGGATCTGGAATCCAGGGGACACACTTCACCAGATGAACCTGACTCTGGTAAAAGTCAGTGTTAGTTGTCATCTGAAGCAAAAAATGAGTATTTCTTCTTGGTTGTAAAATCTAATCTCAAAAGGAGTAAAGGTTCTGTCAATATTTTTTTTTGAGGTGGGTGAGAACTTAGTGGTAGATGTTTCTCTCCAGTTTTATTAAGCTCCTTCTACAACCAAATAAAAACGAAAACAATATCAAACACAGCTCCCTAAGCCTTCCCAGCAAAAAAAAGAATCAAAACTGAAAGAAAACTCTACAAAAACAACGAAAAACCCCCAAACCAAACTTCTGATATTGACAAGTTGTGTATGATTGAAAGAATATTTGGATTTGTCTTACTTAATTCTCAAACAGTGTAGCAAGTTCTATATAGAGCTTACAGTATTTTTAGAACTTAATTTGTGATTGCACTGTCACTTTGTTGTGTGTATAGAATTTTATAAACTTGGCAGCACAAACTGCACATTAAAGCCTTGTGTAAAGGTCAGGTGTATTGGCTATGATACTATTTAAACTTACATTTTATCCACAAAACGTTAAAAGTAAGTGTTGTAGCATGAAGTATGCTGTACTCTTATTCAGTGTCTGTTGAATAATTTCACAGCGGTGATAATATACTAGGGTGTAATAATGTACTAGTTAGTGCTCATGCAAATGATGCCTCCCTCGAACTTCAAAGCTTTAAAGCATACTTCTTTTAATTTTCTGGTTTTAAAGTAATTTCCTGCAGTAATAATGTAGGAAAAAAGTAAGTTTACAGTATCTGTATTCAGTAAGGAATGAGAAACACAAATTTGCTAATGCTGTGTTGAACTTACAACCCTTGAAAGCCAAAGGCTTTTATTTAACGTGTTCCTCTTCTTGCATGTTCAGTGTACATGGTTTTCTGTTGTGCCATAGTGGGTATGTAAGTCTCTGAAACAGACTTAACTGGGATGAATACACTGAGTGGATACAAGTTTAAGAATCAATTCAGATATTTGGTAGTTGGGTCATAGTTTTGGATTAACATGAAGCATGTATTTTTATACTGATGATGGTGAAAGCTATTTTAAAGTAACACTTTAAAAAAAGTCACCAGAAAAATGATTAAAATATTTCCAAAAATAAATATGCTGACTTCTCTTGCTTCTCATAAAAGATTTTCTACCCTTTTGAGTATACCTTTTGAGTTGCTTTCCCCCCCATTATTATTAATGTCCACATCATATTGAAGACTGTAGAGATCTTGTTACAGTGACTGGCAAGAATGGGTTAAATATTTCATTAATGTGGAGGTAGCTTTGGAGTGCTGGCAAAGCCCTGTGAATACTCATCCATTTTTTTAACCATCTGAGGGACAAGCTGGCTCCTTTGCCTGATTTTTTAGAGGTATCTAGACAGCCTCATCATGGCATCACCTGCCTTCTTCAGCACCACTGGATGCGTGTCTCATGGACTCGTGGGCTTGTCTCACTCTTTACTCATCATGGTAAGATCCTCTGTGGCTGGGTAGTACCTCTCTTCTCTGAACTTTACTGCTAAGCATGAAGACCTGGGAGGCTGAAAAGATCTTTCTAATTGCTGACTTCCTTTAATGCATTTGCATTTTGTTTTTATGCCTCTCCAGCTGCACCTTACAGTGAGCTAAAAAGAGAAGGGTCGATATATGGTTTAATTTTTTGAAACCTTCAATTCACTAACTTTAACTCAGAAGTTTATTTATTGAGCTCTCATTTAAGGTGCAGATTTGGAGGCATTCCTGTCTCTTAAACCATCTATTGTTGAGGTCTTACTGGCTTGTTTTGGTTCTTCTTTTGAGATGCAGATATGAGGACTTTTTGTTACAGTCATATATAAGATCTGGACCTTATAAATACCAGATGTCCCTTTGTGATGGAATTCTATTGTCCTTTTGGACTGCAACTGAAAAATCTGGTTTAAATTTCAAACCTGAGTTGTTGCTGGGTCCAGCTTTTGGGGTTTTTAAAAACCGTAATAAAACTTAGTCATCAGGAATGCAGTTCCAATCCTTGTTTCTGGATTGGAATTGGATATTTTGGAACTGATATATTGATACTAGTTTCATAACAATTCAGTTTCAGTGTTGTACAAAGAGACAGTTCAGGTTTCTCTTTCTGAAAGTAGAGGGGGCAGTATTCATTAGAGCAAAAGCATGCATATAGCAAACATCTCACCCCCCAATTATTTCATGCTCTTTAAAATGGAGAAAGTGGGGCAATTATACACATTCAGTAGGGAACTAGACTCATTGTGTAAACCAAGCAGCCTTTTTATTCCAGGAGTGTCAAGTGCTTAAGTATCCTGCTCTTAAGCATGGAACAGTTGCAGATGGGAGGCCATAAGCATAACGTGTTCTTCCTCAGTCAAAACACTGCAAAGCTGGGAGTGGGAAGTAAGGGTCCAAATCTTTTCAAACGAAGGATGTGAAAATGTATGTCAGACTGGCTTTTTGAGCCAACAGTTTTGGGTATGATGGCAAGTTTCTAACTGAGAGTTAAGAGTGTGTGCATGCAGTGCTTGTGTGCGTACATGCATACCATGTTTTGCTTAACCTCTGTTTGTGAACACATAGAAGTAGTGTGGGTGATCTGCAAATGGGTACTGACAGTGGATGTACCTAAAGTGGTTGCCTTAATTGTCTTCTCTAGTATATATTATATGGAATTTGTTGTTAAGACGTTTTTTAGCTGAAGTTTGAATCATGTTTTTAACCAATCCTGAGAAAATGCTTTAATATTTCAGAGCTTTAGAATGAAGTTAGAACAAAATCATTACCTGTTGTTCCCAAAATTCCATCTTTTCCCTTAATGGGGCAGGTGAATATAAAGGAAGAACAGAGCATGGTATGAGTATTCAGGAAATGAACTGAATGCCAGCATGTTCACATGGGTTGATAATGGCCTTCTCTTGTAATGATGCTAAATTTGGTTGCAGTTTGCAGTACAGTTTGTTGTATGTTGTTGCTTTGACACCGGGTAAACTAATTCTCCTCAGTACAGATTCTTGTACAGGGTAATATTTTTCTCCTAGATATAATTGTCCTGGGTATGTGCTAAAGGGCTTCTTTATCTACCTGCCTAGGCTTCCTGAGTTTACTACAAATTTTTCTTGAATGCAGTGTCTTTTACATTTTAGCTGAGCAGTGCAGGTGTGTCACAATAATGCAATCCCTAACTTCTAGATATTTTTGTTAAATACTACTTTTTTTAGCTTCTTTTGCTGAGTATGGATGCTGGGGTGGGACCTAAAAGTTCACAGTTCTGGATTTGGAGCAACACTGAAAACCTCCCGACAAAGCAGATCAAGGAATCTGTCCAGGAAATTGTCCTTCCTGGATTATTTGTCAGCTCACTAAGCACATATGTAGAAATTAAACCTTTGAACCTGAAGTGGTAAACATTATACCATATTGTAGAAAGCTGCTGCTTCAGAGGCAGGTCTGTGTAGTCCAAGCTTTGTTGGCCCCCAAAGCAGTATTGCACAGCTATAAAGGATGTGTATGTGTGTGAAACAGTTCTTTTTAAGTTACGTTTAACTTTGGATATTTGTAGTTCTCTAATTTCAGTCTGTCAGTTTTCTGTTTGTGGTAACAGCGCAGCTGTCAAGGTTCATAATTATAATTGTATTACTAATGTACAGATTCATATTACAACTCAGATGTCTAAAGGAAAAAATAGTTCCCTGCTTCAGTTATGTATTGCTCCCATGCTGACTGCACTCAAAACAAGCTGTGTGTAGTCTGCCATTCCAAACTCAAAATGTAATCTTCAAAGGAAGTTTTTAGGAAATTAGAGATGACTGTTTTGACATTGATAATTTATTTCAACACAATTGCCAAGGTGGTGCCCTTTACCAATCATTTGCCAGGAATTTGTCAGCTTTGTTCATAACTCTTTCTCAGGTTGTAGCCCTGCATGTGCTGTGAGTGCAGTTAAATCACTGAGCAGTTCCCAGTAGCAGGGCACCCCTGCCAGGTGGCTGGTATGGGACTAACCCATATAACTTTGTTTGAAGCTCAACTAAACTTATGAAACTCTTATGTTGTCTGTTCTATGTACCCCTTCAAAACTGTAACTGTGTTAAAATGACGAACACCAACTACAAACCCAAAAAACCTTTGCTAAACTTCCAAGGCTTATACACTATTTTGCTTCTATTTTAATGAATACTTTTGTTTTCCCTTGTTTCATTAGATAGCAACTGGTTTGCTCTGGAATTTTTAAACTTTAGTCAAGAGACTGAACATTTGCTTTAAGTTAACCTATCTCTATTAAGTAACCTGTCTGTTCCTTTCCTTATCAGTGTCCCTGCCTGTCAGTACTGGGAGAATTTCTATAATGAAGTATTATTTTGCATTAAAACTATTTGGCTTTTACAAAAATGTACCAGTATTCTGTTTTGAAACTCCTTAAAGCTTTGTTGAAAACCAAGCTGCATTTAGCAGTTTCCATCAGCATCATGAATCAGAAATTTCTGACATGCCAGAGACTTACTATGTGTTTACTGGGGCATACTGGTATGTTGTGTATAGCATTGATTATTTCTTTTTTGAAGATTTCAACCTGTGAAGTTCTCTACATTACTGAAATTTCTATGTGTAGGAGTTTTCATCGAAGGCTAATTTACTAGTTTGTCTTCTGAAAACGTACAAGCGAAAAAAGGAACAGTTTGGATACCAAGGCATTTGAAAGGAGTGGAAGGCCACACATACACTACAATTCAGATGGTGCAGCTTTTTCCTTTAATACTGCTTTCACCCTTATGCCATTACTATTGTTCAAGATATAACCTGGCTGGTTTGGGAACACTTACAGTCCTAATGAAATTTTTCATCACATTTGAAAAGTGGAGTGTAGTCAGGGCAGCTACACATAATTTTACATGAAAGGAAGAATGAGCAATGGTGGTGAATAAAAGCCTTTAAATACTTAAGATATAGAAGCTTCTGGGCTGGCAGTGCATGTTGAAGTGGGGCTGTACTTGATCTGGCAGCAAAAGGAGCTGCCTTTGCAAAAGAAACTAACTGCTGGTAGGGAGAATTGAATCTGAAAGGTGAACATGCTCTAATCATCTGAGATGCAGTTCTGCTATCTGGATCTTGTTTCTGATCTTACATCTCCTTTGCCCCAGTATGAATTGAACCTTTTGAGAAGTGGTAGGTAACATTCATTTTCATGACTGAAACTAAAACTCTTCCCCCTTTAATGGTTTTCAGACAAAGCTGGGCTTGAAATCTGTTTCAGTAGCTTATCATGTTTAAGGTCATTTGAAATCAAAATATGTACCTGTGTTCAATGCATCCTGAAAATTATTTGGAAGCTAGCTGTGGCCAGCCAAGCAGGTAGATGCATCTTCTCATTCACAGAATTTCACTGGTTTGCAAAGCTTGTATCTAAGGCAACAGAAGGAAGAAGTCTCCTAAGATAAAACTTTGGGTGTATATAACTGTATCAACCAAATAGTACTGCAGGAACAAGTATCTCCTTAACAGTTCTCCCACTGCCTCCTTTCCTTTTCCTCTGTGAAGATTACAAGATCCTGCTGAAGGATGTGTTTTGCACACTTGCTGAGCACTTCTTGCCCAAAGCAGTTCCGTAAAGAAGGAATAACACATAAATCCCTGATTTAATACAGATTATAAATTTCTGTCTTCATTCCCTTTATGTAAAATAACAACACTACTGCAAATCAAAAAAGTATTATGTGGATAAGTTATGCAGACATAATAAATGGAATAGGAGCCTGTAATCTGGTGCATGTGAGAGCAAACTATTAGTCTTTAGAAATGTTGGTTTGAGTACCCCCTGCTGCTGTTTTCACTTTTACTTTTTCCTGAGGTGGGTTTACTAAGAAGAGAAGTAAACAAGGTCCTAATTTTTATTTTCTTCCCTATTCGAGGAGGCTAACTAGAAATGTAGTGGAAAGTTGAACTTTCCTTTTGTGCGTTGAGTTAAATGGAATAATAAAATCGGAAGTGATGAAAGATAACTTGTTTTGTAATGGTTTTGCAATGTGCATGAGGAAGTTGCAGTGTGGAATTTTGTTGGACTTCGGAATATTGAATGCTCAAAATGTACATGTTTGTGTGTGGCATGAATGGTAGGAGTTGGTAACCTTTTGCTCCCTAGGTAAAAATTTGGAATTTCTATGTGCAGGTTGACTGCTGCTTATTTTAAAAGGAAAAAAAAACAAACAGTAGGAGTATGATTTTTTTTTTTTTAAATTATTATTACTGGTTATTTTGCTATCAAGTTTATTCCTCTGGTAGATGCTGATATAAACCTCTGGTATCAGATGCAAAAATAGCGTAGTCATTGCTCTGTTAGGTTGTTCCATCAGTGTGTAATACTTTTGTTTAAATAGAATTTACAGAATATCTGCACACTTGAGTGTATTGCCAGTTAATCCCTTCAATTCCCAGTGAGTAAAGAAACCAACACCCATCAAATCATGCCAACAGAAGCTTTTAACCAACTTTGGAATGTGGTCAACCTAGCAGTGAAGACAATCCTTGTAGTACTTAATGCTGATTAAAACTAGTTCATGTTGATCCTGAGCTTGGGAAAAAGTAACTTTATACCCCTGTTTCTTGCACAGTCTGCAGTGTTTGTTTCAAAGGCCGGTGGTTAGGAGGGTGGTTAGAAATTAGAAAATGCCCATCTCTTCTTACAACCTGTTAGATTTGGTTTATGTCAGTAGGATAAGCAGAGAAAATTAATTTTATGTGATAGACTGTAAAAGGAAAAATGTGGAAAGTCTGCAAAAACATGGTTGTGGTATTAAATTGTGTATTAAATGTCAGCATTTGCAGTTTCCTCACTATCTACCACTATAAAGCAGAGCTGAGTGGACCTATCCTTCACCCCAGATATGATCAGGGAATTGTGCAAGATACTTGTTGTTAAATATTAGGTCTCATGTTGAAAAAAACTATCAGTAGAATTCTCCAGATGAGGATTACTGGGTTGGAAAGACTCTGCCAGCATTTTCCTATGTGTAAATGTATAGCTTTGTACTGAAGTGTGGTTATAATTACTGGCAGAGAAGGAAGAAAGCAGAGAAACTGGGAATGCTGTCTTTTGAAAGTGGGGTTCTGAGTAGTTACTGATATTGTTCAGTAGGTGAACTGCTTTTGTATTTATTTAAACTTTTCTTTGCTTTAGTGACAAAGGTGCTTAGTTTCAGAGTCTTCAAACCTCCCAGCTCACATTGATCTTGCAAGTTATAGTGGTGCAAGTCCAGCAATGAGGAAAGAGTGGGTCCTGGGAGAAAAAGATGATTGTTGAATACAGAGAAAATTGACTTTAAAGGATGTGGTGCTTAAGCGTAGAACTAGGACTTTAAACCATAGCTCTGAAATACTAGGAATATTTCACTGACAAATGTGTGGCTTGCTTGTCACAGGCATTGGCTTGCTCAACACAGGCATGCTGAGCTGCAGCACTCTGGCATTTATTCCCCTCCAGATCATGGAATGGGTAACACAAATGTCAGTGGAAGCTTTGAGTCAGACTGGGAGAATCTGGGGAACTTGAAGATGGAAGGGACGTGCTGGCTAATCCAGCTGGGTGTATTTATTTGCTTTGATATGGGAGCATGCATAATGTTTTGCTGAGCCTCCTGTTTTTCTCCAAAGAATCATTTCACAGTTCTGTAATTACATTGGGAAGATATCCTTACCATTCAGCCTCTGCCAGGTTCATTGTAGTACTACAGGATGCCCTTTCTTGTGGCATATTTATTTCTACTGTCATTTACTTTAATTGCTCACCATTTAATGCTCCACTGTACCATATGTGTTTAGCTGTTCTCTTGCCTTGTGTTTCCCAAGACTATTAATTCTCCTGTCAGATTCCTGCATTTGTCTTAAAGTTTCTGCACACTCAGGTGTTCATGCAAAGACATTAAATGAAGACAAGACATCAAGCTTGTTTACTGAGTTCCGGTGTGCAGTAATTCCCTTAAGAAATCATGCACTTTACAAAATAGTGCCAACATGCTCTTTCTTGTAAGTCACAGTCCAAGACAAATGATCCTTTTATGTGCTGTGTGCTATGCTCCATTTTTCCACGAATTGAAGAAATATAACCTATCAGGCTGGCTCTGCTCCCTAGGCTAAGCTGGCCTTGTGCATGGAAAGTAATAGAAAGTTGTCAGTGTCAAGTCCTCCAAGGACTTAGTCTTATCTGGGCTTAGAAATCCTGGCTAAATTTAAAAAGTGATTCAGCTGATATGCTTCTTGGTAGGAATTGTTTGTACTTTGATTATTTTTCCAGGTATTTTTAAAAATGCAGACGCTCAGTAATAAACCACAGTGATAAATTGTAGTAAAAAGGTAGCTTATGGCAACCTTTTTAAGAACTGTTGTGTCTTTACTTTGTCTTTATTGGAAACCATATGAAATTCATGGCAAAACTAAATTTCAAGAAGGCAAAACATCCCTTAAATTGCCGTATTTTAAGACCTTTTTATGATGTCCAGCTCTACTGTGTACATTGGAAACTAGCAGTATACTAAAGACCTCAAGTGAGACCTGAGGCTGGTTTTATGTTACTACTGAAGGCATTCCTCTAACTTGGGAATAATATATTGTCTAAGTGGAAGTAATTAAAGCTTATGCTTTTTTCCTGTTAAAGTGAAGTCTTGTTCCTGACATAGGAAGAGATCTATGAAGTAGGTATTGATGGAGTGAAAGACATGGACCTCTCAGAAACTGCTTTTTTGATGTCAGAATTGGCCATTTTGGAAACAACCAGATCAAGACTTTGCACTTGCCAGCTCTATTTCATGATAGTTCAGTTTCACTGGACATTGTTCTAAGACTTTTTGAAAAGGATATTTTGGAATCTGATATGTGAATTCCTGTTGGGACAAGTTAGCCTTTCTTTCACTGGTGAAAGGGAGGGATTTGGAGAGTTGTCCATACTGTTTTACTGCTGGCTCATGGCAAATCAGCACTTGCAGCAGGGTCACAAAGAAGCCTGAGCTGTGCAAGTGCTTGGCTGGTCTGATAGACATGACATTCTCCTGGCTTTGGGAAGACATTATTTATGTGCAGAAGAATTGTTTGGGAGCTTTTTCATTGTCAATCTTTGTGTTTTGAAAGGATTTTAAGATTTTTTTTTTAAATGTCTGTTTTTTAAAAAGTCTAGAGACAGCAGTATTGCCAAAGAAGTTTCACTGGGATTGCCCAATGTGCAAGTTGGATCAATACTTTGTCCCAGTTGTATTTCTGGCAATACTTAATGTGCTAAGCACAATATTTTCAGTCATGTACACCATACTTATCTATGCCCGATAAGAATGCATTCAAAATTTGTAATCTTCAACCTGGGACATGACATTCTTAGGGTTACCTTGGGCTAATACATTCCTGAAACAAAAAAGACCAGTAGTCAAGTACACTTTTAAAAGGGTACAGGAATTACAAAATAAACTTAAGGAATGGTACTTTTTCCTTTTATCACTTATTAGTCTTCTAAACTCCTTCAGCTGGCAACAGGTTGCTTTCAGTAATTGTAGGCCAACAGGAATAGCCCCAGAGCTGTTGGATAAAATATTGTCATAGGAGCCCAGAATTCCTTATTCTGTAACTTCTGTAGAACAGCATGCTTTGCGTTCTCAGATGACATGTTTGAAGGACAGGGCTCTTCAAAATGCTTGTTGTATTGGTTTTCCTAGTGGACTCTTGCCCAGAAATTTTAAGTCTTGGAGTACTAGAGTGGAAAAGGGATGTCTAACTACAGTTTAATTGTAATGACTTTGAACTTTAAACATTTGAAGCTAGTACATTGTCAAAGCTTTTCTTTTTAAGAAGTCAATTGGAAAATATCAGTTGGTTATCTTATTTCAGATTGCTTATTTAGTATGTCTGAAAACAAAAGCCATTGGCAGTGTTTTAAATCAACCATAAGCCAAAAGCTCAAAAACCTCTGGAATAAACCTATATAGGCTTTTTCTGATGCAGTTTCTAGATGTTATAAGTGCAAATTAATTCAGGAAGTTTTGCTGTTTCACTTGTGCACAAGACTGTTTCATTGCTTTTTTTGTGGTATTTGGGTAGGGCATCTTTAACCTCATTATCTTGCTGCACATCAGAGCTACCTTCATTACTCCTAGTCTGAAGAGTGGAAATGTTTTCTGTGACCAGGAATTTCCCTGGCCTCGGGGTCTCTGCCTGACAGAGGCACCAAAATAAGGGATCTGCTGGATATGTTAGAGGTCAGTCTGGAGAGCTGTGAAACTTTATTAAGCTGGCCTTGTTTTTGTATGCCAGACTGCTGAGGGAGGAGTGCTCTGGTTGTGTAGTTAAATTGCACAGAGGGCTGGCTGAGACCTGCCTGGTGGCCTGTGAAGCAGCACCGTTACAAGACTCTGGGCATGAAATGGAAAAAAGTAGTGCTAAGTGCAGTTCTTTCGTCTTCCTGCTTAAGATTAAATTAGAAATGTCTTTCCAATTTGCCTTCTCTTCTTGAAGAGGTGGGTGGCATTTATTTTACAGCTGTGGCTCCTCACAAAACCAGCTGTGCAGGGGAGGACCTGGCCAAAGGAATCCTGGACTGTCAGTGTCAGCTGTCAAGTCCCTTCAGCTTGGACTTGATAAAAGCCTTAGGGAGTTGAAGGCAATGTTGACACTTTAAATGAGATCGTCAAGTACAAATAATTTCTACAAATATTAGATGAAGTGTCATCTTTTGCAATTGGCTGGGTAATAAACTGCATTCCTGCCTTTCCCCCTACCCTTCAGTGATATATGCTCAGGGTCTGTGTGAATCACACATTTAACAAAGGTGTACATATGTAATATAAACTACTAGATACGAGTTGTTAACTACTGCCTCTTGATGGTGACTAAATGCAAGTAATTGAGGTGATTAATGTTATTTGTATTCATACATATACTGTGACTATAAGATAAGGAATTTTAAGAAGTAATTATGTTTAAAGTATTCTAGCATTTGTCAAGATGAAATATTAAAGGACACTTGATTACTGTCTTTGAAGATGTTTTCCCTTGCTGTTCAAACTTCAGTAAAAGGTCTAGTACTGACTGCCAGTTGATCTGGAGATCAACTTAACTCTGGAAAAAGGATAACTGCTGAGTAGTGAAGTCTGTACTGTTTGCCAAAATGTGTGTGATGTGCCTAGAGAACCTCCTTAAAGAGTAGTATGGACATGTTTGCATTTTACCAGTTCACTTGTTTCATATAGATTAGTATCACTGCAGACTGAACATTGTAAAAGAAAACTGATGATGTCTGATCTTTTCTCTTCCAGACTGTCATTTTATTCTGGCCATTCTTCATTCTCCATGTACTGCATGCTCTTCGTAGCAGTAAGTATGCTCTCTCCATCTAAGTGATAACAAAACATCTGTTAGCTACCCAGTACTGAGTATTTACTTGGCTGCTTTGCACAAAGGACGTTGCTTTTGTAGGATGCTTGTCTGGTACAGTTAAAGACTTCTCAATAGGAGTTGTAAGGGGGGTGATACTGGGACAAGAAGTAGAATGATGTTCAGTATGCCTAAGAATACTTAATATGGTACTTGGCTTGTGTGTCATGTCTAGAATGAACTCAGTGACAAGTGTGTTTTGAAAAGAATACACAACTTAAATTTAGTTACATTTAAAGTATTATAAACCTTATAAAATTTATAAGGCTCATAATACTTTAAATTTATAAGCCTTATAATAATCCATAATAAAATATGTCTGATTTAATGAAATGTGCAAAGCCTATTTTAAAATAAAGCAAACAAGACTCTTGAACACTGATCAAGTGTGGCTGGGCCCATGGGCACAAAACAGCAGATCAACTTGAATTTTCAAATACCTTTTTTTCTTTTTTTTTTTTTCAGGGACAGAGAGGCAAGAGTGAGGAAAGCAAGGGGACAGTAAATATTAGTGATAAGGTTAATTCAGAAATGTTTCATTTGTAGATTAATTTATTTTAGTTGAAATTATTCCAAGCCATCTTCACTCTTAGCATAAGCTTTGTAACTTGAAAGACTGATTTTGTTTTTCTCCCCCTGCTAACTGATTACACAGAAGGCATTAACAACTTCATGAAATTCTGTTGTTAATGTAGTTGCAAAATTAAGCTCTAGTCCTAGACATTAGTTGCTAACATAATATGTACATTCCATGATACTTAGAGACCTCAGATTCAATTTTCTTTTTTGTCTTGGTAGCACTTTTAATTTTTTCACTCTCTCTTGGCAATAGAATAATATCCAGAGTGTGTGGACCAATTGTTCAAATTAAACAAAAACCCCTACAACTACACACACATAAAAGGGGTGGCTCTTCAGTATGATGCAGGTGTTTTTTAGCTTTATTTTAAAATAAAGCTATTTCAGAAGCTTGGTGTTCAGTTTTGATCTATCATGCAGTTTTTTTGTGGCTAAGCCTGTTTGGATTGTCTCCCCTGCTTACCACTCTTATCTAATGTAAATACAAAGAGTTCATGAAATCATCATATCCTGGGTTTGACTAGAATATGGTCTGACTTCCTGTCAGCTCTTTGGGTTTTTGAAAATAGATTATAAAGTGATTTTGCTCATTATGACTGGCAGTCTCCAAAATTATATGGGTCCACTCATAATAGCATTTCAAACCCAAACTCACTCTTTCTGTAGTACTGTGAAGGTGTACAGATAGCAGCCTAATCCTGATTTGCCCCTCTGGGCTCAGTCAGACTGTTCTCATCCAACATCTTTTCATATGGTTTTGTTGAGCAATGTAAGAACGTGATACTTACACCTCACACAAGGACAAACTTGGAGATCAGAAAAAGCTTGGTAGGTGTGTAGCAATATGTATTGTTTATAGTTTGTAGTGACTGGGTTACAGTCATCTGTCAGTGAGCTGAAGCTGTCTGAGCTTTTACCTCTGTCCCATGTGTGTAAGGTGTGTTCTGCTGTAGCCTGGCTAAACAGTGGTGATAAGGAGGAATTCTCAACTCACTAATTGAAGGTAATGGGTCACATTAGATAATAGAACTCCCTAAATGCATACAAGATAGTAGAAGATGTATTGAACAGCCTAGACTTGAGACCTTGTTTAGTTAACCTACTAGGCTTGGAAAAGATTCAGCCTTTGGCAAGAAAGTAAAGAATTCTTTATTTTGAAGTTACTAACTTCATGTGGCTTGAATAATGCTTTCTGGAGTGCCAGTGGCATATTCTTTTGAATCCATGCAAAATAGCTTGTCTGGAAAGTTCTTGAAGAGGAAATTATTTACCTTAGCTGTCTTGGGGCTTCATGTGTAGGAGTTTCATTCTTGGCAACCTCACACATGGGCAGGTGGCAAGTCAAGTGCAAATCAAACCCTTCCTATGCAAGCCACTTCAAAATACTGTAAATCCTGGCCTTGTGTCTGTCCTGGTTCAGACACTTGCTGTGCTCAGAGCTGTCCTTGTGTTCATTTAGTTCTGTAGTAACTGCAAAGCATCGCTTTGCTTAGTAGCATCCCTAAACTAGAGGGGTACAAATACCTATAACTCTAAGATGACATTTGAACAGGAAGTGTTTCACTGGAGATCGGTTTGTTTTTCATCAATTAGTTAATGAGTTTCCAGAGCCCTGTCTGTTCCTGCACCCGTTTTTTGTCTCTGGCTGAACTATATTGCCCAGTAAAAATAAGAAGCTTGTGGAGATTAGACTTTTACTTCCTTCTGTCCGATAATAAGATCATTCATCTAGAAACTGCCATGAGGCCATTGTAGGGACATCTGAAGAAGGTTAATAGCTCCTCTGCAGTATGTCTTTGTCTTGCTGATTAACACAGCCTTACTGCACACCAAGAAACGAAATCGGGTGCAGATGTCTTCAAAAAAGACAGGTAGTGCAGGAAGGTGAGGAAAACACACACACACAGACGCTGGCCCACGTGGCAAGGCAGAATGCTGCTGCTGGCTCCAGGCCAGACCTGTGGCACTTGATGGCTTGTTCGGTTGCTGAACTCTGATGTTGGCTCCATCTGCACCCTGCACACGTTCTGCAGCCACGCGCTGAGTCACCAGTAGGACAGGCCGTTGACATGTGGCATTACTCAGAGGCTGTGTTAATCACAACCAGACACCAGCATGCTGCTTTCTGCAGAGGCTGGAGGAGTCTGTCCTCTGTGTGTGTGCATACTGCAGAAAGTGTGCTCTTAAATGTTACCTGCTGAATGCATGTGCTGTGTCAGGTGAATCTATGACTCTGTGGAGAACCAGTCCTGGGAGGAGCATCTGAGGGAGGTGGGGGTTCAGCCAGAAGAAATGGAGGCTCAGGGGTGACCTTATAGCTCTCTACAACTCCCTGCATGGAGCTTGTAGCCAGGTGGGGGTTGGCCTCTTCTCCCAGGCAGCATGCAATAAGATGAGAGTAAATGGCCTTAAGTTATGCCAAGGGAGGTTTAGATTGGATATTAGAAAAATTTCTTATTGGAAAGGATTTTCAAATATTGGACCAGGCTACTCCAGGGAAGTGATGGAATTGCCATCCCTGGAGGTGGTTAAAAGATGTGTGGATGTGGCACCAGGGGACGTAGATGAGTGGTGGACTTGGCAGTGCTGAGTTAACAGTTGAACTCAAATGATCTCAAGGGTCTTTTCCAACCTAAACAATTCTGTGATTCTATGACATTTTGGACTTGGCAACCATTTGGATTTCCACAAGAGTCTGAATCATGCTGAGAGTATTCTTTTCTTCTGCTTAGAGGAGATTGCCAAAATTATCTGAGTCCTGACTGCATGGCTTTGCTGGTATCAGAAGAAAAAACTGCAGTTTAGAACATAATCCTGTGCTACATGTCCCATCTCATAGCAGGGGCCACACATGGAAACACCACTCACTGTATTAGTCATCAAATTCTCTACCTTAACTGTTTGTTGCATGGGAATGTTAAATAGTTTATATTATCCATCTGTTTAAATAAGCAGCAGTATACATCACTTGTTTTCACAACACAGAGGTCACTGCACTTGTTAAAAAAGCTGTTGTGTCCAGCTAGACAAGTTTAAAGCTTGGGTTTTCAGCCCAATTTCAAGTTAAAGTTACAATTTCTTATATTTTCTAACTTATTGGTACATGGAATGAGTGAAACCCCAGAAGACACCTGCTTCCAGACTGTCAGTCTAGGAAGCTATGGTGGAGAATGTATTTTGAGACTCCTTTGGCAGAGCTACACGGGTTAGTTTGGGTCCAAGCAGAGCTGTTATCTCTGGGATAAGAGCTTCTGCCAACAGCAGCTTTGTGTGGAAACTAGGGGCAGTTTGACCGCAACAGTATGTGGGAATCCAGTGACCTAATAACAGATGATGGATCCCAAATTGTTGCCGTCTCCCTATGCTGCTCCTTTTTACCCATTGTTAAACAGCTGGCATGGCCTCTCCTGTACCTACAAAACAATTTAATCTTGGTTTGGAGAATGGGAGAGAAAGTGTAGTGGAACACCTCTTCTAGCAGTGTCCGTGTGACCAAACTCGCACCTTTGCCCTAGAGGGCATGCTGCAAGCAGTTTTTGCTTTGACTTTTCAATTTAAGTATGTTTAAAAAGGTACTCTAAGTCAAAATGCTAAATGCATGCTGCCATTAATAGTGAGAATGATCCACCACAAGTGTTGGCAGTTGGCAGGAATGGGTGTGGCCACGAGGATTATGTTGCTGTAACAGAATCAGAGTTGGCTGTAGCTGGCCCAGGCACTTCCCTGCCAGCACCTATCCCAGGATGAAGAATGGGGCTGCAAAAACCCAGCCAAGAGGCACTGCTATTCTGGGGATGGCAACGTGTTTGTGCTG
Organism: Drymodes brunneopygia; assembly: GCA_013400955.1. Taxonomy (NCBI): domain Eukaryota; kingdom Metazoa; phylum Chordata; class Aves; order Passeriformes; family Petroicidae; genus Drymodes; species Drymodes brunneopygia. The sequence continues at coordinate 124,763 of VZTZ01046679.1, forward strand.
CTTAGACTTTGGATGAAAAGGGATGATTAATCCTGCACAATGTAACTTGAGTGACTCTCCTACAAGTCATTTGGAACACTTTATGTATCCAAGGACACATGGAATTATAGATGAGAACAGGAGGGTAGCTGGTGTTTCAGTGGCTGGGATTGACAGCCTTCTTCTGCAGAGAGATCACAGGTTAAACACAAGTGAAAGCAGGCTTTAGGCTGCTTTTGATACTCATGCTCCCAAATGTGCCAGTCAAGCTCTGCTCTCAAACTCTGGTTTTGTTTGTGTTGGGATTGGAGGTTGAGTTGAAACAGTACTCAAACAAGAGTCTTTAACATAGTATTTTAGGTATGTCTCTTTGCACAGCACCTATTTCTTCACTTTCCCAAATGCTATTGACTAGAGCTACAGAAATATCTTTATTGTGTTCCTGTCCACATGAAAGTTGAGGACTACTAGTCTTCTAAAACTAATGAAAAGACATTTGTTACTGAAAATGCTTTGTTTGGCTGTAGCTGTGCATAGTATCAAGTGTCTTACTTTTAACAGATAAAAAATAAAGGGTAACTGGTCATGCTGCAAGGCTCAAGTATGAAAGCACTTGTGCTTTTACCTGTATGTGCTTCTAGTATTGTTGCAATATTGTAATTCAGACCTTTTATGGCAAGCAAACAAAGAAAAAATGATTTCTCCATGGTTTGCTTGGAAGCTAGAGCCACCAGTAGTACTGCCTGTATTGTGAACTGGCTCCTGTAGGACTGAGCTGAAAGCAATACATTGCAGTGCTTTAGTTCTTCTACTAAAGGTTAAAATAGTAACTTCAAGGGTTTTTTCCATCAGGAAAGAGGTAAGAGTTCTATTCCAATTTGCAGTGGAATAGAATGTTATTGTTTATCCTGCTCTGTGGTAAAAATTATGTCAATGTGAAATTATTTTGGCAATGTACAGACAGGTTGAAGCTGGAGGATTAAAAAAAAAACCATTGCCCACCGGACAAGTAGTATTTGTTTAGAACATCTTGATTATGCTTTTGATATTGAATTGAAAGTTGAGCTGTTACTAGTACCAGGACTTTATGCCCATTGCTTAGGATGCAGCTCTTGCACATCAGTTGTCTTTGATGACAGGATGCAGCTATCTTGAAGAGCCCAGACTGGTACATACTCTGCCTTTTCTCCCTAGTTCAGCCATTCTTCCAGCCAGTTCAGCTCCCCAACAGATCAGCTTCCTGCAGGGCTGTTCAGACATCAGAGCTGACACAGGGGAGACAGGTATGGTCAGAGTAGTAGGGATATACAATCCCTTTGAACAGCAGCTCAGACATACCCCACACTGAAATTACAGCAGACCTATATCCTTTTCCCTCACTGGAAGGGGGAAAACTAAATCTAAGGACATATAATATGAATTACATGAAGGACATATAATAATGCATGTTTTCCAGGGATCATAAATATATATTTATGGAAAGGAAGTGATCTCATTAAAAAGGTAAAATGTATTGACAGGCATCAAAGTCTAACTTGCTTTTTAAAATTATTTTAAATAATAATTTAAATAACTCCAGCTCAGGAGTGACTCATGAATTCTTCTACAGCTCTGTATTCCTTTTATAATACAGTTTTCTGTTTGGATGTGAGCCTGCTGTGTTTAAAAGTACATGGGAGAGACATTATCCATATTTCTGGTTTGCAGGCAGTGTCTTGTTGGCTGATGCCTATAGCTTTTTGTTTATTCATAGATATAGTGCTTCCAGGTATGAAAGAAGCTGTTGCACTTGTATCTAATATTTGCATAAATGTAAGATTGTATACAATAGGTTATTTCTCAGCACATCTTGTGGCTCTTGTGCTCAGAACTGCAATTTTTAAACTCTTTACTGGATTTCTTATATTTCCTTGAATTCCAGAGTTTGTGCTAGCTGAAATATGATGACTCTCATACAAAGCTATTTGAGTAATAGCATTTATACAAACTAGCTTTCTTATGAAGGCATCTCTCAAGTTTCCTATAACAAGCAGAAAGGGAAGAGCTATTCTGCAAACATTTACAGATGTAGGAGAAAGCTTTGCATATCTCTGAAGGGAGGGAGCCTTTCTCTCTGCTGTTGCCTAGTCTGAGCAGAGCGGGGGTGTCTGGATTGTTAACAGGACCAGAACAGGGATGGCAGATCACTTACCTGTGTATCTGTCTAAATGTTTGGTTTTGGTTGCTTTAAAATATTGTGCAAGAATCTAGCCTGAATCTCTCAGCTTTTCCGTTCTCTTGGAGGATTATATTTTAATAATAGCTTTAATCAAAGATGCTCAGATGCAAATCATGTCTCCTGCAAGTGTGTAGCACTGCTACTACTGCACTGCCCTCTACTCATGGAAAGGCAACAGTGTGTAGTTACTGATGGAGCTGGAGGGCACTCTATCCACCTGCCCAGCTTCCTAATGGAAGACTTCACAGCCTTAGTAGAGGGTCTCCTGTAAGGGATATCTGTAGAAATGGGATTTCCCTGTTTTACAAATGTGCCTGGATTCTCAGCTGCTAATACCTAATCCCAGGTCTCCTGAAAAATTTTGCACCATCTTTTCATATTAGTTATGCAAAGGCTGTTTTCTGAAGACTTCAAAACACTGGTGCCTCCTGTGCTTTCCCTTCCTTCCACCCCTGTCTCATTAAAAAAACCACCTGTACACAGTAGCTCCATATCTACTCCCTCCACCTCTGAAATCCCAAAGCAAACCACATACTTGTGTGTATGGACTTGATTGTGCTTAAACATTCCTAAATCAGAGCTTCTTGGTTTGGGAAGAATCCTTATGGTTTGTGGCTCTTGAAACTTTTTGGGTCAGCAGACTTGCTTTGAAGTATGAGCTTTCCTAACAGTAGCCAATAATGGATCCAAATACTAACTATAACCACAGCAGTATTTTGTGCCTCTTAGCACAGAAATGCCAAAGGGCTCTTCCTTAGTGCCCAGGCAGATACCATAAACCAAAGTAAGACATGACTAAAAGTAAATGCTAAGCTAAGTAAAGTAAATACTATTTACTTGCTCACTTCCAAAACCTGTATAGAAGTATTAAAGTCTCTCAAAGGTGGGATTTATTTCGTAAGAACTGACTTTCTGCACCTTTGTTTTGTCTCCAGTCTTACTACTTGTACTTGGACAAATTGAGAAGTGTTCTCATTGTGTCACAGGGGAGTTTTCTCTCTTGGAAACTGTTTTTTCACTGTTCTGCTCGTAAGTTAATGATGTGTGAGTCTGTTAGGGTTGGAAAGACAGGAATAAGAGAGAAAATAGTTAATTCTCTAAAGGGAAGGTGTGCATTGCTTCTGTTCTTTAGGACAGGACACCTGTAGGAAATGCAATTACTGAGGCTTTTGCTATCAGGAGAAAATCCATTTTTGAAAAGTATCAGAACAAATCAATTGGTATAAGTAGTATTATTACTTGGTGGAGGAACACCACCACAATCCTCCCCTCTCCACATTTTTTCCTTTTGACTTTCATTCTTGAACAAGTGCTGGAGGATTTCCTATACCTTAATAGGTAAAATTATTTTGCAGAACAGACTTTTCGTATAATTGGGTTTTGGAAAAAAAATAGGAGAATGAAAAATGACCAGGGAGTTTTAAGTATTGAATCTAAATATTTTAAATATGATCTTGGTTGGTGAAATGAGTAGGTTTTGGTAGATTTAAAAGAATTTAAGAGAAATGCCTTTAAGTGATGTAATATGTTAGCTGTTGGGAAATTTCCTTGTGAAGCCACATGGTTGCACCTCCAGAAGTCCATCTAGGAAGCACAAGTCACTTCCAAATTAGGTAGGCATGTGTTTATGAAAATTAATACTGCCCTGGTGAAAGAGCAAACGCTCAAAAGCCGTGCTAGAAATGTGGAGTAGCAAATAGTTCTCCAGTTGCAGAGACCCTTCCATTCATGTCTGTGGCTTCTTGCAAGAAGCCACAAAGTAGCTGTGAGTTTCTCTTCATTGCTGTGTGTATTTTTAGAAATGAAGTACTAGACCAGAGATTAAGAAGAAATTTGTGTTCAGGATGTGTGTGGCATAGAGAACATATTTTCATTATAGAATAAACTAGAGGGGAAAACCTGTAGATTGTTTAATCCCATTAAAAAGAAGTCTTGTGAAATCTCTTTGCACTTTTAAAAGGAATGAATGAAGCAAACACAAGAAACAGCAGGATGGGGGAGTGGAGAGCAATAGAGCATAGCTAAATTACAACTGCTGAAGGATCAGAGTGCTCAGAACAGTGTGGAGGGAAGCTGGCATGGTCAAAATGCTGATAGGAGCAGGTCACTACCAGAGCACCTTGGGATGCTCCTGCTCTCTTCACAGGCTCACAAATTTGTCCTCAGCAGTATGTGAAATGCTGGTAGGAGGCATTTCAGTAGTATTAACCAGATGACATTTCTTAAAGTTCCTGTGGCTTCTATAGACCACAAGTTTTATTTATAAAACTTACTCCTTTATAGAAAAGAGGCTTGGGTGGGGAGACAGGGATTTGCTTCTGTTTTCCTTCTCTAAGGCTATCCTGTAAATGAGTTCAAAGTGGAGCAAAGGAACCTGAGGTATGCTGTGAAGGAGTTCTGTAAACAGCCTGAAGCCATTGCCCTCTGTTAGTCAACAGGGTCAAAATAGTAGCAAGAGTTAATGCAGCGTGGGACTAGGACATCTCCATGTTGTGCATTTAATGCTACATAAGGGCTAATACTATATGAAGGTAAGTTGGGAATATTTTGAGTATTAACCTTGATTTACATTTAATGAATCAGCGGCAAAAGCTCCTCCTCTCCTTGGCTGCTCTATTTTCCTGCATGGACCTGACAGGCTGCTGCAGACAGACATGTTGCTGTTGTCTAAGAGCAAGTCACAGCAGTGGGAAGAGGCTTGGCAGGAAAGCACGACTCTGAGCCTATTAAAAGCAGTGTCAGTTTGAAGTTACCTGCTTAAAAATAACATGACATCTGCTATTGCAGCAGCTGGTTAATAAGCAGCTACTTTCAACTTAACAAAAAAACCCCCAAGAACCTAAACCCAATTGTAACCAGAATGACAGTTGGTATTTCTGAAATTAACCACAGCAGTGATCAGTCAGCCTAACACTTACCTGTGGTATCATTTCTCACCCTTCTCACACCTCGTTTTAGAACAACGGATATATATTTGCTAGCAGAAGGTGCAAGAAGGCTTTTGACCATTTCCTGTACAGATACAGGAGCTGGTGGTGTGAAGAATCATCTAGAATTCATGAAGTCTATAGCCAACTGCTTGTGCTCTGCTGCTGATAGAACACAGATCTTCTCTGTGATGGAAGATTACTCTCATAGTACAGAATACGAGCTTTCACTCATCAAATCCAAATTTCTTGTCTGATGCTTTGTCAAGCAGAAAGAATTTGAATACATGCTGCATAAGGGCAAAGATTGATTTACTGCTCATTCAGTGCAGTGGGCTGGCATCTTTCCAAGTTGGCATTTGCATGCCTTGCCCCATTTTCTTCTTGTGTTCATAAGTAAACCTGTTTGTCACGTATCTGCAAAAGGGTTGTATAACACTTTTTTTTCCCTACTATGACTATATACCCTTTGCCAACTTCTAAAAATGTTTATATGGAAAAAACTTCATTGCAGCAAGGTATTTTAACTGCCTTCAGGAAAATTTAGTGGTAATAGGGAAAGAGCAAAGAACAGCCAGTATCAAATCATCAGCCAACTCATTAGGCTACCAGCATTTGCTCCTTGGACCTACCTCTGCTCCATTAGGCACTTTGTAGTGTTCTGGTCTACTCTTGGTAAATCCAGAAGTAGTATCACTACAAGTCCATTAAAACACCTTTTGTTAAAAGAACTTTGGATGCCATGTAATTTTTGAAGTGGCTAAACTGTATTTTCCCTAGTAGTGAATTTTGAGGCCCACAGAAATACGCAGTGCCCACCAATTTGAAGGGAAGAAGTTATTTTTCAGTTCAAGCTTAGGTGTAGCTTCTTCAGAACCAGATTTTACCCTGGCCTTGGTATTAAAGAAAACTTTTTATGGATGGGATTGATGTTTTTGATGCTCCATTTATAGCTGAAAATGTCAGCATGCCAAAATTATGATGTAAGTTACTCAGAGAAACATTCCCCAAATGTTTAACTTTGGAAAGTATCACCTCTGCATCCACAGTGTGTTCTCTGTGCCTGTATTTACATTGTAAATGTACTGCTTCTCAAAGTTAGCCATGACTTTTGAAGTCGGTGGTGGAGGGTTCTACCAGGAGTTCGGTGTGCTGCCTTGGTGTCTGTGTGTTGGCTTCTACATTTCTCAAGACTGTCAACTAAGGTTTTGTCCTTGCCCTGAAGTTTTTAGGTGTCTCTGAGAAGATACCCTTGGAATATTAGATAGAGCTTCCAACTCTATTGTTTTCTCAGTGAATGCAGTAACTATGGTGCCTTTTTTGGTGATAGGATTAAGCTTCAGAATAAATCCAATTATGTTTCCAGAGTGTATTTGGAGGAACTAGAGAGCTAGACACATGTAGACAGCTAGATCCTAGACAGACCAGAGAGGAAACAAAAGCAGGGTACTGGATTAGATTAGAAAGTAAGAAATACCATGAATCAGAGATAACACATCAAAAACATAGATATACACAACAAAAGCAGAGCTGAAGGGAGGGAAAAAACATGGGACTGTTACATATCCACCAGAGTGGTAGCACAGTTAATATGCAGCTGGAAAGGGTGAGGAACATAGCTCAGTGAAATATACCAGTGACAACTGAGAAATGCAGTCATTACATAATGTTAGTTCTTAGCTACAGCTGCAATACTATGCTAAAAGCTGATAATACTAAAGGTGACTGGAATTGAGAATGAAGTTAAAAAACTTGTCAGCTCTGTGTATAGTAAATTTAAACTATTTTGTATCAGGCTTGACTGTAGTTCATGCAGGAGTAAAATACTGGTTTGACTTCCACTGGATTCTTTTAAAGCCATAAGTGGCTCTAGTATTACCGGGACCTTTATCCTGAAAAGACTCATTTGTCATATTGGTACAAATAGAACAATATGACGGTTTTACATATAAAAGAAAGATCTAAACTATCAAACTCTGCCTTGGCAGCCTTGAGAGTACAGCTATAGCACCTAGAACAGCTGTTAATATTATTGCAATGCAAATTTCAATCAACTGTTTGAAAAGACCCAACACAGTCCTACTGCTTCTGTGCTTACTGCATTTTGTAACTTATTTTTCTTTTTCTTTCAGCTTTATCTTCAGGCAAGAATGAAAGGAGACTGGGCAAGACTTGTACGCCCTACTATACAATTTGGTCTCATTGCTGCCTCTATCTACGTGGGTCTCTCACGTGTTTCTGACTACAAGCATCACTGGAGTGATGTTTTAACAGGACTTATCCAGGGTGCAGTGGTAGCTGTACTCATTGTAAGTAGTTCTTGAGGGGTGGGTGTTTGTGAATGCTGCTTTTATGAACAGCACCTCAGAATTGCAGTCTCTGTTCACAGGAGAGCAAACCTGTATTTCTAATGCTTCAAAAATTGCTGAAGCAGAGAAACAACACCTTGAACTGGATGCAGCACTTTGGGGAGTGGAGGCAGGCTCTGGCCCAATGAGATAAGTGGCAGTTTTAGCCACTGGACAACATGAAATTGTCTCTGCTCAAGAGCTTTTCAAATAACTAAGATGGAAATGGTAACTGCAAACCATGAAGGCCTCTCCATATAAATCATGCTTTTTGCTTCTAGCCAAAGTAGAAGTCTCAAGTACAACAGCAGAGAACTCTGTACAAAGTAAACAGAGGAAAAAGACCTTGAAGAATGAGAGCACCAGTGTCTGCCTTTGCCACCTTACACAGTGTGTTTTTTCAGTCTGATGAGAAACTAAAACCCTTCACCATTTCTTGTGTGCATTGCTAGTACTAAAAATGTGTTCACAAGGAGGAACCCATGAAACTTAGCTGTACTGATGAGTATAAAGTATCCCAGGGAACAGACACTTGCCTAAACTTGTCACAGCTGGCCCAGTTGACTTAGTAGCAACAGTTGTATTGGCTGCTACCAGAGTGCTATGGCTAATTCATCCATGGGAAGGGAGAGATCAGGACTTCTGGATCAATGGGAGTGAACTCAAGTCATACTGAAGGCTTCAGTTACCAAAAACTGAAGTGTAGCTGGGAAGAACCACCTCCAAAATAAATGCTTTGTCAGCTTTCTCAGGTCAGAAGGGTATGGTTCAAGACAAAGCTGTATACTAGCTGCAGTCATAATCAAAACAAATCTTGGAGCAGCTCTGGGAAATTGTACAGGCTCCATTAGCTGTTAATAAATGGCTACATTTTGGCATAATCATTTTTGTCCAATCTCTTTTTCTGAGAAGAGTTCAGAGAGTAAGAAACAGCAGAGAGCGAAGAGGTGAGGATATTTTTATTAGGAAAACAAGTTTAGTTGAAGAGGTGATGATATTTTTATTAGGAAAACAAGTTTAGTCAAGGATGTTGGATGATTCAGAAGGTGCTTGGTAATATAATACAAGAAAGAGTAGAGAGTTGCATTACAGTGAGTAGAGTTGAAAGGTCAGGAAATAATTTCTAAAAATATACACTAGCACCAACCACCACCCTCAGACTCTAATCTGAAAGAACTGATGAGTTCCTCTCCAGAAACAGCAAGCTGAGGTTAGAGCATGGTGGCGCAGCAAGTGCAAATGGATCACTAAATGGAACTGAGGGAAGCTGGCATTAAGTGGAAGCTGAAACTCCCCTGGTCTGCGGCTAAAGCAGTGTGCTGAGGCATCAGCCAGCTGCCAGTGTGGTTGGGAGATTGCTTCTTCTGCCATGAACAGTGTTCTGCAGTGGGAGGGGAAGACACAATGAAGGGCAGGGAAGGAAGGGAAGGGAAGGTAGGCTTGTCATTTATTGCATTCCATGCAGCACTGTGCCCAGCACACCTGCTATTGGAGTTGGTGAAATGAGCAGTGGAAGACAGTAAGCTGCAGAATTGGATCAACCACCTCTCTTGTTGTGAGGGAGATGTCTCCTAGCTGTAAAGAATGAGGTGGTGTGATTAAAGGACTGCAGGAAAGGACTATGTAGGCAGAGCTGGCCTTAGAGCTGCTGGGTCCAGCTAAAGCACCACCTCTCCTGTTCTCTGTTCTACCTAAATTACAGGGAAAAAAATTGCCTGGACTTGCATTGTGGGCCCTCAGAAAGCACATTTTGCTTCTTCATTTAGAGCTGTTCAAACTATGGCTATTGTAATGAAGCAGTGCCTGGTAAGGCAGTCAGCAGTTAATCAGCACAAGCCTTGAATTTGGTTTAAACCATCAGTAGCTAAATGGTCAATGGCAAGGTGAAAAAGCTATTGAAAGAACAGATGTCAGAATTTTGTACAAGAGTTCCCTGCCATCTTCTAATGTTTTAAACTGATTAAGCTTTTTATTAGTTTTGATAGTAGATTTTGCCTGCTGCAGAGCCCTTGTTTCAAAGACTTATGACTGCAGGAACTTAACACTAATTTGTTCACTTAGGTTGTGTATGTGTCAGACTTCTTCAAAGTGAGAGGATGTACATTTCAACCAAAAGAAGATTCCCATACAACCCTACACGAGACTCCAACAAATGGAAATCACTTTGGCAGCAATCATCAACCCTGAAGAATGACCCACATCACCTATGTTGCTCTGAAAGAAAACAATTTCACAAGTCTAACTATGTAATATAAGTAAATGCCTTTAAGGGACTGCTGCTGCTCTTGGATGCTCACTTTACCTGTATATAGTAACATCTACCACAGTTATTGTACATCTAAACTTTAAATTTCTGTTGGTTCAAGCTCTTGCTTAAAAGAAAGCTATTAAAATTGTAAATTTTTATTGAAAACAGTAACAAGTTATATTACATACATTGCTGTTTGTACATGCCTTGTTGAATCAACTGTGGTTTAAGTAAACACCATTAAAAGGAATTACTTGATATGGAAGCCACTTGTGACACGATGAATTTGTTCCATCATGTCAGTATAGTTTCTGGAAGACACCCGCTGTTACAGGTAAAGGCTTGCAGCAAACACAATATCTCTCTTGATTTTTGTGATCCCTATTAGGAAGGAAAAAAAAATCAATATTTTAATATTAATATCTAAGAGGCTTAATTGACACAACCACTATTGAAAGTACAGCATGTTGCAAGTATTAAATGGAAGTCATTTATGGAAGTACATTCATTTTTAGCCACTCTTAAAGTCAAACTTTGTAATAAAAATGTTATCTGGAAAGATAACAGCAATGATAGTGTTTACCATGAAGTCAACACCAGATGTTCACATTACAAAATCATTCACCTCTAGCCCTCACTACCTGTGCAGCCTCTTCCCCTCATTACTTTTTCTTCTAAAATTGCTTCATATACTGTGAAAGTGAAACACATACCCTCTGCAAACTTGTTTTCCAGTTCTGTGTTCCCAATGGCTTTTGCAGCCTGGCACATCTGCCGAAGCAGTTCTTCCAGACGCCTCATGCAACGAATTATGCTACCTGTATGAAAGACCAAGGGAAAACTTTGTGCCACATCATGTAACTGGTCCTGAATGATTCAAATTAATAGTTCAACTTATCTAGAAGCCAAATGTCTTAAACTTAGTTTCTGTTTACACAGTAAATTTCCCTGTGAGGCATTTCCTTGAAGCTGTTTCCAAATGCTTGTCCTTTATATTGCCTTTACCATCTCTAATACCTAGTCATAGTACTTTCTGGGCTGTTGAGTAAGTCCTAGCTGATTTTTTTCTTTCAGGTACTTGTTAAGACTTACTCAAATACCATAGAGCATTAGGAGATTCAAAGGTTTGCTGCTTCAGAAACCACTGCAGGTTTATTTTGGGATTTCTTTTTAATAAGCCCTAGTTCTTTAGTTGGCAAAGGCAGTAAAACAATAAGTGATCTATCTTACTGCTCCTGTGCTACTCAAGAGTCCACGGACCACTCTACCACTCCTTTGTATGGTTACAATAATGCACACAAGCATCTTGCCACAGCTCCTACACTGCAACCCAATACGCATTTGCAATTCATTATGTATTTATCTCCTCTTTGGACTTTCATCACAGCTCAGCCCAAGTCACTGCTAAAAATTTCACAAAACAACCCTAAATGCTTCTGCTCTTCCAGCCACAAGCACACAGTATCCTGTTTGGTCATCTCCTCCAGCAGCATCTCTGACAGTCGAAGCTACTACTGCAGGAAAAATAACTGTTTCTGGGTAAATATGGGATGAAGGGCTTGAGAGCAGCCCTGCTGAGAGGGACCTGGGGCTGCTGCTGGATGACAGGCATATATAACCTGTCAGTGCGCACCTGCAGCCCAAAAAGCCAAATGTATCCTGGGCTGCATCCAGAGGAGCATGGCTAGCAGGGCAAGAGAGGTGATTCTGCCCCTCCGCTCTGATGAGACCCCACCTGCAGTGCTGTGTCCAGCTCTGGGGTCCCCAGCACAGGAAGGACATGGACCTGTTGGAGCGAGTCCAGAGGAGGCCACCAAGATGATGAGAGATGGAACAGGTCTCCTTTGAGGACAGGCTGAGAGAGTTGGGGTTGTTCAGCCTAGAGAAGAGAAGGCTCCAGGGAGACCTTATTGGGACCTTTCAATACATGGAAACATTCAAGGTCAGGCTGGATGGGGCTCTTGAGCAACCAAATTTGGGGAAAGATATCCCTGCTCACTGAAATGGCTTTGGTCTATGCAACCTTTCTATTACCCCTTGAGGCATAATATCTGGGTAAAAAAAATCAATATGAAAAGAACATAGTTCAAAGCTCTTGGGAAAGTAAGACATGATCAAATAATGCTTCTCTTCTAAAAAGCATTAATAGGGCTTCACTAGGCCTTGTCAATTTCTAGAGTGAGAACAGTTTGTGTTAGAGCAGCAGTCTGTAAAATCTGTTGCAATGACACAAGATGGAAAACCCTTCCCAGAGGCTATTGAGCACAGAGCACACACCAACACAAGTGACCTGTGGGCAGCTGCCCCAAGCACGGCTGTGTTGCACTGTGGCAGGCCCTGGCTCAGCTCTCAAAGATCCTGCTTGTCTCCATTTACAAGGCTGACCCCGACAGCCATTCCAGGGAGTACTTGTTTACAGGCAGTGTAGCTGGGCTTGTTGCAGACATAAGTTTTTTGTGCAAGAAAATTGCAATTTTAAAATCAATTACTATTGTTTATACTTCCCTGAAGCAGGAATTAGTCTGTAGTGAACAGACAGGATACTTAAATCAGTTTAGTATTCCTCCCTGATGGCTTTAGAAAGCTGCTCTTATTTTTATTTCTTCCCAACAGACACATTTCAGCTTAAAGATAAGGTATTTTCATAAGTAAATCAACTCTACTCCACTTTGTGGCAAACACACTTGTTCTTGGAAGACTCAGGCTTATTTTGTATTCTGATTTTCTTTGAAATTACTAAGTTAGTTGGATAACCAAGGTAAACTACTCTGGGATTTAGGAACACAACAATCCATTTGAGGTACACATAACCAACAATGGATGCCTGAAGTGCTTCCTTTCTTTTTGGATAAGGCACAGAAAACCAGCCTACTGAAAGTTAACGGAAGAATCTTGCATTGACCCCTGTTACAAGAGCTGACCTTCTCAAAACAGGCCACTAAGTTAATTTTGAGGGAGCTGGCACTATCGTGCAGAACAAAGCTGACTGTCTTATTACAAATACGGTAAATGGAAAATGTTACTGCCCAGTGTATTCTGAACATTCAAGTGTTAATGTAAAACGTAAGCCAGCTACTGCTGCTTTAGTGTTCCACATACTCAGGGTGCCTCCATAGCAATGGAAGGCTCAGATACTCATTGCAATAGGAGGAATCTGCTGACTGCAAAAGCAAAGACTGCCAAGATTTGTGTTGCTCAAAAGCAACTTTCTTTAGAAAGTTCCTGGATCTGTGCATTGGATTGCATGCACTAATCTTGTGCGTGAATTCCCTTGTTTTAAGGGAATTTGCAAACCTTTGCAAAAAAGAAAATAGCATTTGAGAGAGGCAGCGGTGACAGTAGCAACTTCACAAAGAACTTCTAAGACTGGTACATCCATCCTACTGTTCTTCACAACTTCCAACAGGCTGGTTTTTCATTCTGGTTTGACCTTTTCAATCTGGTTTGACAACCTTTTGGATGGTTTGTTTTTACAAAGTATCAGGGCTGAAAGTCATCATGTTTTTAAATAGTGAAAACAAAGTATTCTTCCTCAAGGGGCAGTTTCTAGTTTCCAATTTTAGGAACCAAATTAATCCGCCTGACAGGTTATATCCAGGCTTTGCAACTATCTCCATTGCACTGCTGTGAAAAACTACTCAAAAGAGAAACTTAGTTACCACGTCTCACTTCTGTCATCATTAAGTCAGCAGTCGGAATTTGTTACACCAACTGATTATACCAAATAAATAAAAAACTTAACTATAACGAGGACAAGTGCAAGAGCTGTACTTCCTGATGACAAGCATTTGGAACATGTTTTTTTCCCTTTAAGAAGAAAAAGTAAGCATTGCCTTTTGTTGTAATGCTTAGAATTTCTGAGTTTTATAGAAAGTTTTTAGATTACAGAGATATCCCTTTAAAAATCTTAGATTCTAAATTATCAACAACGTGTAAGTATAAATTCACATATATAGTAAACAATTTTTCCCCCACTTGATTGTAGCCATACAGATGCTTGAATACATCTGAGTTTACTAGAAGGTTATTCAGTATTACCATTCCCTGTTGTAGAATTACCAACTCATACCTTCTAAGGAACAACTGATTAGCCTACCTTCAAAGACATCAGTCATTTTGCAGATGTGAGCAAAGTTAGCTCCATTTGCCCATGTATACACAACATCCATCAGGTTGGGTCTGAAAGAATTCAAGTAATTTTCTTCATCAGTTTCCAGTTTTGCTTCTGCTGACACCTTGGCGATTCTTTTCGCACACTCCTTTAAAACAAAATATTTAATGTTTATAATATACTTAACCAGAGTAAGTTATTTAACTGACAGAAAGACATGCACATTATTAAGTACTGCATTACAGGATAAGGTTTCCATTTTAGTGTGAAATTACTCAGAATCAGAAAGTAAACCACAGTTAACATGAAGTCTGCCTGCACTAACAATCTGCAATTTAGTAAGCAAGCTTATAAAACTTTTAGAGGCATGTCCTAAATTAGCATGAAGATTTCTTGCACATCGTATAACATATTATTACACATTGCAAAATCACATGCAGTGCCAGCTGCATTCACTGATGATCCAAAATTAGGTCTTTACTGTGCCCTTATTATACATTACTCATGAGCTCTGCTCATGTTAACATTAACCCTGAGCTCAGACAGATTTCTAATTACCTGCATTTGCCGAAGTGGTCCTGCCAGCTGCTCAGTCAGTTTTGGCATTTCACTGGACTGAAAAAGAAGACATTAAACAATCTCATGTGCTCCCATACATTTGCTCTATATCAAATCAAATTCAAAAACAGAAGTTCAATGCATGATACTGCCACCCTAAATTATTCCAATAACTTCTCAAACCTGTTATCAAACACTAAAATTACAGAATTCCCCCAATGGTTGTCCACAAATCAGAAAACGAAATCTTTCTGTAGAGTATACCAACATTATGAAAAGCAGCACCTGTTTTCTGGATACTTCCAAAATTCCCTCTATTTAGCTGTATCATAGTTATGAACTGACAAATGAACTGCCATTAACTACTTTGACAGTTACAATCTTTTCTTTAAGAATACAAAATGTTTTTAATAACTTAAGCATCAGTGGCAATATATGAAAATATGGCTTTTCAAAATACAGGAATATCTTTATGCCCTAGCTGTTTAGACTCAAGTACTATAGTTTAGTGAACCCTGATATTCTAATTAACAATGGCTTACTTCGGTGTCCCTTATACTAACAAATGGAATGCAGTAGGATCTGCTGCTAATGTTTTTTTCCAAATTTAGAATCAACCTGAGTGATACATCTTGCTAGCTATTTGCAAAAATATTTCATATGGAAGTTTATTTTTACTAATTTTCTGGGGTGATACTAACCCTGTATAGAGCTTGCAGGTGGGAAAACAATAACATCTGGTATTAAATGCCCATGTTTTTCCTTTTGAAAACATATGATCTGATTTTAACAGCCTTTTTGGTATCAATTCCATGTGGTACTGCCATTTTGATCAATGGTCAAGGGTACTGACCATGCAACATAACACAGACATGTCTGAGAATTAAAGATACCCTCACCCCAGAGTGTAGAGGCCAGTTATTGTTAAGTGTCTTCTTGAGAAAATCATTCTACATTTTTAAATTATATGGAGGAGTGTGTGTATTAATAGCAGCACATATGCTGAGAATCTATTGATGCTGCTTCATTGCAAGAGGAAGACTGCAATTTAACACAACCTCTGGCATGTCACTCATGAGGAAAGAGACTTCAGCACTGAAGCTGAAATGCTTTCACCAAGTTCAATGGGAGCTCATGTCAAACACCTTAGGAAGTAACAAAAAATGCAATGGCTCATACTGTTATGACCAACTTCTGCAACTGATTTAAAAACAGTATTGTTAGAAGACAGGAATGTCTAGAATTCTTGAATTGAAGATGTAACTCACATTCTCTTGAAAAACAAAACAGCTGAGTAGTGCAGTTGCCTGTTCTGCAGACAAGTCATTGAAGAGACCATTGAACATCATTTCTGTCAGGAGTAGTTCATCAGCACTAAAATAAAGAGAAGAAAGCTTAGGGGAAAGACTTAATGATATGTAATTTTTAAATGAAGAACTATTAATCTGTTTTGTGAAGCAACTGGATATAGATAAAAAATCAGCATCTTAATTTTACTGTCAAAGACACCAAATACACACACATTCACACACACAAATACATTAGCTTTTTAAGGGGAATGCTAATTAATAAGAGACTGTGACAGTATTTTAAAGAAACTAAAAGCCCTTACTGGACCACAATAAAACTCTCCTGACAGATGAATTAGTATGAATAGTTGATTTAGTCAGTTTCTATCAGACAGAAAGAACCAGGGAGGTTAGGCAACTTGTGAAAACGACTAAAACTAGTACTACTACTGCTGCTTAGAAAAGATTCAACTGGATATATCCAAAATACTGAAGAAAGGAATGAACTTGCTTCAATTTACTTGAAGAATAAAGACTAAATCATGAATTATAAAAGTAAGTGCATGATGCAGATACAAAATCCAAACATACTTATTTGGATAAACCACCAAATTTTTGGTAAGACCAAACCTCTGTTTTTAGAGTTTATAAAAAAAATGCATAGGATGGGGTAAAAACAAAGTAGGATTCTTTTAAAAAAAGTGATGTTTAACTCAAACAGTTCCAGATAGTCAGGAAGTAGATAAAATTCTGATTCAGCTTCCCCACTTGCTGTCAAATTTTGCAGGGCAATTATGTATCAAATAACTGTAGCAGCTTTCAAACTTACCTGTAAGACAAGGAGTAGAGCAATACCGTGACTTTTAAAAATACAAAATCCTATAAAAATCTCAGTTACACTGTAAGATATTAAAGTCTGAATCATGGTTTTTCAACTGTTTCAATATATATGATCCTGATAAATATATTAGTAAAATGCACCACTTCACAGATTCCCATGGAAGCAATTTTGCTCTATTCCAAACCTGTCAGTGACTTGGTAACTGCTGAGAATCATTGTTACACTCATTTGTGAGTGACCAACAGTCCTGGTTCAATGTCAGCTATAGAAATCAAGACCTTCCTCTCATGCAATGTACAACATTAAATGAAAACACATGGTATTACCTAAGTCAGGCACAAAAATAGCCATTGTTTTGGCATTTTCACATCTAGATTTTACTTTGAAAATCTATTGTATTTTGTCCTGAAGTTGTTACCTTTGCATATACTGCTTGAATCAGTATATTACCTTTATTACACAGAACACAGTCTCTGAAGAACCCTTTTTCTAATGATCTCAAAACTTTAAAATATAAACATAATGTACTGATTTTAGCAAGGACAGTACAGTGTATATTCACAACAATGAGCAGTATGCACAGAAGCCAGTTACCTGCTGATTTCACAAGCAACCCGTCCTTTCATTTCAATAACATCTGAAGACGTGGCAAACCCCAGTCTTCTCAAAACACGCTTGCGGCACTTGAGTTCATCCATTTGCAGGACAGTCCTGGCTTTCTTCAATTCTCGCTTTGCTACTTTAATATCCATAGCAATCTGGGGGGCCAAAAGGAAAGGAATTACACCTTGCTGGTTTAACAGATACAACTGTTTTTAAGACATTGTTTAATTTACATAAAGGCCTCAGGACAATGGTATACGAACATACTACTTGACTAGCTGACTTGCCTAAGTGTTCTACGAGGATGGTTTAAAACAAATTTATAATATTATTAATATCAGCTATGAATAATATCCACTGAAACCTCTGGTAAGCTTGGGAAGTTAAGCTATTTACTCACAGTGGGAAACAAACCAAATCAGCCCACACTAAAAAGACAAAGAAGTGATCTGCTGAGAAATGAGTGCTCATCTTCTGAGACCTATACTAAGTCTCAGCTAACCAATTATTCAATGAAATGTAAGCCAAAGGCATTATTTTCTGCTATTAAAACTTCTCCAGTGGCTTGCAGTTCATCAGAGTCACTGTCCACATCCTTACAGCAGACACCCCTGCAGAAAACTGCTTGGTCCATCACATAAAACTTTGTGCTGCCCACACCAGAACTACCTCACTTCTGTGAAGTGGCTTCTGGAGAATCTGTTTTCTGAAGCAGCAGAGAAACATGAGGGCTGGTTTTATGCACAACCAACTTCAGTCTAAGAGGGTACAACTCTATACAAAATATGCAAGTGCACTGCTTCCAAGCTGAGAGAGCTCAGGAAGCAGCAGCACAATGATTTCTCTGGCACACTCCACAAGCTAATAAGCCCCAGCAATTCAACGTAGGTTTGCATAAGTATATTAAAAAATTATCAATTAAAATTATCTATGAAGACTTCTCCTACACTGCATTGTGCTATGTCTATTCAGTGAAAAAGATCCCTGTAACCTTCTAATTCCCAAAAACTTCCTCTGAAGAGTCTTTTTACAGACATATTTTGCATCTGTATGAATGAAGGGCATACTACCAACTCAGCCATTTTGTTGATGAAATTCAGTAATTTTACTGTATTTAAAAGGGTTGATTTGGGCTTTGCAAATAAAAAGAAAAGCAATTAAGAAGACAACCTCCCTCCCCTCTCTCCAGCTAAATACAAAATAATTTGGTTTGCATCTTTACCTGCGCTTTTTTTTCACAAAGTTTGTATATGGTTTCCAAGTTTGGATCATTGTGAAGAGGATGTGAATACATCCTATGCTCAAATGCCTCTATTTTTTGGATTACTTTTTTCAACCCTTGGTCCTTGATGCCCATGTCATCAATAGGATCTAGTAAGGGCACTCCATCAGGAAACCGTTTCTGTACTTCCTAAAATGATGAAAGAAGATTTTTTTTTTAAGATTAGCAACAGTAAAATAAGCTACATTTTACAAATAAGCTGGCGTAACTATGGAGACACAGCAGGCTGCAATGTAAGATATGTGATGTTTCAGCTGTTTTCAAAATCAGTTTAAAATGACTTGACAAGGAGAAACATTTGACATACATTGCGGCATCCAACTTCTTTAAAGAATAAGGCTGAAGATGTGACAAACTTTACACAAAATTATTTAGAACAAGTTGCCTTGTGTTCAAGAGTACCTCACTAATCAGAGCAGAGTGCTTACACAGCCTAGTGGAACTTACCTGTACAGATTTTAACACACTTTGCCTGTTATCAATAGGCCTCAAGTCTTTTGGAATGTAAAGTCGGACACTGCTGATAGCTGACACAAGATGCACCAAAACAGGAACAACCTATCAAAGAGAGTGTAGTAACTCATAAATCAGTAAAAAATATACCTCTTATTACTGGTCCATAACAAAACTTTTTCAAGGGAAAACTTAGGGCTCAAGGACACAGCAGTGGGTAAAGCAGTATTAGAAAGTAGGAAAATGCAGCTAATGACTTGAAGTATTCATAAAGAAGAAAAGTAATTGTTCAAAATTCTGAATGCAGTTACATCTGGAGAAAGACTACAACTGAAAACAAAACAACAGCTTTTCTATTACCTTGTGTCTTACCTGCTGGAATACCTCTTCTGATCCAAACCAGACAAATTATTGTCATATACTTAACTCAGAATGCTTCTAGCTACCAGCAGAGAACATCAAGCCAGAAAATACATCTTTCTAAGTATCAAAATCATCATGACACCATGAAGAATCCATACTGCATTAAATTCCAAGATTTAAATGGAGTTTCTGAGAAAAAACCTGCAGACAAATTAAACTGCCTCTGATCTGAAAATCATAACTATTTGTCTTGATATAGGGTCTCAAACTGAAAATCTAAAATAATGCAAATATTTTCACTAAAAAAATTTCAATTTAATTTTAGAATGAGAATTTTGCGAAGCTGTCCAGAGAGGTGGTGGAATTACCATCCCTGGGAAGGGTTCAGCAAATAACTGGATGTGGCACTTTGTGCTATGATCTAGGTGACAAGCTGGTGTTCAAAAGTTGAACTCAATGATCTTGCAAGTCTTTTCCAGTGTTAATAATTTTAAGAAATAAAAAAGGAATACTGTTCCCAGAGACAAGACACTGTTAAAAAAAGATCAAGTAGTACTGTTTGACAGTACTACTAAAAATGTATTACTTTAATTTATTAAGTAGGCAGAGTTAGGTGTACAGATTCTTTCTAGTCCTTAAATACCTAAGTCCCTCTTTTATCATAGTTTGCAAATGGTTTGGAAATGCAGACTTGGGAAAGTTTATAAGGAACTACTGAGAATAAACATATGTAACAAACCTGCATCTCTCCTTTCTCATCAGGTCTGGCTGGCTTTGCAGACTCAGTAGCAGAATTTTTCAAACTGTCTTTGCTGCAGTGCAGGAGCACTTCAACTACATACAATGGGTCCAATTCACCAGAATTTGGCTGTTGAGGGTACAGAAGAAGAGCAGGTCTGTAGCAGTTATTTTAAAATACAAGCAGGAATAAAAGAAAACTGCATGATTTCTCCAACATTAAAGGTATGAAATTAGCTATCTCTCTTTATGGAGTATCAGCTCAGTGTTGCAGTACATTCTGAAAACCCACACACTGTGGTGAATTGATTGGAAGATCCCTCCCACAGAAAAACACACTTGAAAAAATTACCCTCCCCCATCCTCCCTTGTCAGAGTAGTCTAAAATCTGCTTGAAGCTTTAGGTGCACCTGCATTTTCTTCTAGATGTAGCTTGTTCAAAGTAAGCCAGTAAGCCAAGTAACCATGCTTTAAAACTGTAATGCATATTTGCATCATGCTAGCAGTACTGAACTTTGCATTTAAAAAAACCAAAAAACAACAACCCAGAATTTAGGGGATCTCTTTCATTTGCAAGTTTGCAGGTTCAAGTTTTCATGCACAATAAAGACCACAGAAAAATCTTTCAAGCATATCAGCTTGTATCTGTGGCAAGCAGGAAGCTGTGTCTTGCAGGCTGCATCTTTACATGCCCCAAAGTGCACTCGTAACATCTCACATTCATTTAAAGAACACAAACATGTAGATGTGGTGAATAAAGACTACTGATCACAAGGCCATAACCTTCTTTGCACACTGCTTTGAAAAAGGCTGGCATTAGTTATTTCACTGGATCAATACGCACTAGGGTTGCTGAAATAAACTCCTACTATAAACAAATTCTTTTAGGACTTTGAACAGAACTAAGTTAGGCCTAATACAAAAAGCAGACATCATCCTTTAAAATACCATGTGCAAGCTTTCTGCTTCCAAATACAAGAGAAAAAGAAAACATTCTTTTCAAAATCCCATTTTAACTCAGTTCATTTTTACTGGACAATATTTTTCTTTATAAACCTACATCTACCACATACCATTTTATTTCACTGCATATCAACTAGCATTTTTAAGAGATTCTCAGAAGTGCTATGAGAAACTTCCATAATAAACTAAAGAGAATAACAGGGTTATCCTGTTGTACAAGCTAAATTATTTCTTCAAGAAATGCCAATTACTTCCTGAAGAAGAAATTGTTCCTCTGAATTGTATCGTACATTTGCAGAAAGCTCTCACAGCAATGTAGGAGATTCTCTGAATTAAAATTCTAAAATACCCACATATACCAGATCAGTACCCAGTCAAAGCCAGGGAAAGCATAATGCTGACTTGAATGAAGTAGAGACTAAACTCACTGCTGCAGAAGTGTGCTGCAGCAAATACTAGATTTGGAGATGTCTAGAAAATCATGAGAGCAAGCACCTCTGCTTGAGATAAATTCTGTTCTGAATAACAGTAGACAGGAAAGTGCTATTTGCATTGACAATTTTGTGGAACACAATTGTGAAATCATGACGAAAAAGCATCTACACATAATTATTAATAAACATAACCGATAAGACTTATGCATTTGCTTTCACAGTGCAACAAACAAAGAGTATTATGTGAAATACAGACATACTATAACCCTAAATTCATTATTAATTACGTAGATTTCTCACTAGAAAGAGGACTTAATTAGAAACCATGATATAGCAAAGAAAAGTTTGCAACTGAACTAGTAATATAGACTGAATTCAATGTAATTCCTAAAAGCAAACCCGAAGAACTGTTCAGCTTATAAGTGGATGAAGGTTTAAAGATACAGCATAAGAATTATCTTTCCAGTACTAACTAAGTATACTTGTATACATTAAATAGTAATGTGGAATGGCATCTGAGTCTCAGGACAAAAATGCATTGAATAGACACTAAAATGGATACACAGCAAATTCTTCAAGTAATTTGTTTTGCCTCTGCTCATAGAAACTAATCTTTTCATACTGACTTTAAAAGTTACATAGCTTTAAGTTTGTTCCTTAATTTCCAGCACCTATTGTCATTCTTTCCACACACTCAGAAGGAAAAATTCAACCCAGCTGCTAGAATGTCTTAATGAAAAAAGTGCTGCTGGAGACACATCCATCTCTTGCAAAACAGACCATAATTTCAAAGTTAACATTCAAACCCAAAGGTTCATACAACAGTGAGACAGGCCAGATAGGGAAGGCAAATATCGATGTGAATAAAATATGACACAGATAGAAGAAATGCCTCCAAAATGACACAGAAGTTTGCAATTTTACATAGGAAGCTGGGACTAGGGGCAATCTAGTCTATTACTTGTGTGTCTCTACGAGAAAAGCAATCTGCAAGCAAAGATTTAAGCAACAGTAATGGCCCAGTTTTTCAACTTCAAAAAGAAAAAATATTACTTTCAAAAGGAAGATGGAAAACCAAAACAAAATCTCATTTATTAAGTTCTGTATGCACACATTTTTCTCATTTCCTCTTTAATGAATATATATTAGAAAAGCACAAAAAGGTGCCACAATGAACAGGCACCACCAGAACTTAACATTTAGACCTAGTAAATAAAGCCAATGCTCTCCTGATAAAATTATAGCAAAAATGCTACCACAGGAAAATATGCTTTCAACTTAGGTTTTCATTTGCAGAGCAGAATAGCTGGTCAAAATATTTCTGAAACGGAGACCAACACATCGTCCTAAGGGTTATGCAGAGACCAACTGTGAAAATGCATTTCTGAAAGTCTGGCTTCTATTACATCACTGCCTCTGTCTTTTCTTCCAAATGTCCTCAGATCCATTTCTATTGTTTTGCTCTCTTTGTATTTCAATTTTCCAACTCTATGGCAACATCTCAGAGGATAAGCAATTCCATGTCTCATGCACTAATTCAGGACTCAAGGCACAATCTGCCAGTTTAGGATAACCTTCTTCATAGAGCTAAATGTCAATCTCCTGTTCTCAGCCTTCACTTAGGGCTTAGAGAGAAAATAACACAGTATCTTTCTCATGAACAGCTTAAATTAGCACTGGCAATCTCTCAGAAACAACTTAGCTTGAAACATTTTCAGTTCTATGTAAAAGCAAGCATTTCATCCACAATTATGTTAAAAGTTAAAAACTGAACACAAGACTTGGAGTTTTCTCCCTCCTCTATAGCTTTATATCTTTACACTTTCACTTCAGGAAGTTCAGAGTTTCTTGTAAATTTGGGGTAAAAGAAAAATTTCTTGCCTTTGAGAACTATAAAGAAATAGGAGTTTCATCTTATTTTCAGAAAAACCAGTCAGGTATATACTTTGGTACTGGAGAGAATTTGTATTTTTACCTTAACATTTGATTTCTTAGAGAAATTAACAACCACTCCCCATCCGTAGTCATCACCTTCATTCTTCACCTGGAAATATTACAAGATGCTTTAACACATATAATAACATCCTAGGAGGCACAACTTTTTGTATTTTTGCTATTTACAACAGCAGTCATGGACCACTATTCATAATGAAAACAGTATTTCTTTTAATGCATTATTGAATGCTTAGCAAAGAAACACAAGTCAAAACTGGTGCTTAGTTTGATGCATGTCATTTTTCAAGATGGTAAACTCGCAGACACAAATGAACCTTGCAAATTTCACAAATAGGAAGGAATGAAAAACAAAACAAAAGAAATATCGAACTACCTTTACCAGTCTTCCTGGCTGTAGGAAGGGCAAGCAGTACTTTGGTTTGTGAATATACTCCTCAATATCTTTACCCAGTTTTGCAAGCTGCTGGCGGATTCTGTAGTATATCACCACATTTTCTTCATTGGGAATTACAATTTTGTTGTACTGTGCTTCCAAATTATTGACTCCTATAATGAAAAGTAAAATCTCATGGAAATTAATAGCTTCACACAGA
Source organism: Drymodes brunneopygia (assembly GCA_013400955.1). Lineage (NCBI taxonomy): Eukaryota > Metazoa > Chordata > Aves > Passeriformes > Petroicidae > Drymodes > Drymodes brunneopygia. The sequence continues at coordinate 148,667 of VZTZ01046679.1, forward strand.
TTGAGAAATCAGTGTTTCACTTTCAGATCTCCATGACTAATATTTTGTGACCACTTTTAGTATTAATTTTCTACTTACAATAATCTGTTCTCTGGAAAGCTAGAAACCTGTAAATTTGTCCACTGAATTTTATTTATAGAGAATGAAATACCAGTATTATTTTCTTAAAATAAACAAGCTTGAGAAGGTGAAAAAGTCTCAACATCCAATTATCCAGTAATTTACATTTGCACAGAAGTCACATTAAAACTCGCAACGATTTTGTAGGAAGGTATTCAATGCCTACCATTGCTTTTTATCTCCTCCTAAAAAAATAAGATTGCTCCAAGACATCGTCTAAAAAGATGTGTTTCAACAAGAGGGGGGTTTTAAGAAGAGGTTCTTCCTAACTTGTTTTAGTCTCTGTTCTATCAGTTGAAAATCAGTATTTCCTCCTTCCAGTATTTTTACACCTTATTTAGGCAAATCAGTTTTCATTCTAAGCAGCATGATTCATTCTCTCATTTTGGTATTACCACCACCAAACATAAACACAGAACAGATTATAAAAGTCTCTTTTTCCTCTCTACCACCTCATCCTCTGGCATGCCATTTTTGAATGCTTGTAAATGGCCTGGAAATCCACCTTCACTGGGACTGGAGAGACAATTCAGGGAACTGCTCTCTATTTCTACCTGCTAATTTTTAAAAGAAATAAGCCATCCATTCATACTCATGGCATACTTTCTTCCTTAGTCTAAGTAGCCAATTCTCTCCTTTGTGTTTTTGATTGTAGCTGAAGTGATTATGAAATTCTAATGCCCAGTAATGTGCTTAAACTGAAACTGTCCAAGAACTATGAAAAATGGTCTTCAGCTCCATTTTTCTATTTAAACAGCAATGCTAGAATAACAGAATAAAGATCTAGGCATGTCAACTGGAACAGGGAAATAAAGGAAGGAAGTAAATATTTTATTTAACTACTACTGCACCTGCAAATTAACAGAAAGGTAACTGAAACCCTCCCTCTACATGGCTACCAAAGCTACATACACACTTTGTCTCTGTGTGTCACACATTCAGTTAACAAACGAACATAAGAACTGCTCATTAATCATAATTACTTCTCAAATTCTTAAAATTCTCCTGGGTTAAGTTTTGAAAGAGGCCTCACTCTCAAACACTGGCTGAAATATCCAGAAACTGACTTTGGCTCATGAAAACTCACTATTCCAGGATCAAGGCTCAAAATGCAGTTACTCAGTGGAGTGTAAGTAATGTCCCAGATCTCTCCGAAATTTTCTTTGTATTATAATTAAACATTTCTTTTCAACACTACTCTAAATGCTGTGTGCTTAGGTTCTCTTTACAGATTGTACTGAAATATTAAAAGGTGGAAGACTTTTCTTCCCTAAGATTTTTCTTCCCTGCATCTGAAACAAGCCACAGGAATTTTTAAATTGTTTTTCCGTCTTCCCACCCTGTAGTTTAGCAATGTGACAACCATTCTTGTCTGACTCACAGGGGAAAGCTCTCTTCATAAACTGACGGCCCATATTAGTATATGTCCTAAGAACAAGAGGAAATTACTGGATTTATAACATGACAACAAATGGTGCAGTGGCAACTGCTGGCAGGGAAGACAAAAACTGCACAGGTAAAAACCCCTATGAGCATAATAAAGTCTAACTACCTGACCTCACCATATTTCATACCTACTAACATGAGAACACACAGCAACACTTACTTTCCACTATTTCTGGAATAGTTCTGTAATGTTGGAACTGATAGAAGGATTTTTCTAACATGTATTCAGGGTTAATTTCCTCTACTCGAAGTAAGTTCAATACCATGTTGTATGTCAGGTGGAACGCACTGTTTAAGGGATCAGCTGAACCCTGAAAGAGATATAAGAACATTTTCCATTTGAAAAAGATATTAATTGCAGCATATAAGAACACATTGGAAAAATCATGATGCAGTATTTTGTATGGAGAGCTGCTCTGATGAATTGCACAACTTGTCCTGAATTTAGATTACATGTTTCATACAATCCTAAACAATTTTATTATGTTGAACATGTAAAAGTATTTGTACCATATAGATACTTATCATAGCTAGGATATTACAAATGATATTTGAATGAAAAGTCCAGGTGAAAAATTTAGATGTTTCCTGTAGTTTACAATTTGGATTCCATTATCTTAACCATAAAGTAATAGTTATTTAACTATTTAAAGCAATCCATTATTTTAACACTGAAAAAAAGCTTTATTTGCAAGTCTTAAAACCTACTGATTACATTGGTATCTTGGGAATTTTGTTCAAAAATAGGTAATCTGCAAATTCTTGAATTATGTCTCATTATAAAATTAACGTAATTTGCAGGTAGCTTGAGAGAAGTTGTGAACTCTCCCCTGGATGCGGTCCTGGGCACCCTGCTGTAGATTGCCCTGACTGAGCCATGGTTTTGGAAAAGATGACCTCCACAGGTCCCTTAGAACCCCCACCATTCTGGGATTCTGGGAAGTTAAGGTTTTTTGACTATGCGTTATGCACAGGCATTTTGATTAACCTAAAAAGAAAAGATGCTGAGAAAGCATTGCAGGGAACACCATTACCTTCTTTACTCATTTTTTAAGAATGTCTACTACTGTCCTCTGTCAAAAGGGGGTACCGGATTAAGTAAATACATCTTTGGCCTGATTCCTCATTGGCTATTACTATATTCTACCCAAGAGGACAACCTTGTTACCATAAAAGAGCAAACATTTGAATGTTATGAACTAAAACAACAAGTTATTCAAAGAACACACAAAACACTCAAACAGCATCCAAAGGAGATCTAGAAGAGCTCAACACACAGCCTCACCAAGTAAGGGCAAGTCTGAGAAACTGTCTGTCACTTAAATGTCAGCACAGAAGGCCATCCTGATATACCAAATCCCTGAAATCAGATGAGAGAGATCCAACACCTCTGAAGTACAAAACTGCCCAACTGCAGTGCATAACCTTTCATTCAAGTAGCACTACTATCTGACAGCCCTTCAGAAAGGATACAAGGGAAATACAGAAAATTACAATTTGTTTGCAACTAAAGGAGTGGAAAACAGAAGTAACAGACAGCTGGACAGAACACAACAGAACAACAGCATAAACAGGCTTTTTATAAAACCAAGACAGATCTCACAAATATTTCAGAGCTCTTCGAAGGCGTTAACAAGTACATGGATTATCATACCTCCTTGATTCCTGAAATGCTTATGACAATACACTCACCTCCAACAATGTAACATAATTAAGTGCTTAAGGGATTTTTGAAAATGAAACTTTTGTGAATTACTAAAGAGAAAACCTGTGCAATTTTGGTGTTTCGCAAAACAAAATCTCCCAGAGACTCAAAGAGGTCTGGACTTACAAGAAATGTAAAAAAGGCAAAGATAGAAAAATAGCAAGGTCTGCTAAAATTTTTACTAGATGCCTGAAGCCATCCACAAACAATGCATGACAAGGAATAAAACGGCAAGTGAAATCTAATCTGAAAGTATAATAAAAGACAATGGGCGACAATTTGCAGTGGTTTTGTACCTTTCATTCTTTTAAAATAATGTATATATGAAATATAAGAGATTTACTAAACAAGCGCTGTCATTTCAACAAGGCCTATAGTAAATTCAGTTATGATCAGCATTTTAAATAACAACTAAAATGTTAACAGGAAAATAAGGATGTTTCAAGACATTTTTCATGCAACTGTATGACTGTTCAAGTTCCATATATTCTATCAGACATTTTAGAATCTCAAAAAGGTTGACACTAGAAAACATGCAACTCTGTACCTTTTTTAGCTCAAGAATCACTTTACCTAAACCAAATTATATCTTCTTGCAACTAATTTTTTTTGCTTTTCTGTATTAGCAGAGATATTTCCTTATCATACCTAACTAAAAAAAATCACTGGCTATTAAAAAAATTAACTGATGATTTCTTCATATATGCAAATGCTGAAATTCAGTTCCAGTGCTTTTCTAGATCAAGCTAAGTGTACTAGATTTTAAATGACAATACTACAATATACACATTTTTCTTTCAATTTTAACAGTACTGTCAGGAATTCAGATCCTACATCCATTGATGCACTGATATCAGATTTAGTAAGAGGCAGTTTGAATTTAAAACTCCTTCACATGTACAAGATGTAAAACCATTGTAACCTCATTTGCTGTGAGACAGCTTCATGAAATTACCTTAGAAATGCTAGAATCCTACTCACTGCATGATTATTTCGCCTCAGGAAAGAACACAGCTGTTACAGAAAAGCCTTTAGCATATGTTTATACCATGAAAGTACCAGCACAAATACATGTCAAACAAATTTAGGATAAATCATACAGCCTAATGTTTTGCTTCCCATGGCCACTCATCCAGTCATTCTAGATTACATCTCTGAGTGGATCATAAATACACATCTAGGTTTTCACCTCAAGTGATGTATCTCAGAGCAGAAGTACCTCTCAAATTAAACCATGAAATGTGTATTTAAAATAATATCGTCAGTTCTGAAATCACCATATATCAACATCAACAGTTGTGCTGCGGTGCTCAAGTTTCTACAGATACCTCTGATCTGATATATCAAATAAAGATGACAAAACTTCTGTTGCTGATGCTAACCAACATGTAACATAGGGGTTTTTTCAGACCTGATAAAAGGATTATGTATCTACCAACCTCCTGTCCATTTGTCTAAATATATTATTTATTCTAGGAAAGAGAAATTATCACTCCCTAAAAAGACTGCCTCTCTATAACAAAAAACACCATTTAAAGAATGGCATTTACTAAAGAATGGCACAGCAATTATGCCAGTGTCAGTTAGCAGTGGTCAGATTCTTTCCTACTGCAATGTCCACTGCTCTAGTCAGGCATCAGCTAAAGAAGTTGGAATACACTCACCAGCTGACTACAGGCACTAGAGATCTGACAAAAAGCTGATGCGTGACTGCTCTGATCACACTATGAAACAAATCCTCTTTCCATTCCTGACATCTTGGAGGGAAAACCTTCACTGTGTGCTTGCAAGCTTATAAACGATTTCAAAGACTAGAACTGTGTCATACTCTTACTTAAATGCGATCATAAAGTGAGAAAACAAGGAACTTCATACAACTATAATACACACACAGAACATGCCAAGACAGACCAAACAATTCCTGCAGATTCACCTTAAAGACCTTTTCTTAAAATCAGCAGAGTTCAACTATGAAGGAGTGATTTAAAAACAAACCAAAAAACCCAGCTACTTCAGAGATTATATAAGCAGACTTACTTGAAAGGGGATGTTTGAGCCAGCTGCTGGTGTGGCAATTTTTATTTCAAATACAGATTCAGCACTTTACAATTTGAAAATATGATCATTCTATTAAGACATAGCAGTTAAAACACAAATCCTGTTTTGGCAAAAATTGTGAAGTTTTCCTTTTCCATCATCTCATGAACACATCTTTCTCCAAGTCACAGAAACTCCTGTCTTCTCAGTGTTCTCTAAGCGATACGTTTGAAATCAAGAGTTCTGAGAAGCCTTTTTGTCTGAAAACTGGAACTGCTACTTCTTCAAATGAAATATGACCATACCAGCTCTACTGTATCACACCTTTAGCACAGCCAGCAAGTTCTGCAGTGTGCATTACTCTTTACCTACTACCCCAGGCTATCAGTAGATGCACACCTAACAGGGAGCCATCACCTCTATGCCCTTGCTTCATTTACATAGCAGCAACATCCAGATTTTGCAGCTACATTAGAAAACCTTATACCGAAACACAGTTGTTCTTTTATACTGAGTACACTCAAGGCATGAGTAGACAATCAGTCTTTTATGGCAAATATTAAAGACAGCCATGATTACTGAAGAGACAATTAGTGCTTACCTAAAGTCACCTGTCAGATACATATGGTGGAGAGAAGCAAATAACAGAAGGGGAGGGAAGATGGGATGTATTACTGACAGCAAAATGGAAAAGGTAGGCTTTTTCTTCCCAACTTAAAGAGTCTTCACAGTATAAAGTGTTCATCTATGCTGGATTTTGCTTATTGCCAAAATATAATAATATATAAAAATATAATTTGAAATAAATCAGTTTAGCTTACATTTTCTCCATGATGGTTTGCTCCTCTTGAAACTCCTTTGTCTGCTCAACCCTCTTGCCACTGGCTCTCTGATTACTTTACTTACTTAAAAATACTGTGAAGCACTTAGTTCATCCTCTACCAGAGGCCCTCCTGTCAAAATACACCAACCTTCTCTTCAACAAACTAGGCTACACCACCATCTGCCTCAATATCTTTCAGTCTCTGAGGAAGCCTCATCTTTGTCTCCTCAGAAAAGCTCCATATTAGAGAAAAGAAGAACCACCAACCACTCAATGCAGGAGATCAAGCAAAAGCCTGACTTTATCAGTGCTGCAAAAAGAGTTGATGTGAAAGACTGCCTTGAACAGGCATCAGGAAGTCACTTTCAAACATGCACTGCGACCATGACTTACTGCTGTTGAAGAATTACCATCCCAGTTCTACAGCAAGTTCTTTCTGCAAGTAATCCTGCTTCTCACTCCTTCAGAGAGGGCAGCCCCCCCTCAACTCAAATATTCAAGAAGACTGCAGCAATAGATTTTTTTCTGGATAGTTTTGAGAAAGCAGAATGACCCTGCAAGCTTTTCCATCTCTCTGGATAACAACTGCCTGGATACATGAGAACAGCCTGTATATAGCAACTAAAGTTCTCAGAAATCAGTGATCTACTTTGCACTTGCAACCACTTCTCAAGAAATTTTAAGCTAACTTAACAGATACACCCTTTCAAATATTTGGGCTATCTGACGTATGCAAAAGAATGACTGGATTAAGCTGATAATGTTAAAAATCAGAAACATAACCTGAAACAATTCACTACAGAAATAATTTAGTCCAAAGCTAAAAAAAGTACCAGAGTCTGGAAACTGTAGCTGCTACACAGTGTTCCCTGTTTAACTGACAATAATTTCAGATTGTCAGTTAAACACAACCAATTTCAGGACTGTCTTCTTAACACAACCAAACAATCCAACAGGGGATTCAGTATTTACTGGTATGACCATTTCTTGCCCACATAAACTAGAAAGATATAAAGATTGGGATGAGGAAGATTAGTGCATGGAATTGATACAAACAGTATTTTTTCATTTTTTTAATTACTGTTGAGACTTGGAAGCCTTGTCTAACTAGAGATATCAGAGCTGTCACTGCTGCATAATAGCCTGTAGTGTTGAGCAAGACATACATTTAGTAAGGGTTACTCCCTCTGTTCTCTCTTATAGCAGGAGAAAAATATTTACATTTTTAAATCTGTTCCCATGAAGAGAGAGGAACAAATTCTACACATAACTTTCTTGCTCCCCAGCCTGTCATGGGAACATCAAATTGCAAATACTGACTGAAACGAATTAATTTGCACACCAACAATAAAGTATCTTTCATAATGATTAAATTAGATACAATATAGACATAATCTACACCATTTTGGTCCAGTGACAGTTTCATTTACTTATCAGTGTTTCCAGAAAGGAAATAACAAAACACTTTACCAAAAGAGCAAAGAACAGAACAAACTGATAATAATTAGAAGATTTTTCAGGGTTTTTTGTCATAAGGGGAAAATAAGTACACTTAGCTGTCTGTAATAGTCATCATTACGAAATTTCTATTAAAACCCTCATTAAATAAAAATACAAGTGACTGCTTGATATGTCTGTAAGACAAAGAAACACCTCTTGTGAAATAGCAACATGCTTTTTTCTATATATCAGTAATAAAATAACTACATGAATATCCAGTGCTCTCTCAGAAATACAAAAAACCCCCATGCAGTTACACTGATAGCAGAATTACTCTGAGCTACATTAGCACAACTGCAATACCAATTTAAAAACTCTTCTGTGAGGTTGTTTTTAACAGACAATGGTAAACAGCTATTTTAAGCACAAATTTATTACCAATCTGGCTCACGGTTTTGCCCCAAAACCAGTTACAGCAACACAAACAGAAGCCACCGTGGGTGGCAAAATACTGCTTCAGCAGCCTTTGCCGGTGAAAATACCTCAGGCTGGGGTCCAACAAAGGCTCCAGTTGTAACAAGAGACTTAGAAGGAAAACAATGTAACTCTGTTTCTCCCGCCTGCAAATACTACCTTCACAAGTTAGTTTGAATGACAGAAATTTTCAGCTTTTACCCTCTCTAATATAGTTGGCAACTGTTACAGACATTACTAGTTTTACTTCAGCCTGCTAGCTCCAAGTTCTGGTATTCTCCTTGTTTTTGGAAAAAGCAAATGGTATCTTTATCTCCAAGAAGAAGCTGTCGCCCCGATTTTTTAGAGTGCTGTGTTTATAGTTGGTAAGCAAAGGCTCTCATGGATTTTGTGTAAACAATCCATGTTTCTATAACCGGCCAAGGACTGTTTTGTACTTTGGAGGTTGTTTCTCATTCTTCTTTCTGGGTTGGAGAAGGTGATGGACTGTGTTTCTCACCTATGGAATTTCAGAGGTGGCAACCTCTTTGTCCAATCCATAACTGTCTGTAAAAAGGTATCAATATAAGAATAAAGAGAGGCTGGGTCTCTTTTGCTCTCTGCCCGGCCTTGGTCCGGCTGACCTCCTGAGTTGCCTATTTGTCTCGTGTCCGACAGAGCAACAAGAAACTAGCTGAGATCCTCAACAAATTTGCCACTATAGGTATCAGGACACAAATATATTTATTTTATGACACTTTACTATTTTAGTAAATATGCAGTACGTTTTAACTTAAAGAAAAAGTGTGCCCTAGAAAAGACTATTGACTTATATAAAATGTTAATATAAAAATAAATTTAAAAAAGTACATTTGTTGTCTGTTCATCTCAAACATACCCTTTTTGTTTTAAGAATAAGAAGGCAAAAAAAACCCCCTAGCTTAGTCAGCCAAAATGCATTCACATTTGTAGTGATGAGTTTACCAAAGTAAATTTCCCAAAAATCTGGAGGCAAACTGCTTTCCACAGACTGAACCAATAAAACTTGAAGTATTCTGTGGTATTAACAAGAAGCAACCACAATTAATAAATAATACCCATTAGCTTAGTCTTAACAGGCTCTTGAAAATCCTGAGGTGAAGTTCAAGAATGACAAACCATTTTACACACCATTTGATGCACTCCATTTTCCTACATTTTGGTTGCAAACATCAGCAAGAACAGCTATTTGCTGTTCCATCTGCTGGCTTGCATAATTGTATACAAAACTGTGATCCTGCTCACAAAGGTGTTTGATTATCCATTTTCCTGATCTCTGATTTCATGCTAGAATCTTGTTGACTTTAAGGCGATTTTAAGTTAAGGTTAAAAGTTAAGAATCTTCCTGAATCAAAGCCTGGAAAATTCCTGCAGTGCATGCTTCATAAGGACAAGAAAAGGTCAGCAGTTTAGAGTAAAACAATTATTTCACATTACAGTTATTTTCATCTAAATACATTTTATAAAGCATCCAAAATACATGTTTCATTGTGATTCTCATCTATGGCACAACTTTAGAAGAAAGTCCTCAAACCACTCGTGGCAATCTGTTACTTTAGATTTTGCAATGTCTTTTCCAACAAGTATTAGTGCCAACCTCCAGCTGAAGTATTTCTCTTCTGATGTAGGATTCAGCAAATTTCTCAACTCCTGAGGCTTTTTTTCCCCCCTAGAAGTAACTTCGAGTCAAACCAAAGTACCACAGTGTAATTAATATGGCATACTAAGCTCCTGTTTGCAGAGAAAACTATTGAACTAGCTGAAATGCTGAATTATCTGGTACAATAAAACAATTTAAGAATTAAAATAAAATGCAAAGAGAGTTCGAATAGCAGCATACAGGCCAAATAAGGACAGTACAGTCAGCTCTGTAAAATGAAGGCCCTGTCAAGGAACTAATGTAGCTAGTGGAGTATCTCCTACAGCTTGGCATTGGGGCACTTTATGTTCCATAGGCAAATGACAAGAAAGCATATTAATATATTTTTTACCTAGGCAGACGAATGTATTCCTGTATCAGGAAGTGTAGCCAGCAGGACAGGGGAAAGGATTGGCATTGGTGAGGTCACATCTTGGAGTCTTATGCTCAGTTCTGAACTCCTTGCTTCAAAAAGGATTTTGAACTGCTGGACTGTGTCCAGAGAAGGACAGCAAGGCTCATAAAGCATTTAGAGACCAAGTCTTATGAGGAACACCTGAGGGAGCTAGGGGTATTTATCCTGGAGAAGCAGAGACTCAGGGGAACCCTCACTGCCCTCTACAACTGCCTGAAAGGATCTTCTGGTGTGCTTAAAGGGAGAAGACCCAAGGAAATGGCCTTGAACGGAGACAGGGGATATTCAGATAAGACATTAGTAACAATTTTTTCACTGTTAGGGTGGTCAGACACTGGGACAGGTTGCCCAGGGTGGTGGTAGAGTCATCATCCCTGGAGGTGCTTTAGAGGTGTCTGGATCTGGCACTGGGTAATATGGTTTAGTGGTTTAGGGCCTGCACTGGTAAATGCCGGGTTGATAGTTGGACTTGATGATCTTAAAGGTATCTTCCAACCTTGATGATTCTATGTTTTCTTTTTATTTTTCTTTTTAATTTTTCAGTCCATCTAGTTTCTCCTGTGATGGAGTAAGTAGATGCAAAGCACTGATAGGCTCAAATTCAAAGTTCAAATTCACATAGCACATCATCTCTCAGAGTACAATCATCCATCCCGGTAACATAATTAGGTCAAGATTTTTGTTTTTTAGAGACATAACAAATTACCACTGTTGAGTAACTCAGCTGCAGGAATACATCCTTGTAGCAGGGCCAAGACCCAACTGGAGAGATGCTGCACTGTTTTCAAAGGCCATCTAGCATAAAGAAGAAGCTTTATACTTCCTACCTAAACTAATACAATATAGCTAAAGATTTTAAGTATGGAAACAAAAAAAAATTTCCAACCAAGTGCTTCTTAGTATCAGGCAAATGTACAATTACAATTTACCATCTCCAAAAAGCTGCCTCAATAGCATTGTAAGCATTTAAGTTTACAGATTCATGCAAGTCACCAGTTTACTAAATATTCAGTGGTCAAGTAAATGTTAAAGATAAACAAAGAAACCTAGTTACAGTGCAGAAGACAAATGTACATTACTGAGCTTAAGAAATATTTACAAAACTCCCTTGTAAGAACTCCATCTAAGAAGGGAATGCTGAATATCAGTCTGGAGTATGTACACAGTGTCGCAATGAGCAGTGCCACAGCCAAGCAGCACAGCTGCAGCAATGCTGCTGGTACCATTACGCTCAAAGCTCTCACTGCACCGACCGCGGCAGGAGGCAGCTGACAACAGGATTCCTCGATGTTTTGCTCTAGTGTTCAGGAAATGGTTTGGATCAGACACCCATTAGGGTTGAAGAGCTATGACAAAAATGTTCTATGCAAATGTTCTGTCATTCTCAATAAGGCAAATTTATTTCTTCTGGAGTTTTTCCTACAAATCTTCAGCTTATCCTGAAAGCAAAATACCACCACTAGGCATGACCACGATCTTACTACTGACAAATACCTTCAGTAAGGAAAACCTGAGACATACTTAATGATGACTATGAATTGTAAATATAGTAGAAATTTTAGTCTGTATAGATTTCCTTGGCCTGTTCGACATGGAATTTCCTCTAGATGCTTTGTATTTAAGAAGGAAAATAAGAAGGGTGGTTTTTTGTGCTGTACTGATCATTCATAAAAGGTTAGTTTCACTGCCTTTACAGCAATTGCTAATTGTGACAGAGGCTACAGAAACATCAGTACCTTCATTTTAGCCTTCATTCTGATCTTTTTCAGAAAAATCTAAGTTTGCTCACAAGTGAAATAGTGTCAAAAATTAATGAAATACATTAATCCATTTAAATCAGTGGAGAAGAAGCAAGATATAATACAGAAAGCATAGAATATTTGTTTCCTTATAATTCAAAGGGTGGAAAAATCAAAGGTCTTGTAGTTTCAATGAAGGAAATATGCTTCATTATTTCCTTAAAATCTAAAACAAAAGCCCAGAGATAGTGTCAAAAAGAAGGTATGTGACCAACTACTTCCTTTTCTCTCTTAATTCATTCAGATCGAGTTCTATAGTTCTCAAATTATTGAATTTTCAAACTTTAAAAGAACCCCACCTTCTGAATGAGTGATCTTACAATCTCTTAAAGTATGAAGATAAATACTTGAAATACCATTTTTTCTTAATTTATTAACAATTTTTTCATATAAATTAACCTTTTTTGGGGACTTTTTAATAAATACTATTTATAAGGATTCTCTTTTGCTTCTCTCACTTTGTATATGCTGCTCTTTAATTTTCAGCTGTGGAAGTACAAACGTGTAAAACCTTCTAAAAATAAACATGACACAAAATTACATCTGTTTTCTTAAACAGTCTTAAAAACTCACAAAAACCCAGTTAAAAAACTTAGTCTTCATACATATCAGAGATGTATACATGCATTAAGAGTGTATGTGAAGAAATAAATACATGTACACTCCACCGAGAAAACACAAATCAAGACTAAGAAATCAACACAAAACCTAATGCTACCATACATGAGTATTTCTGAAATTTATTTTACTGATTACTGGTTAGTTAGCCATAATGCAGAATTCATGAAACTTCTGGCTTTAAGAAAGTAAGTACTACCTTCCTAAAGTATAAAAGGTACATGTAATGTACATATTTACAGATATATTATGGATTAACAGGTAGCACTGACAGATCAAGACAAACAACAAAGAGTCCACATTTGCATAATTAGCAGCAGCCATGTTTATACTTTTGCCCTTGTTCTTAATTTGCCTGAAAAAAAACATTGGCATTTCCTTTTTTTTTGGCAACAACTACATGCCTTTCGTTACCATGATGCTGACTTGAGATGATTCCCACAATTTATACTAAGTCTAGTAGCATTGTAAATGCCATTTTAACACAAATGACCTGCTATTTGCACCAAGGCTACAAGCTCCTAAATGGAGTGCAGTGTAACTCACCAAGTTTTCAATTTTAACATGTGTGCACAATTCATGTAAGCAGTCTAGGACAGGCAACTCACACAACAGATTATCGTATTTCTTTGTGGTTATTTTTGCTGTAGAATTTAAATACAAGTGTAATGAGTAGGGTATTTCATATTCAAATGATAAAGCATGAGGGTATTAGTGTAATAATCTGTAACAACTCCCATTACAATTTGGGCAAGTCCTATAATTTAATGCCCATCTCAACCATGAGTGATTTTTTCAACCTCTTTAATTTCCAAACGTCAACATTTTCTGCAAGAATTGTCTATTTCTCCATAGCTGATTTTAGCACATTGACAGCCATTTCACTCTTCTTCCTTATGGTATGCACCTCATTTTTGCATGACCTTGTCTATTTTGTCTATCACACTGACAATAAATTAACAAAGTCTTATTTCATCACAGAATCAAGAATTTATTAACTCTTGTGAAACCTCCAATCTTTTCCTAGTTCAGCATAACCCTTAAACTAGTGGCAGTCAGCAAGAAACAAACAGAATATTACAGTAGTAGTGCTATCACTAGAAAAACAGGATAGAGTTCTACTTGTCCTGCCTGATAGTCCTTTCATACTAAGGAGGATGACACTACTTTTGTACAAATAAGGATAATATCACTCTTGTAACTTTGTTTCACAATAAAACTCCTGTGAGAATTCACCAACAGCTACTTTTAGGAGCTGTCATCTTCTACCTGCACGATCTTCTCCTCTAAGGTGAACAATTTTCTACATAACATTACTCAAGTGAGCATAATCTTGTGGGGAGAATAGAAACAAAATAATGTCTCTCCTACCTTCAAAAGCTGCTTGCCAATTGTTGGACTCATTTTTTCATCCACCATAAGAATTACTATTCCTCTGTCATCCATACCTCGGCGTCCTGCACGACCTGACATTTGAATGTATTCACCTGAGGATATCTACAATAAAATGAGAAAAAGAACAAACATCAAGAAAATAGCAAGAACACATAAAGCGCCGATTACAACTGCACAGTAAGTGACATGATGTATATATAAAAATTACCAAAGAAGAGTTATCTAAGTTATCAAAGAATTATCACAGACTGACTTCATTAGTCACAATTACCGTGGAACAGCAATATAAATCCCTGACTATGAATAATGTAAGTCAGTAAAAGTTAACTAATGCTCTTATAGCTCCATATCATGGTGCATCATTTTAATAAGCACAAAAACCATCTTACTGATATCTTTTATAATGGAAGGTTGCTGAGCATGGTAGAGATACAAGAGATCTTCAACTTAATGATAATGCACCTCCATCATCTTCAAATAATGTATCATTTCATTCAAATTAAGCAAGAGTAACATTAATATACTGATACCTGCAAAAGGAGTATTTTTATGCCTCGTAACTGTGAAATGGAAGAGTTTATGAAGAACTGCGACATGGACAAGAGGCAGTTACAAATGATTACCTATGTCTCAGCAAGTTATAAAACGGACTTTGTCATCTGCGGAACTGCATTCTCAATGATTCCTCAAGTTTCACTTTAAGTCAGATTCCAAAAATTACTTGAGCTAACTGTGCTAAATGATTTCAGAAGTTTCACATTTCTGCTATCTCAAAGGTAACCCATTCTTATATATATCTTACAGACATGGAATCAGAATGAACAGTGAAACTGAACAGCCCAAACTAAGATTGAAGAAATGTTGACTTCATAACACATAGGTCAAGTCACTTGTCCTGTTCATCACAATTTTCCCACCTTTGAAGGATGAGCCTTGGCTCTTATAAAGCTTCGATGCCGTGACTTTCAAGACTTCATTATTATTTTAAGTAAACCACATACCTGGTTTTAATGTCTAAAATTTTATAATTATGCAAAAAATTCTGCTGTAACAAAACAATACTTTCCCAAGGTAAATTACTTCTTTCCTTGAGTCTGTCCTATGACAGCATACAAAGCCCATTTATTCTCCACAGTTCTCTGATACAGAATAAAATATCTGGGTCTCACAGTTTTGGAAAAGGTGTGCAGAAGTCTTAGTCTAATCCAACTAACCTGCTAACCTGTATTTGATTTCCTTTTGATTTATCTATTAAAAAATCTCATGGATAATCTGAGGAACCTTGTCTTCAGAAATTCGTGTATTAACTATAAATAGACTGGACACAAAGATTTTTGAAAGAAAAAGTATTTTCTACCACATTGAGGTGAACATATCAGGAGTAAATTTAATCCTAGTAAGGTTTAAATAATTCAGTTATTCCACAGAACCTCTTCATCACTTACCCATCTGAAATCTTTCCCATCAAATTTACTGGCACTTGTAAACAGCACAGTTCTGGCTGGCATATTAATTCCCATAGCAAAAGTCTCTGTTGCAAATAAGGCCTAAATAAAACAGACTGAAGTTAAATGATCAGAGGAAGAGGATCTCAAGCATAAACAAAAATAGTCAGAGATTCCTACACAAAACCTCTCTGGATTTTAATATATCTGTACAGTCAATACAGGGAACACAGGCATACTCGATACTTAAAACTGGACCAATACCATCTTTCTGTCTTCACTTATTTTTCTTGGGAAAGTATGAAAACTAAATAGATGGGACCATGTGAAAGATTCCAAAAGAAAACATAATGGAGTGGAAATCATATTAATCAATTATAGCAATTAATTTCAATATTCAAGTTTGCAAGAAAAAAATAGGAGTTAGCTATCCAAAAAAACCACAACTTTCACCTGAGGTTACACTTTTCTGAGTACTCATCCTTAGAACAATCAACAATCAGCTAGGTAAATGTCCAGTCACTTATAGGAGCAAGATGTAACATAAAATAGTTGAAGAATATATTTAAGTTAGACACTGTAAGTTCAAATACTTGTGAATAAAATCTGGAACACTTAAAACTACAGCTGCAATTGTGTAGATCTCCATTGTAATACTAGCATACACCCTGAGCTAAGACGTACTTCTTGGATTTTCAGGATTACCAGCCGTGTATTCATAACAGCGAACAGACTACAGATGGACATGAAATGTACCTTTATTAGGCCCTCTGAGAATAGAATTTCTATGGTTTCTTTCAAGATAGGAAGCAAACCACCATGATGAATACCAATTCCTCGCTTCAGAAGGGGAAGCACATGTTCAACCTGGGAAAAAACATACAAAAGACCAGCAAACAAGTTTTAGCATTTGTTACTAAAATTTGTCTGGAAAGCCTCAACACTGCCCTTAGTGTTCGTGTAAATCACTATTTCCTAATTTAAAATAAAATAACTACACCCCTTCCATCTTGTAATATTCTGCTTAGAAGCCTCTGTTTTTCCACAGTAAAGATGGGAAAACATCACTATGCTTAGTCATTGTACAATAAATTAGATTGCAGATGCATCAGTGCAACTTTTGGGAAACCTCAGCAATCAATAACTGCTAAGTGCATACTGCACTCTCACTGGAACTATTTCCAGACTTTCAAGCCAGGTCTACCTCTTCATAAACATGTTTACTTAAAAACATAACTGGAAAAAATAAAATGAAGGGTATGAACTCCACTGTTAATTCTGACATATGTAATCTGCTGGAATTGCAACTGGAAGGAATCCTTATCACATCTTTCATAATGACAAGAAGCAATGCAGGAGATACTAAAACCTGGGGAGATGAAGGAGATAATCCAGCTTTATAATTTCTGTACCCTCTACAAAACACCCACAGCTTCCCAAGTTGCAGAAAACAGATCAGTAGCAATTCAACTCTACTCATAAGAACCCTTTTCAATCTCCACTTACCTGAGGAAGCTTTTTGTCTTCATCTGACAGACAATCAATTGCATTATTGAAGACTTCTTCAACCATTTTCTTTTCTTCATCTAAGAAGGTAATTTTTCAGTTATTACAAAATGTAAAGGGCTAATACCAGATGTAAATAAAGTGATACCACATTCTAATATTTACAAAAGTGCACAATGAGTGGAATACTGTGAAGTCCACACAAAACCTCCCACACTGGGTCAGACAATCAAGACTTCAATAAGCCTACAGGAGCCAAATGGTAACCAGAAGTAGATGATCAGGAAAAAGAAAATGAGAACAAACCTTTCAGAATAGTCCAAACTTCAGCTACTTCCAAGGTAGGGATTTATCAGTCTTATGTGCTCCCTGCCTATTTCATAAACCTCCCCTGTTCCTCCTCTTCCACCTACTAGTCCCTATCTGCATGGACATAGACGTTCTTCCCTGTTAACTTCCAAAGTCTACAGCTTTTCCACTAAGTAGTATGAATATCAAGAACAGACATTCAAAGGCGTGATTCTGAAGAAAACATGAAAATGCACCTCTGTATTTACAGGTATCTTTAAATTTTCTGACAGAAACACCTGCATTATTCTGTCACACTCAACCAAAATGTGCAGAAACTGGAGCAAGTAAGTAGGCAAGAACCATGAACAGCTCACAAATGTGAAACAGTACATCAATTTACAACAAATTCCTTGTTTTTGTTAAAACTCTTTGTATTTCCAAGAAGCAATTAGCTTAAACTTAATTTGCAAAGCTTGGTCTTAGTCCAAGATGAAAAAAACTTCTTTGGTTTTTTTTTTGTTTTTACTTTGAGAAGCAAGGGGGAGAAGGAAAGTAAGAAAACTGGATTGCATTGTCAAGAAAGAACAGCCTAGTGGTTTGTTGTACAGTTGTTTGGACTTCGAGAGTATACTGTTTTTCTAATGAATGTAAGACGAAAATGTTTGGAAATACTTTTTTATGGTCAGTCTTCTCCCATTACAGACAGAAATTTCTAGGAACTCTTGTGCTATTATTACAATAAAGAGCATACTGGAGCAAGAAATAGAGTTTAAAATTTATGAACAGTTCAACGTTGTGATGATAAAGTACTCTGTGTACCAATACCTTTCTACTGAATACAGCTTGAGGTACCAGCACAGTAAATGAAAAAAGCAGTATGTGTTTTCCTTTTGGTGTTACACAAAATGATCAACAGGAAAAGTACTATTTCACATCAAACTACATCTGTGAATGGAATTCAACTGGATTTATCTGTACCTGTATTGAAATCTAACTTTGTCATCTGAAGTGCATAGGCTTCACAGTCTTTCTTACTGAAGCTGAAAATAATCACAGGTTGGAAATTCCTTTCCATGATCATCTTCACAATCTTAAAAACATTTGAAGGACCTGCAGAAAGATTACATTAGTTGTAATTAAATTTTACAACAAAAAATCTTATGGAGTAATTCAGACACAAGTACAACTCGCATAGAACTTGGAAAAAAATTCATACAAAAATTACCTCAGAATGATTCAAACTCACCTTTTGTTCCTCCTTTCCTGCCTTTTTGATCCCCTTTCGCTAAGTCTCCTGCATCTCTAAGCACTTGCATTGCTGTATTAAAATTATCTTCTCTGAAATCTCCCTAGATGTAAAACACAACCTTTGTAAATAGTTAGTTACACAGCCCACTTAAAAACACATAGTGCTTTGCACAGCCATTACCATTACCCCATGTATACACAGGTAGAAGGACAAAAACAATGCATAAGCTATCAAAAGAGTTTACTAGGTCAGTGTCAAAGCTGAGAACTACACTGGTGTGTCTCTGAAGTTATTGCTCATTGTTCTATCCACCACGCCACGCCTGCTGAATGACACAGTACCACACAGACTTGGGAATGTCCACATAAAACTACACTGCCCAATGAAGACCTATCTTCAAGCACAGCACTACTGTTTATGGCATTAGCTACTGCGACATTTTAAACAAGTCGTTAGTTCAAAAACACCTAAAGAAACAAAAATATTTTCCTCCTTCGACTAAAGTCAAATTTACATGCTACTATGTTTTGAGTGAGAAATAGTACAAGGAACATCAACTACTTTGCAAAATTAGAGAAAGCAGCATGCATTTTAGAAAATAAGCAAGGATGTAGGAACTTAAGACATCTCAGGGAAGTATTACTCAGTTGACTGCATGACACTAGATAATAAAACCAATTTCTTGTGTAAGTCTCCAAAAATCTAAAAGCAGTTCAGAGATCACCATTACTAACTTGTACCTAAATTTAACAAAAACATCCTTTATACAGCCTATCCAAATTTGGCAAGAGCTCAAGCTTTTGACTGTTAAGTGAGGAAAACAATCTTTCAAACAAACTGAGCATTCCTTACATTTTCATCAACAACCAGATGGAGTCCATCTCCTCCTGCTGGAAATATATAATGCTGCAGTGGAGTGGGTCGATAGTCGGTGTAAATCACATGGCAAGGCTATAAAGAAAGAATTCACATAAATATTTTGTCACTGCATTGTAATATCACTTGCTTGATGGAAAATCCAATACATCAGTATTAAAATACAACTTTCTAAAATCCAGAATGTAAGGGTTTCAAAAACTAAGATAACAAATTTTCTTTTCTGAATATGGGTTTTGTACTAATGACATCGGGTAAGAAAATGAAAGTTTGCAAATGTTTAGGATACAAGTTGGCTACAAAAATTCTCTCTCATGAACACAAAAAGTAAAGACGGTATTTTTTTCTGCATTATTAGACACACTTGAAATATTAACACCTTCTAAAATCAAAGGAAAACCTGCTAATTTATATTTTGTAAAAAAACCCTGAAGTATTATTGAAACACCTGAGAAAAACTCACAGTAGATTTTCATGAGCATTTAAGGTTTTGATGCACCAATGTTTAGGAAAAAAAACCCACCTCCTTTAAAACATTAAATATTATATAAATCTGCTTTTAAAAACCCCGCAATCTAATGGTCTGCGACACAAAGTCAAGGTTTTGTGCCAAGCTTAAATAGACACTTTTTGCATTATACTACCCTCAACACAAACAACATAAGAATCAATCTCCAAGATATTTTTAAAATTGGACCAACCTCCTGTTGATAACAAACTCCCAAGTTCTAATTCACAGTCTCTGCTATAAAAGCATGTCTTAGAAAAAACAAAACAGAACTTAAAACCTAAAGGTTACAGGACAGGGTAGATTTCTTAAATTACACTTTTCTTACATGCTTGCAAGCATATACAGTATTTCCCGTGGATTTAAGATTTGCTTTTGATTTCTGTATGGCCTTTTTACAGAGCTCCTCAACCAAATTCTCCCAATAACCTTGTCTATCAGCCCTCAGAAAATCATTGTACATTTACCACGTTTCATAACTCAGAATGTTTGCTGTAATCAGGCAGGTTTCTAAATAATTGCGGAAAATAAACAATAAGAAACAGCTCTCATGTTGCCATGCAGCAGCAACAGGCAGTATACTTGCAAAAGTAGAAATACAGCAAGAGAAGCCAGGAGTGATCTATACTATCACCTACAAGCAATGAAATGACTTAAAAGATACTCAGAGGTCTAGTTATCAACCAAACAGACAGTATTATGCCACATGACAAAAAGTACAGAGGTACAGCATATCAGAAATATAACCTGTTTGTGAAGATGGCAGATCCATTCAGCAAACTGACGGGCATTTGGAATAGTTGCAGAAAGGAACACATAATGTACATTATCAGGAAGCAAAATAATTGTCTCTTCCCAAACCACACCACGTTCTGAAAACGGAAAGGGAAATTTATGTGATCAAAGTATGTTTCTCACCCCTGAGGCCAAAGAACGGCATGCTTAAAAACAAAATAAGACAAAAAATAAAACAAATTTCCTCTACACAAATGGGGTATATCAAATGCCCTCTAAGTCGTTTCTGTTTTGGCAAAGAAAATGCAAACTGAAACGCATAATTATATAAATTCAGTAGGAAACAAATTATGAATAATTTATACAGAAAGATGACTGATTTTAAAAGAGAAAACAAGGCTTAATTCTTAAAAAAAAAAAGAAATTATTCTTGGAGAAAAAAAATACAAAGATTTGAAATGAAAAATAGTACATATAGGATACCTGTATCTCTCATGTAGTGGATTTCATCAAAAATAACCCATGCAACTTCACGCATAACCTCAGAACCTCTGTAAAGCATACTTCTCAAGATCTAGAAGAAGAAGCAAAAGTTGAGTCCCTTCACATGAAATAACAACAGTCATGCTACATGGATATCAGTAAGAAACTTCCAGAATTTCTGGTTGACCTTTTCATGGACATATGAAATCACATCTTGCACAAAACAGCATGTAAAAGCAGCATTTAAAGACAGGGTTTGAGATGCCTTCCAAGTTCATTCTAATCTAACAATCTCTTTACCTGAGAGAAACAGCTTTCCCTGAAAGGAAGGTGAAAGAATGAAACAATGTATTTCTCCAAGCTTCCCCTGGCAGGTAAATGTTACAGCTCTACTTCTGCAAAGCCCTCTTTTTACCTCATCCTAATGGATAATGTCCCTGTGATTAACAGGAAATCTTTTGTCAGAAATCAAATGATCCAGTCTCTTTTATTTTTCCCTACCAAAGGTCTGCCTATTCCTTTGAGGAAAAGGCAAAAAGAAGAAAATTGCAACTCATGGCTGCACTTCTACAACAGAAATGTGACAAAACTCTGTAAACAGTACTTTGTTACCAAAGGTGAAAAACTCCATATTCCTGGAGTTCTAGCACCTACTGTAAACCACTCAACTATCCTTCAATGATTTTGTTCTCCCTATTTTGCCTTTCTAGAACAAAATATTGACCACAGGATTCAGGAAATCTGACTTTCAGCATTTCACAACTACCAAATACTCAGTGTCTTGAGCACTCAGGAAATTAAACTGACTTTCTCTACATTAGAATCAGAAGTTCCTGACTTACAGTTCAAATGCATGAATTCACAGAGATTTACCTAACTTTTTAAATAACCAGAAGTTAAAATATTCACATGAGTCATAATGAACTTTAGAATATTTTCTACCCTAGCTAGGTAACTTTAGTGTTTTAAAATTAAACCTCCCCAACCAAAATGGGTAGAAGAAAAGACTGATCAAGATTTAGCGCCCGATCTTACCTCAGTTGTCATTACCAAACAAGAAGCTGTAGGATTAATGGTGACATCCCCAGTCATCAAACCAACATCCTGAAATTCTTCATACATCTCACGGTACTTTTGATTACTCAGAGCTTTAATTGGACTTGTAAATATCACACGCTGCTTTTCCCTCAAAGCCAGTGCAATTGCATACCTGCATTCAAACAATATCCATATTAACAGGAAGAGCGCATTACTTCACATAAAAATAAAATAAATTGTGCAATTCAGAACACCAAGAGAATGGCGCACAGCATTTGAATCCATGCTCTAATACATCTAGAATTTCGTATTTAGATTATTAAGTTCAGTGCAACTACATGTGTCTTCGGAGAGTGAGAAATCCTTAAACACCAGTTAGCTAATTTTTATGGACACGAGTACATGTAGATTAATTAAAAAACTCTCACTGCGTCACAACAAAACTATTATTACTTGAACCCACGCTCCAATGTATCTTATGTACATTTCACTTCTCACTTCATGACAGTAAAGCCACTTCACCATCTGAATCAAACCCTGACAGAGAAGCTGCTGACTAAAACCAAACCAGTGCTTCTAACAAAGCTAAAAAACCACAGAAGAAAGTCCCTGCTGGTTCTAGGCAGGGGCTAGAAAACAAAGGTGTTTTTTCTAGATTTACAGAAATCTGTATTGAAGAAACTTCCATTTCAGTCTATACAGTAACACCTTGACAGTTAATAAAAGCTAAGTTTAAACACAAATTAAGCCTTTCACTACCCACTAAATGATTAAAGATGTAATTTTTATTTTCAAGAGTAGCCAATTCAATTCCAACACCGACAGAAAGAATGTTTTATCAAGAAACTGGGACACAACAGCTACTGATGGCTCAAGAAAGTGACAGAGTGGACATCACACTGTTCTTTCATCAGAGTCTGTTAGAAAAGTACTTACTCAGCACAAACAGTTTTACCAGCTGATGTGTGAGCTGACACTAACACAGACTGGTTATTATCTACACAAAGAATAGCTTCTCTCTGGAAGGCATCAAGAATAAATGGATATTCCTAGAAAGAAAAAAAACAAAAACATTACAGAACTTTGAAACAGACTTAGACCTAATCAATTTTCTGACTGACCTAATGTGTAAATTAGAGGCAGAAATTAAATCCTACAGATACTTGTAATTTCTGCTGATCTTAATCCAGTACTATGCATTAACTTTTTATTTAAATATTTTTATCTCACACCATACCTAAGATCCTTGCTCATGTCTTCTTGTCAGAGCAAATGAAAATCCTGCCCTGATGACTGAATTTTCACTAATTTACTAGCTTAGGAAGAGAAACTAGAATGCTGCCCCTGCCTGACGTTACGGGAGGAACAGACATTGTAACAGCCTATTCACCTCATTCAACCACATAATCTTCTCTATCAAATATAAAATATAGGAACATCAATTTTATATGTGACAGGTCATCCTCTACAGACCTTATTTAAAAAGTACAAAATTTTTCCCTCTACTCTCACTTACTATGTAAAGCATGTACAAAAAGAAAAATAAATGGAATCTACCACATACTTTTGCAGCTTTTCCAGTTCTTGGCTTCAGACCTGTGAATTCTTCATTTGCTGGGAGAGCAACCTATAAAATACATTTAAAATAAAAACAGTTGCAGATTTCTGTGTCCACAGCAATGACATTTCTGGCAATGTGAAGTGTATGAAAACCAATTTCAATTTCTGTTATCCTGTGTCTACAAGCTTGTGACAAGGGTTCATTACTTCCTCTCAAGAGTTTTTCATTCAATCTCTACACTCTCCTGCCCCAACAATGCTCCTTCTCTCACTTCTCTGGTATCCCTGTCTTGTGTGAGGTATTACTGCTTCACCTACTTTGGAACACTTGCTTCTCAGCCAAGACACAGTCACGTCTTCAAGTACACTGTATTTATACCAGTAACATACCCATTCCTGGCCAATATCTAATATTTATTCACTTTAAATACTTCAGCTCTCTTCAGTTACTAATTCATGGCAAACCTCTACCAGACATCCCAAAATAACAAAAACCACATACACACACGGGCTTTAGAACACTGATCAGCAACTGTATATACAGTTCCTTCATCACAGAAGCCTGACAATACAGAGCCCTTGAATGTGACTCTAATTAACTTCAGTTAGATCTGCAAAGCAGCACAGAAGAGAAGAAGACCATAACAGTACAAGGAAGTAAAAATTCACATATTTGATTCTCACACAAACTCTTTCTGATTGTCATATATAGATGCAGGATGATTCAAGAAAACATTACTTTAAGAAAGCATTAATAGTTTGCATTTTTCATATTTGATTTAGTATTTATGTCTACCAACACAATTTGAAAATGGATAGTTTTTATTACTTTGCACATAAAAAAATCTAATTTTTCATTTTTACCAAAACATAATTTTCAACAGGAATCAGCTTTACAAGAAAGTCTTTCATTCTTGAAACAGAACAGCAGAATACTTCAATGCACTGATCACACTGTGAACAGAAAGCTGTTTTACCAACCAGTAGGTTTTTCTCCTCAACAACAGTGCTCAAAATACTCTTGGTACCTTACAAACATGGAAACCTATCAACATTACCATCTGATCTTTCACAATCACTTTTTTTACGGTAAGTATGATTGAACCTCCTTCTGGCAGGATACCCTACTAATTTTTCAAGTGCATTTTGTGCATGCTCAGTGTCAGATACAGACTTCAAACTCTTCACAACCTTAAATATAGTATGAAACACTATATCTGCTAGAGTACAGGAAAGATCTGCAGAGGGAACAGGACAGACTGGATCAATAGGCAAAGACCAATGGTGTGAAATACAGTAAGGTCAAGTACCAGGTCCTGCCCTTGGGACCCAACAACTCTAAGTAGCACTGCAGGCATCCCCAGGTGGGGGGCTGTTTCTTCTCCTGAGGTAACAAGCGAAAGGAGAATATGAAATGACCTTAAATGTGAATGGGAAGACTGCACATTAGAAAAGAGCTGTCAGCACCAGGCTGTCCAGGAAAGTGGTTATCATCCCTGAAGCCATTTAAGAGATGTACAAATGTGGCACTTGGGAAGAAGGTTTAGGGGAGGACTTGGCAGTGCTGGGTTAATGGTTGATCTCAAACGCCTTTTCCAACCTAAAAAATTCTGTAATTCTATGATATAATAATTGCAAGCAGAATAAAGAATACTGTTATACTGGCAGCGATACACAAAGTTAGGTGTAACAAGCCTGTATTTTTCATGTGCTTTTTCACTGCACTCACCTCATGTGTACACCCTTCAACAGTTTCCACAGACTGCACCTTTACTTGAGGCATCAGATCTGTCAGACTAAAAAGATATGAGTTAGGACTCCAGAAAGTACTCAAAAATAATGTTTTTTATAAATGTGAACATGTTGAATTACACCTCTACTTTAACTGGAACATTAAAAAAAGGATGTGCAGCCTTGGTATGGACAGGCTGCAGAGGTTACCAGCAGCACTTGTACCTTTGAGTTAAAATTTTGCTACCATATAAATCTACTTTAGCTACTGACTCAAAAATTGCACCACAAAATAGCACTTGGGTCACATTTATTCACATAGAGTTTTATGATTAAAGGAGGACTTTTTTCAAGATACAATGAAAAAATTCAAGACTTGTACTCCAGCTACTAGTCAAGACAGAGTAAGAGCAGCTTGACGTACCCCAAGCAGCAGCCTGAGAACAAGGCCCCTCTTTTCTTTAGAGTTCCTTCTCTCATGGCCACGAGAACGGCCTGGAGTCTCAATGCATGAAACTGTTCATTTCTGATGTATACAGTCTACTGATACCACTGTCACAGAAAATGACTTAAAACGTTGGCTCTGGTTGCTTTGCTTCTATACAGCTACCCTTTGCTTACAACGTTCTGAGAAGTCTTCTCATGAGCTGCTCACAGAAAATCTGACATTGAACTTCAGAAAAATTATATGAAAGACCACGCAGTTACCACCTTACATGCCTCAAAAGCTTTGTTTGTCATATTGCCAATTTATTCTTCCTGTATCCCAAGCCAACCATGTCTTTCAACGTCATGGCACACAGCAAGGCTGCCTCCTCCCATGTCTTTCCAGCTCATCTCCTGCTCTATGTGAAATCAGCACAATGGCTTTGACCTGGAGTCACCAATTCACATGAGTAACTACAAATTCATGAGCATTTTCTACTGCAAATGCCTAAAGGTGTGCAGTATTATTTTAAACGCACCCAGTGTTCATCAGTGCTGAGGCTGCACTATCAGAATGTTCTCACTTAAAGAGATAAGGGAAAATCAAACTCGTGCAAATCCATCTTTACATGAAAACACGGAAAATTTTATATCAGCTGTTCCCAACAGGCACATGGCTAACCAGTGCTGCTTGCTAGGAGTACCATAAACATTAAGCTGAGCGCTTACTTAACATCTTCTGACAAAACATCTTCCAATTTCGGTTTTTTTCCTGAAACAACACTTTCAGTACTATCCATCTCAACTTCCCTTTTTGGCTTGACTATTGCTGCTACTGAAGGTTTTTCTTCCAACCGTTTTCTGCAACATGAACACATAAGAAATTTAAATTTTGTCTCATTTATTTGTGTATTTTCAGAAAAGAAAACAGGTATCCTAAGGGCAAATGTGATCCCACTGCACTTCGGGAACAACCCAGGTAACTCCACCCACAAAAACTGCCGTGGAATTTCAAACCAGTTCCCAGATAAGCCGGCCACCATGTCCCCATACTCCCCAGCTGGCCACAATGGCAGGGCTGGCTACAGATTTAGACCCAGGGATCCTGGGAAAGAAGGTCACAGAATCCCAGAATGGGTAAGGTTGGAAGTGATCACAGTGAGTCATCTAGTCCAACCTCCCTGCTCAAGCAGGACCATTCCAGAGTACGTGGCACAGGAGTGTGTCCAAATAGTTCTTGAATATGCCCAGTGAGGGAGACCCCACAAACCCTGGGCAATCTGTTCCAGTGCACAGTCAACCACGCACTAAAGTTCTTCCTCATGTTCAGGTGAAATCTCCTTTGCATCAGTTTCTGCCTGTTGCCTCTTGTCCTATTGCTCAGCACCATCAAGAAGACCCTGGCTGCCTCCCCTTGGCACCCTCCCTTCAGATACTGACAGACACCGGGTCCCGAAGGGGTTCAGCAGCTCAAACACGCCGGCAGAAGCCGGGCCCAGCATTACAGTCCGCACTCCCGCGCCAGAGCACTCCCGGTACCATTGCCCAGGCCCCGCTCCGCACCCTTACCCCGGTCTTCTGGCACCCTCGGCGGGGCTCGTTTTGCTCTTCTTGGCGCCAGAGGCGGCGGCGGCCGCATCCTCCTCGAACACGCTGAAGAGCTCATCCCCAAAGGCCTCCGCCATCTTAGCCGCCGCGCTCCCACAATGCCCCGGGCAGGCCCGCACGCCACGCGCGAGAGGGGCCCTTCCGGCCCCGCCCCCGAAGGGAGGCAGAGACTCCTGCCGGCCCTGCAACCGGTAGCCGCCCGCACGGCCCTTGCTCGATCCCGATCTCGATTTCTGTCGGTGTCTGGATCTCGGTCCCGATGCCGAACCCCTTTGTGAGCCCTACCGGGGCGCACAGTTGGCCCTTCGCCCCTAGAAGCGGATTCGC